>JACSVZ010000002.1:79381080-79766080 GCA_014706295.1 Lycocorax pyrrhopterus obiensis
CGCGGTGCGCCGAGGGTGGAGCTGACACTCCTCGTGTCTTTTCTTGGATCTGCCTGCTGTACTCCACGAGGACCAGCTCCTTCCCAGAGGACTTCCTTCGTGAGTTTTATTTCCAGTGGACCAGCTTTTGGTAAGTATACCGTTTTGTGTGCCCCTGGGCTTCCCTGCTTGTCTTTTGTGCTCCTACTGGAGTGATTGTTACCCTTGGGCGAGAGCTCTCTGGTTTTACTGGGCAAGTCTGTTGATTTCTGCGTTTTGCCATGAAGGAGGGTAGAGGAAGGTGCCTTTTTTGTTGTAAAAATGGGAAATCAGCTTTCGGCACCACAAAGAGAGATTTTAATCCAAGTTGCGGGTTCCCTGAAGGCGGGAGGATTTAAGTTTTCAAAAGGGGTTTTAAGAAAGTTCGTTAAGTGGATCTTCTTTTATTTTCCTCGAGTCACAGTCTCTGATGTGACAAAAATCTCGTTTTGGAACATGGTGGGGAATTGAGTCATGGATTTACAAAATTTAAAAGATAAAAGCGTGCAAAAATTTGTCCCACTCCTAATGCAAATAAAGAATGCAGTTATTCTAGAAAGGAAAATAAAAGAGAGGTCCACGGATTCAGTTGTTGTTCCCGGTTCTCCTTCTCCCTCGTCCCTAAAAATCCGTTTTTCCTCTCCCTCATCCCCTAGGTGGAGCACATTGAGGAGAGAAAAATGCCAAAAGGCACAGGTCTGCCATCAGCTGCCTGGCTCTCCTCCATGTTCTCCACACCCTCGCCGTCACAGTGCTGGCCACACTGGGTCGGATTTGTCCCTAAACCCTGAGTCCGCTCCCTCTTCCCTAGTTACTAGTCCACAGTTGAAAGTAAAACATGCTGCGTCACAAAATGGCGGTGACCGCATGGAACCTTCTTCTTCCCGGAATCCTTTTCGCCTGTCTCCCCGAAACCCTTTCCTTTCTTCCCCGGAAGTTTCCCTGGGCTCTACCTTACCTGTCAGTCCTGGTTGCTCCTCCTCCTTGACGTCACGTAGGCGTGACAAGTTGCCACCCACTGCTCCTCCCTACCATGACATCATGGGGGAGGAGTCAGAGAAAAATTCCCACGCCTCCTCCGGTTTCCCCGCCTCTCTTCCGGCCCCACCGGAAGAGACGCCATATTGGATCCCGATCAAATTGAGGCCTACCCGGCTACCGCTACTGCTCCTTTTGTCGCTCCTGTCTCTTACAATAGACAGGGTTTAAACCCTCAATGGAGGCCCTTTGATAATAACAATCGAAAAGATGTTTGCAAAGTATTTAAAGAATATGGGAAGGATAGTCAGTATTTTAAAAATATTTTTAATGCTACCTGTACAGCTAATCCACTTGTCCCTCACGATATTAAACATATTGTTTCATGCTTACTATCCTCTACCCAATTCAAATTGTGGCAAGGCCTCTGGAAGGAGCAGTTAATGGAAGATTTACCAATCATTATAAGGGATCCAAACCATGCAACATTACCTTAGACCACCTATGCGGGGAAGGACAATTGTCCAAACCTCAAGACCAAGCAAACCAAATTCCAAGGGCGGTGTTGGAAATTATATGGGGGGTGGCTGAAAAAGTGTTCTTTACAATGCCCTCTAAAACAACAACAAAAATTAGCTACACTGACATCAAGCAAGGCCCGAATGAGGATTTTATGGACTTTGTAGATCGCTTAACAGCGGCAGGAGAGGCACAAATAGAGGATGAGTCTCTTCATGAGAGACTTATCACGGACTTTGCTAAATTAAACGCGAATGAAGCTTGCAAGGCAATCATAAAAACCTTGCCATTTAAGCCTCCTCCGTCCTTACTATTAATCACTGAGGCCTGCATGAGGCAAGTAGCTGAACCACCTGAAGCACAAAGAAAAAAGGGGGAATCTCAAGGGAGAATCATGGCACATCCTGCCAACCTAGAGGAAAGCAAAGACAGCAAACAAAATGACAGGTCCCAATGGGTGTGTTCCAGGTGCGGAAAAAGGGGCCACACCGCAAAGTACTGCCGAGCACCTGCACCCATTCACACATTTCCCAGAAATGTCGTTACAGCAAAGCCCAGAGCTCCTGCACCACCAGCCGCAGGAAACTCGCAGGGAAACTGAAATTCGAGCGCGACAAGGCAGCCCCGCGCGTGGAAACAAATGGTGAAGCTGCCTCTGCACAACGAACCAAGATTAAACTACTGGACGGGACTCAAATGACGTATCAACAGGTCTACAGCCTTCCCTGCCACACGGACCAACTGATAAGTAACAACTTTATATTTACTTTTGGAGACCCTCACAGCACACCACCAGAAATAGAGGTTATCCCAGCCATCAGCCGACCAGATGACGAAGGAAAATTCAACTTGGTGGTCAAGTGTCATTTTCCTCCTTTCTTCCTTCCTAAAGACTATGACATTGCCCAAGCATTCGTGCTGCCGGTGACATTCCCGGAGGATGGCAGGTCTCCAGGAGCCTATTGGGCTGAGGTGATGGGAAAGGACAGACCAATGTTGAAATGCAAACTTTCCAACAATAACGATTCTCATTCCATTTCAGGTATGATCGACACAGGAGCAGACGTGACAATCATTTCGGCAACGGATTGGCCACAGATGTGGGACAAACAGGCAAAGGACAGCCTCGTTTGGGGGTAGGTGGATCTGTGTCGCCCACCGGAGCAAGATGTAATTCAAATAGAGGGACCCGAAGGAGGATGGCATCTATCCGCATTTATACTAGATTCGGGTTTACTGTGGGGGAGAGATCTCATGTCCCAATGGGGGACCCGGGTGGAGGTAACACCAAAGCCCCGGGATTTTCCCTAGAGGCCACTGTGGAGCGCGCCACTCAAAAGCTAAATTGGAAAACTGATGAACCTGTATGGGTGGATCAGTGGCCTTTACCAAAGACAAATTAAGCGCTCTGCACAGCTCGTGGAGGAGCATTACAAAAGGAAACATCGAGCCTTCTAATAGCCCTTGGAATTCTCCGGTGTTTGTGATCAAGAAAACGGGGAAGGACAAGTGGCGGCTCCTCCAGGACCTGAGAAAATTAAATGATGTTATTGAGACATGGGACCCTTCAACCAGGAATGCCATCTCCCTCTATGCTCCCGAGGGGCTGGAAAATAGCGGTCATCGACATAAAAGACTGCTTTTCAGATCCCCTACACCCGACCGACGCTCCCGATTTGCGTTTTCAGTTCCTCTTTGAATAGGGAGGGACCGATGCAGAGATACCACTGGCGAGTCTCCCTCAGGGGATGAAAAAGTCCAACATTTGCCAGTGGTATGTGCAAAAATTTTAAGTCCCATCCGAAATTAGCCAAAAGTCCATCATTTTACTATGGACATATTGATCTGCTCCCCTAATCGTCATACTGGATGACACTGGAGCAAGTCACCAAAGCACTTCATCAGAAGGTTTGAATCAAAGGACAAGGTCCAAATCACCTGTCCTGGAAATTTGGACTTCGATCACAGACACACAATGTGCCTCAAAATAACTATTAATGAAACCCAAGACTTACAGGAACTGCACCACTTTGCGGGTCCATTCAATTGGATTCGTCCGCTCTTGGGACTCACGAAGATCTAGCACCGTTGTTTAACTTGCTGAGAGGAAATGACGACTGAATTCCCCAAGGACCCTGACACCAGAGGCAAGAAGTGTACAAGGTACAGAGTGCGCTGGAATCAAAACAGGCCCACAGGTATGATCCACGACTAAAGTTCCAGTTTGCATCTTAGGGGCTGTACCACACCTCTGTGGGTTGCTGTTCCAGTGGGATGCAGTGCAGAGAGACCACTTGCTAATAATCGAGTGGGTCTTCCTTGCACACTTACCATCCAAAAGCATCACTACGCCACAGGAACTCATGGCCAAGCTCATCATCAAGGCTCGGTCTCGCCTCCGAACCCTTGCTGGATGCGATTTCGCATGCATTTACCTTCCTCTCCTAATGAGGCCTTAGAGCACTTGCTACAGACAATCTCACTTCAATTCGCTCTGGACAGCTTCCCCGGACAACTCTCAATTCATTTCCAAAGCACAAATTATTCAATTCGGCTTTGAAAATCATCCAAGATCTATCCAAAGTGCAAAGCCTTTGGATGCCTTGACACTGTTTACTGATGGCTCAGGAGCATCCCACAAGTCTGTATTACTTGGAGGGATCCTCGGACGCAGAAGTGGGAGTCTGACGTCGAAAGGTGCCTGGTTCACCGCAGGTGGCAGAATTAGCAGCCGTTGTCAGGCATTCGAAAGGTTTCAGAACCATTCAATTTGGTTCAGATTCCGCCTACGTGGCTGGGGTTGCCAGAGCAGAAACGCAGTGCTCAAGGAGTGAAAAATCCTCTGATATATCGCTTGCTCTCGAAACTAGTGCATTTAATTTCCCACCGGGAGCAACCATTCTTTGTAATGCATGTGAGATCGCATACAGACCTACCTGGCTTCATTGCGAAGGGAATCGGAGAGCAGACGAATTGGCACTCCCTGTTCAAACAGCAAATTTGCCAGACCTGTTTAATCAGGCAAAGATGAGCCATGCCTTCTTCCACCAAAATGTCTCGGCGCTGACACGGATGTTCCACCTAACCCGTGAACAAGCCCGAGCCATTGTGGCCACATGCCCTAACTGCCAAAAGTTTCAGTACCATCTAGGCAGTGGGGTCAACCCTAGAGGGCTGGGGAGTAACGAGTTGTGGCAAACAGACGTGACGCACATCCCGTCCTTTGGCCGACTCAAGTATGTCCATGTTCCGTGGACACATATTCCGGAGCAGTTTTTGCATCTGCCCACGCAGGCGAGAAGGCCAAGGATGTGGTCAACCATCTAATGCATGCGTTTGCCACACTCGGAGTCCCCCAGCAGATAAAAACCGATAATGGGCCAGCATACACCTCTGCCTCTCTCAAGAAATTTTTACAGGACTGGGGAATTCGCCATAAAACCGGCATTCCGCACTCTCCGACGGGTCAGTCTATCGTGGAAAGAACACATCAAAGATTAAAAAGGGTGCTGCAAAACAAAATGGGGGAGATGAAACCACCAACCCCATCCTACGTCTCACCAAGGCACTCTTTGTGATCAACTTCTTAAACTGTTCCGTGGAGAATCCTGACCCGCCAGTGGTAATACACTTCAATTCAGACATTAAAATGAGGTTCAAACAACGACCTCCGGTTTTAATAAAGGATCCAGAGACACAGGCGACCAAAGGTCCCTTCCAGCTCATCACCTGGGGAAGAGGATTTGGATGTGTATCCACCCCTGCAGGCCCAAAATGGGTCCCAGGGAAGTGGATAAAGCCATATATTCCTCAGGATAAGGGTGAAAAAGACATACAGCAGAGAGAGGGAGTCACCTAATTTTCTGTCTAACACTTTACTGTTTTGTTATTACTTTCAGATATCATTATGGCACGCAATCTTCTTCTGTTGTTCCTGACCCTACCGGTCATGAATGGATGGATCGTCCCCCAACCCAAAGCCAATGTGTGGACCACCCTGGCGAGAGCGATGAATCAAACAGGCCTATGTCTTTCGATGAGCAGCGCGGAGGACCCTATGTCCACATGCCTAGTAGGAATTCCACTGAGGGCCAACGATTACCCCTTCGTGGGTAAAAAGCCCGATCCGGTCCGTTCCTGGGACTCGTGGACGAAGACATTGCCACATGCACCACATGAGCCACAGGAATTGACTCTTGTTGGCTCCTCCAAAGCAACTTACTGTGTAAATTTCAATTACAGATTAAAGGGAAAGGAATGGGTCTATCTCTCTCACGAGCATAGAGCCCATATCCTAAATGTCAAACCCCATAATTCGGTCTATAATATCCCAAATTGGTGCAATGACACAGCACTGACACCCGCTGAGTCCACGAAGATTCCCAGACAACTCCCCTCCGGAGTTTTCTTTATCTGTGGGGAGCGGGCTTGGGCCGGAATTCCGTCCCGTTTGTGAGGAGGGCCGTGCACCCTGGGACAATTGGCGCTTCTAACACTGGACAAAAAACACTTGATTGATTGGGCATCCTCCAAAAGGTCTAAAAGGTCAATTGGCACTCTAAACGAAGACTGCGACTCAGAACTTATTTCGTGGCCTTATTCCAAGAGTCGCAGTCTCCATTTTCCTCCCATGGGTGGCGGCCGCCAGGGCATTGGGCCAGATAGACCACCTGGAATGCTGGCTAGGGAAACAAGCAAATTATACCTCCCGAGCCTTGTCAGATCTCCTCGCAGACAAGGAGACTACTAGGCATGCCACCTTGCAAAACCGCGCTGCGATCGACTACCTGCTGCTGGCACACGGGCATGGATGTGAGGAGTTCGAAGGACTCTGTTGTTTCAACCTGTCATCACACTCAGAGAACATCCACACTGCTATTAAAAACATCAAGCAGCAGATCCAACAACTCAAGGTCGAAAGCAAGGACTGGTTTGACAATCTGTTTGCTAGCACTGGACTCTCGCGGGTGGGGACATCCATCTATAAGTCTGTTCTTGAGTTGGTTTTTGTTATGTGCCTCTTCACTCTTATGTTATCCTGTTTTAAGCACTTTTTGTTCAAAATACTAAATAAAAACTGGGGAGATGTTGGGGCGTTCTGGACCACTCAAGGTCAGCCCCTCTTCCGCACGTTCTACCAATCACCTGGGCAGACGAATCGGAGAGTGGGGGCGTCCATGGGCGAGGCCCAGGACTGTAACCACTCCTGCCTCTCCAGAATGTTCTGTTTGGTTTGATCCCTTATTGGATGGTTTTGTAAAACCCCTCCTCTGCTACCCTGCGATTGGTCTATGCTCTTTGGATCCTCCCCTTGCCTGTTTCCCTATTTGCTATCCAGGTTGTGCCCTCTTACCACCCTCTTTAAAAGCGCCACCGAACCCTGGGCCCGGCGGCCATTTTCCCTCTCGCTTCCTTGGTGGAATAAAGCCTTGGGAGTTCGGAAGTGGCTCTCTCTCTTTGCTCTTTTATCTCTGGGATACCTGGGAGGAACAGACCACCTTGGTCTCCTCTTGCGGGGGCGCGCGCCTGCTGCCGCTGTGCCAGCGCCGCCCGCTCCACACGGCTGCCGAGACGCAACCCCTGTCGGGGGGGTGAGTCTGCGGAAGTGTCGCTGCTGCCTACTGCGGGACGAAGCCCTTTGAGGCTGACCACCCCCAGGGCCGGTGACACAAAAGGAAAGATAACCTTTAGCTTAAGTGTCCAAATTTTGCATGTTCTCATACAAAGGCTACTTCATACTTTAAAAAATGCTCGCCTAACAAACGAATTACATACTGTCGTGCTTTTGCCTGTTTATTAACATTCTCAAAACAATGCAGTCACAGATAATTTTCTTTCCCTGCAGCTTTTATATCTACATGTCATTTGTTGGTGATTGTTTACTAAATCTTTCTGAGAAGATACAAAAACATCCCAAGAACCATATAGTGCTTCAATATATCTTAGACGTGTTAGATTCAAATGCCACGAAATTCCCTTATAGTCAGTATTCAGATGTCCTTGCCTCTGTTGACATTCCTTGATGCCCTGATGTCCTGACCTTGCAATGTTTTGCCTGATAATTTTCAGCTTTTCTCTCTTTCAATCTTAATTGCCTCTGCCTGTGAGTTTTCTTGCACATCACTTCTTATAGCACTTGAGGCAGAACTGACAGAGATGTCACTGCTGCACAATTAGGGGTTTCAGCTGCTTCTAATTTGCCTCCCTCATATACAGAAGTGTTTTCCAGGGCACTATTTGTCGCAATTATGTAAAAAGTATTGACTTGGAATATTTCTCAGTGGAAATCAAGGCGAATGACAGACATAACTTTCTATCACTAGAACAGATAACTTTTAATAGTGAAATAATTAATCCCTTCATAGCTATGTAACACCGTTTTGCCGCATATTCGCATTATTAAATGGCTAAAAGCAATCAAGGCTCGAGCAGCTTATTTTACCATTTAAAATTGGAATTTATAAAGTAATACCTTTGCATGTTCTCTAGAGCTGAGCTTTGGGTATACATTGGCACGTTTCATGGCTATCTTATCTCTCAGTTATTACACTTCCAGATACAAATGAAAATTGGACCAGTTAATTAAAAAAATAGAAGCCTTTTTAAGGTTAAATGCAGCATCTGCTGGGAAAAAATATCTTGGAAAACTATTAGAGTCACTTCAATTCTAGTTCCTCTTACTGTGTGTTGATCGTACCATGTCTATTAAGAGAGAGAGTCTTATTTTTTGGATTATTTTTAATTTGCATTTTCTTGACATTAAAGGTGTTATTTGGTAGAGATCTGCAACAACTTGAAAATCAGCAGAAATCATTTTATTTTTCCTCCTGTTTTATTTATGAGACAGAAATGGCATTTTTTCCCCACACAGTTACTAATTTTAAGAAAGGAAACCAGGTTTCTTGTTATGAAGTCATGTGTCAAATATAGCAATATGTCCTTCCATAGTTGTTATTTGCATCTTTAATCTTATACATTACTAACAATCAAAACCACTATTGCCATCAACAGTAACACTGTTATTTACAATATATTGGATTTAAGAACATTGCGGAAATCTCATCAATAAACCAGACTGCCTGGAAAGCTCCAAAGAGAAAATCAGAACGCACTGCATAAGAGTAGCTGCCAGTTTAATGTTAAAATGTGGATGTGGTATGAAAACCTCAGGCCAGAGAGACGAGATCAGGACAGGCCAGGAACCATAGTCAGAATACTGAGTATTCTATCAAACAAATGGTTTGTTAGGAATATAATCAGAGACTCTAGGGAAACTGAGAGTCTACATGAAATACTGAGAGGATTAGTTGAAGGCAAATGTCATGTCAGGCTAAAGGTTGGAGAGCCAGAGGAAGTAAGCAGTAGAGAATATTTTTGGAATAAAAATAAGGCCACAAACAAGAGCCAGTGCAGAGCCCTTGGACAGGTGCAAGGAATTATAATAAGGTCAGAGCTGGCATCCAAGCTAAGACCAGAGCAGAGAAACCACAAGGAACAGGAATATGACAAAACCAACGAGCACTTGAAAGTGGTAGAATTTCTTAAGTTTAGCTAAGAAGTGAAGGGAACGATCTCTATATTAAAAACACTGTCGAAAGAGATTGGCAAACCATTGCAAGGTGTGCCTGACACGAGCTGACAATCATGGCTCTGAAGGGCTTTACTTTCAAAAAAACTAGGGAGCAGCTGTTCTGTTTTATTTTGAAATTGCAATCTGTTTCTTCACTTCTTGTAAAAAGGATGCAGATATTCCTCGCCACTCAGACAGCAAATACTCTTCTAATTACATCAAGTTACTGACACACATATACTTTCTTCAGTGCACAGGCATTCTTTATGATGAAAATGAGCTCATATTTTTAATAGCACTTAAAAGAGCTCCAACTTTCACCAACCATCAACAAGAAACAGAAAAGGGCAAATTATAAAATGGACGTATAAATATATAGCCTCCGTTAACATTTCATAACCCCAGCTCCTTCCAAGTTCTGAGGAGATTATTAAATCAGCAGAAAATAACAAGCAGCAAAACAATTGGAAGTTTAGGTTGCATACCTTTGGTTTGCTTTATCTATTGAGCATTCATCCTTGGCAATTCCAACTGCCTGAGTACTTTCTAAAGCCCTTTCTTAATTTTGTTAGCCCCTCCCTGGAGGTTGGCATGTGCCTGAGTGGCATCAGTAATCAGCTGAGGAAGAGGGGGGTTATGTGTTTGTGATCATGCCAGAGGGTTTGCAACAATGCTTAATCTCTCTCCCATTTAATCCACCACCAATTTTCAGTGTCTTAAGGAATTCAGTGTCTTTGATCCTGGTTGAACTCGGCCAGAGTGGGCATAAGATCCCTGCTAGGAGAAGTGGAAGACTGAAAAAGCTGGCAGTATGGGACAGTGCATATTCCATTATTGCAACATTTCCTTACAAAAGCAGGAAAAAAAGTATTCCAAACCCCACATTTAATGTTAAGTTGTGCCAAAACAAAATCTGGCTTTTCACACCACTTATGTACGCTTGCTTGTATTCATTAAAAACAACGAAAAAAAAACAAAAAAACCCCACAAAATTCCAAATTATTCCTTCTTGCCTGCTTCCCTTATTTCACTTTAGCTCTCATAACCATCTCTCGCATCCGGGATACATTTTGTTACAGATCAAAAGAAAATCATGTGAATTTTTTTTTTCACATTCAATTACATCTGGGCCAAGCAGCTGTAGCATGTCTAACAGTAGCTGCACGAACAGAAAACCAGCGACTGACGGAGGAAAACAACTGCAACTGCAGAATATCTATGGTTTTGTTTTCCCAACATCTTATGTCAGACTCATGCAATATATACCGAACCATTTGCACGCATAGCCTTCTATTTCTAGATTTCGGATGGTAAAACTCCTTGATATTTCTTTCGTGCTACAACTGTCCTATTGTCCTATTCTATGATTATCAGTGGCGCTATGCACATCCTCTTTCAGACAGAGGTTGATATGGGCAGAGAAGCTTTGTCACGCACATGCAAAAAGCCACATTTGTCTATAAATGATAATGGCATAAGAATAATTTTTTTTAATGCTATTCATAATGATAGCTCTTTTCTAAACTAACAGGAGAGTGAAAGGGAAATATTTGAGAGCTCATTCCTTAAATTAGCAGAAAGTTTACAATATGCTGTTAACCCATCTAAGTGATATTCTAAATTACTATCTACCTACAGCACTGGATGATTTCTCTAACCAAAAAAAGAGACCTGTGGTTCTATCCTAAACTGTGGAAAAATCATCAAAAGCAGACATTATTTGCCCTGACATCATTCCCATCTGTTATTTGCTCAAATGTTGCTGCCACGAGGGGGATATGAGCTAATCTGCCAGATCTCAAGAGAAAATCGTTGCCACAAACAATTTCAAAGATTATATTTTTCCAGCTGGCAAGTCCAATACTTTCCTTCAGAGAATAAATAATATTTTGATAATGATGGAGAAAGTGAAGTATATAGACAATGAATATGCTGAAAATAAAGTTTCAAAGAAGTTTCTAAAAACAACTCAAAATCAACAAAAAAGTTCTCCTCCTCTAAAAAAAATGTTCAAACGCTCTTTTTTCCAGGCGGCAGATACATTTTTCTAGAAGTCATGACCTAAGAAAGAGGTAAAACCCACAGATGTCTAGTATGGCAATCTGCAGAAATACAGCTGTAATAATGTTCCAGGTTGCTGCTATAACTTGCTTGCTTCTAGTTTTATGAGTGCAGAGTCAACCTGAGTCCTGCTTGTTTATGCCTCCTATACACAGGGGCTAAAGGAAAACACAACAACTTAGCAGAATGAAAATAGAATGCAACATGCTTTCCACTTTCTTCAAGACGAGCCTGCACACTCAGTGTGCAAACTACAGATCTTCTCTGCTGAGTAGCACCAGTGTGCTTTGAGAAGTGAAAGCACTGCTGTGCCATAAAGTTCCTCTACCCGTCACCAGAGGCTTAACCTCCTTTGGAAGAAAGGTGGGTATGCAGATGCTGCTTTGCACCCAAAATATTGCATAGAGGTCATGCAATCATTGTTTATCAGGGCATGAGGATAATATACCTAAACAGGTGGTGTTAGTGGAGAAGAGCAAAGGGGGAAATGTGGCAGGGCATATCAGCCCTCTCCCCACCACAGGTGGCTGATGCAGATAGCAGAGATAGCCCAGGGGCCGAAGGCCTAGCAGGTATCATCTCCTGGTGCCAAAAGCTCTGACAGCTTACAGATGTGGGAAGAGATAAAACAAAAACATAAGTGACCAAAAGGCCTGCTTTACACTATAAAAGTACTACAGATTATCACGGAGGCAGATGTCTCTTACACACTTCCTGGGACATGTGAGACAACTTCTTCCTGAAGCTTGGACACAGCTTCGTGGTTACTTTTCCGGAAATTGAGGGAAAGGATTTCGATGTGTGCCCTTTCAACAATTGGATGTTAAGATACATTGAATCCTAATCAATACTATTTCTTCGCTAGCTGTAAAATTAATGGTACCTTTAACCCCATGTGTAATACGGGTTGTCTCTTTTTGTCTTATTCCTGTGTAGTAATAGTCTGTTTTAAGTCTTATGTCTGTTAGTTTGTGTCTGTTAAAGAAATAATTCATTCTATAATAGACTGAATCAGCCATTGTTAAAGAACTTCCAAATGAGAGCGGGTCTTGGGGTGCTGGCCCCCTCAGTAACACAACTGCCTGCTGCCAGAGGCCTGGGCAAAAGGCAGGGACTTATTTAAACCCCCACATCCATTCATAACAGGAAACAAGTGGGTTATAGTCTCTTTTGTGCCTCTTAGTAATGTCTGAATCTAGACATATAAGATCATGAAATCTGTCTTTAAATACTTTACTGTCAAGATATCTATCTAACACTTGGCACTTATATCCCAGTCAGGCCCTACTATTTCATAAATTGTGAAGGTAGCAGCAGGATTTTACGTAGTGTTCGTGTATGTGCATTATATGTTTTGCATACGAGGAATGGCAGCCTGCTTGGAATGCTGGCTGGGATTTGGCCCATTCCAGGGAGTGCTCTCTCAGCATGCAAATAACTCTCCCCTATCATCTGGGATTGCCACAGAGACACAACTTTCTAAACTGTGACAGGAATTCTTTCTCTTCTCTTGGACATAGGAGAGTTGACTAAGGTGGGGCCCAAAGGTGTGTTACCATCTATTTAACAACAATAAGAAGTCAGTTTGCTGGCCAGTGGAATCCTGGCACTTTGAGGGAATGTTTAACTACGGCTGCTATAAACATATATGTATTGATCATTTCCCCACGCTGTGAATCCTGATTGGTAAAACATGTTAGCCACCAACTGGCTTCCAAAATCTCAGCCCCTGATGGCCAAAAATAGTTCTCTTAATCTTCTTGCAGTTATGTATCTCAGTGCTTTTTTCCATGTCAGGGCAGATGATCCCATACTCTTTTTGGAAATACCAGTGCCTAGAATCTCTGGGATCACTGTTTCCTTTAAAAATTTGATGGCTAAAGTGGTATATGATAACAATAAAGGTCATTTTGTGATGAGTACCTCCCCTCAAAATTTTCCGAAAGTGACTGCACACTCATTCCAAAGAAGCCACCCTGAAAAGAAGCCACCTTGTCTATGTCAGGAATTTAATCTGCAGGAAAAAAATGTAGAGTTATTCCTTCAGTGTCTCAGAACCCTTTATATGCCTGGATAAGCTTTTACAAGTCGCTCTGTTAAATTATTGGTATTACACTCTTTTATTCAAAGTGATTAAATGTCAATAATGCAGAGACAGAATGTTATAAGGGAGCAGACTGAAAGGGCTTTTAATTGGACAGAGACTGTCACTCTTTTCATACAAAATTAGTTGCTCAGTTTTCCATCTAGCAATTGTCTCTGTGATTAGAGAGATGACTTCTGTCGACCGGGATAAACCTCATAGCACTGAGACGCATCCCTATTTCTTGTTCTGCTCACATTCTCATCTCTTATTAAGATTCCTTCAGGTTCCAGATAAAATAGATATAAAAGCAAACTAAGAATATGTATAAACTATCCTTCCACTTCGAAAACAAACTGTCCCCTCACACTGCCAATGCTTCCATGTTTGAACTTCCCAGTTTTTTTCTTCACTCTGCTGTCCAGTCCTTCATCTGCCTACTCTTTCCCTCGCAGTTCCTTACAGATGTTACCTCTTGGCTGACAGATGTTTCATTCCTCTCCCAGAAGAAAGGGAAAACAGGAAGCATTTATAAAGAACTGGGCTGGATGATGCATTGTTTTAGCTGTGAAAAAATTCCATAACCAAAGATTCCACACATCACTGAAAAAAAACCATCAGTGATGTTTCCTGGAACAGAGAGGAGAATTGCTAAAACAGTCAGTCCCTTAAATCTGGGAAATCTATTCCCAAAAATGGTTACAGAGTTTCCCCCTAGTCTGTCCAAAGAGCTCAAAATGAAATGGAATTAATAACTACTGAAGAACAACACCTTTAAGCAATACAGAGCACAGGCTGTATTATTCACATAGTTGTCACTTAGCACATGTATAATGTGCAAATGCCATCACACAATGTAGATTGATGAAAAGTCTAAATCATAGTGTGAAAACAGTTT
The DNA here is from genome assembly GCA_014706295.1 of Lycocorax pyrrhopterus obiensis. Taxonomy (NCBI): domain Eukaryota; kingdom Metazoa; phylum Chordata; class Aves; order Passeriformes; family Paradisaeidae; genus Lycocorax; species Lycocorax pyrrhopterus. The sequence goes on from JACSVZ010000002.1 coordinate 79,395,208, forward strand.
TATGACACCCATCAGTAGGTTGTTGGCAATTTGTTTCTATTAAGCACATGTTAATGGAGAAGAGCAGACACCCGGTTTCTTGAACACAGATGTATTTATTTGCAAATATCTAAAAGGCATCCACCAAGCTTAGATAAATGCTAGTAATAAATGACATTAATTCTCCAATTCCTGCAGCAGTCCTGAGAAATTAGTGATCACAAGACCGAGCTTTTAGAAATGCACGCTTATAAAGTGCCTGCACGCTCTTGGACCAAACTGGCCTAGTCATGCAAATATGTCAGTAAAACTCTGGCCCGATAAAGCTACATCTCAGCCCTAATGATAGTGATTTTTCATTTGTTGTATTCACTTGTCATCAAACTTGGCAATCTTCAGGAAATAATGTATTTTCAGGAAACAATATGCTTGTTGAATCAGACTCCTGAACTTCCATTGGCTCTAACAGGGGATTATCAATGAAGCTAACTTTGGCATCATAGCCAGTTTTAGTGTGTCTACCATTGTCACTCTGTAACTGAGTGTAAATAGCTGTTTTGTGATCCCAGAAAGTACAAAAAAGAAAAATAAAATTAGTACAGAATATGAAATTAATTGGGCCCAGTGTTTTAGCTACCTTTAACATTTAATATCTCCATACACACTATAACAGATGACTTTTTGCTGACTTGAATCTCAAAATTGCGTGATGAGCAAATAATAAAATAGGAAGTCATCAAGAGCACTCACAATAAATTTGCAACACTTTACAGATCTCTGAGCAGCAGTGTGATGCAGAAGAAGGCCTTAAGTTACAAATCAAGTCTCAAAAAAGAAATGCCACTGTGGTAGGTTGACCTCAGCTGGATGCCAGCTGCCCACCAAGCAGCTCTATCACTCCCAGCTGGACGGGGGAGAGAAAAGAAGGTGGAAAACATCTCATAGGTTAAGATAAGGCAGTTTACTAAAACAAAAGCAAAAGTTTGTGGGTGCCCAAGCAAAAACAAAAAAAATAGTTTTGCCCTCTACTTCCCATCAGTGAGTGATGTCCGCCACTTCCCAGGAAGTGGGGCTTCAGCACACGTAGAAGTTGCTCTAGAAGGTAAACATTGTAAATAAAAAAATGCTCCTCCTTTCCTTAGCTTTTACATCTAAGCTAACATCATAGGGTATGAAATATCCCTTTGGTTAATTTGGGTCAGCTGGCCTCGTGTCCCCCCCCAGGATCTTACCCACCCGCATCCCCTTGATGGGACGGGAATGCTGAGAGACAGCAGTGAAGCTGTGCCAGCCCTGCTCAGCAGTACCCAAAACACGGGTGTTCATCAACACCTTTATAGCTGCCAATGCCAAGCACAGCACTGTGAGGGCTGCTGTGGGAAAATGAATGCCATCTCAGCCAGATCCAATACATAACGTCTAGAAAATGATAAATGCCTATCAGTTTTAGCCTCATTATTTGCAATAAAATAATCCTGTCTGAGACATCACAGTCAAAACTGCCCTGCCAATTTATCACCTACTGAACCAGGAACAAGAAACCATATGACTGTCTGCCTCTGTTTCTCGTGTAGCTCATTCCATGTCGTATGAACACATGAGAACATACAAAATCAAAGTTTGGCAAAAACACTGTTTCAGGCTCCGCTTCATTTTAAAAATACTGGAGTAGGATTTTCCATCCTCTCCTTAAGGGTGCTCATTAAGGAAGACTGAGACTGGTTTCAGTCTTTCCAACGGAACAAACATCAGTTCTTTTCTCTATCTACAAAGAAGCAAACTAGTATCTCCCTCAGCCCAGCAGAGAGAAATAATGATCCAACTGAAGGTTATATTACATTTTGTGGCATTTTTTATCCAAAAGCACTCTTCCAAGATGTAACAAAGATCTGCAAACTGAACTAGGAAGACAGTGCAACAGAGGACATGGCTCTGCTGAGACAGAGAAATCCTATTGCCAAAACATACAGTCTCTTCACGTTTTCTCATGACCTTATTTGTTCATTATATTTTCTTGAAGAAGAACGAAACATTTTTTACTGTTTCCTGATTCAGTGCTGCAACTTGCAGACTACAGCATACCAATAGAAATGCAGATAAGATTCCTACTCCAGTGGCCGTTCTTCCTACTCCAGTAGGATCAATTCAAGCCACAAAAAAACAAAAAAAAGAAAAAGATAATTCCCCAGCCTTGGGCTTTTATGCTATCTCACACCATTTACCTCTATATACCAATATACACCAAGTGAGCTGACCCGGCGATGCTCCACGGAATATGCTGCCTTTTGGCTATCATACCAGAGGCATCCAAGTCTCCTGTTATATGCGACCTAGGAGATAACTTGGATTCTTCTACTTGAGTCAGACATTGCACAGAAGGGCCCTGTTATCTAATTTTTACGTTTAGCCGTGTCCTTCAAGCCTGACCCAAAGGCCATAGGATGCTCCTTCTCTCAGCAGCTGCAAAGACAAGAGAGTTATGCTCTAATTTTACTACACCCCATAAAATCTTCCCAGAATTCAGTCACTCTATGAGCATCCAGAATTTTCAAAGTAATAAAATGAATCACTTTTTCTCAAATACACAAGCTTTTAAAGTGCTTGTGGTTCCATTTGGACAGGAAAGGGGAAGGAAACAGCTGCTTAAAAGCATTTGGTTACTATCTATCCCATTATATGAAAAAGAAAAGGGCTAATGACTTCTTCTGAGCTGCCATATTTGTATTGATTATTAGTTTCTGGATGGGTTATTGAACTCCACTGACATTAAACTGTGTAGCAACACAGAATTAGGAAATTAGGATTCATGAATGCTAGAAACTGTTCTGACATAACACATCATTATTGCGAGTGTACTAGTTGCACAGTTGGAGAGTGTACTAGTTTGAAAGCAAACCAGTGAGACACTCGAAATCAGAACCACAATTTAATAGGAAAATTAAAAATAAATGCAATAGTACAAAAACACTGACAGAGTCAGGATACAACCTGACACCCTGTCGGGCAGGGTGGTGGTAGCAGTCCGATTAAATGGTGGCTGCAGTCCTCTTGGGGTGATAGATACAGTTCTGTTGAAGCAGTGATCCTATAGAAGAATCTGGTCTTCCTCTGAAGGTCCAGTGGTGGTTATGTAGCTCTTATCCTCCGGGAATCCAGTAGGTAAGGACTGTTTGTGGTGTTCCAAACATCAGATCATATCCAGGTAGGAATGCTTGGCTCCTCCCCCTGGGCGGAGCATCTCACAACAGGGTGATGTAATTTATGAGTCATGCACTGAGGCTGGATGCCCCATCAACAGAAGATATCCCCCAGAGGGTGTTGTCAGGGATGTGTCATGGAAGAGATAAAGAACCCTGCCCCACCTGGTTTCAACAGATGGTGATAGAATACATACTTCTGGTTACATCTTACATTGTAACTTAAGACAGAGAAATTGTTGACGATCCCTTTCTCTTGGTAGTCATTAATGAAATTGAGGACTGGCCCTCAATTAGACAGAATTTTCTGTCTGAAGGAAAAGGAAATGTTTCATATCAAGTTGCATTGGTGACCATTTCTGACCTGCTCTAGAAAAGATCACCAAAAATGAGAAATTATGATGCCAAACAGAATTCTTTAAGAGTTCAGGAAGGCAAAAGAGCAAAATTTAATCACAAGGATTAGATATGCAAGTATCTCCAAAAGACACCATTTTGACAGTGCTGTCTAAATGAGTAAACAAAAGCGATTAAAACTAGAACAAACTGATAAACCTGCTCCCATTTTGTGCGTGTGTGTCCTTCTGGCTGAATTAGTAGGACTCTTAATTCTAACACTCGACAAGCAATTTTCCTTGTCAAGAAAATGGTAGCTGGGACTTAGCATTAAACTGGTGGCTGGGAGCTGCGTTTTCAACAACCCTTGCCCATCTAGAGAGAGGCTCCATGCTTCCTAATGCCAGTCTAAGACTTTTTCTTTACTAGCAACCTCATAGATTTTGGGCCCCCAAGGAAGATAGGAGTGAATACAAATGGAAAGGCTTTCCATTCAAACCCCAAAGCTAACCTTAGATAAATCCAGAGGATTAAGAGAACCGCCCTTGCTTCTACGATATCTTTTCCCCCAAAAGGAGAAATTATACAGACCATCTGAAGTTTTAAAAATGCTAGGCTGAATATGCATAGTAGAAAATCCCATGAGGATGCCAGCTGTGCATTTATGGATGGATGAAAAGTACAGGCTGTGAGTTGTGCAGTCATTTTCTTAGAGATACTAAGATCTGCTGCTAAAGAGGAGGAAAATGCAGTCACAGAGCCCACAGCTGACAAGCTTTATTGATGAACGGCTTGTTTTTGTGCAGAGGCTTGTTTTCTACACATCTGAAGAAGCAGAAAGGAGGGAAGAGATTGAAATGATGGGTGAGTTAGAGTGGAACAAATTCATATCAGAGGTTTTGTTTTAGAGGGGGTGGACGGCAGTGAAGAAATAGCCAAGTTTGTGATCATGAGGAGAGCATGAGTCAGTAAAACTGCCTGAGCCCTTTCTGGGTCAGCGTGGGGGCCAGAGCAGGCTGCGTGTCAGGAAGGAAAAGGGATCCACAGGGAGCTGGGAGTTATAACCGTTGCAAGATAAAGTTGTGATAGATATGTCAATGTGATAAAATGATGTATTTCTTGTTGTGTTTTGAGCCAAAAGAGAGGGGAGGGAGGCAAAAATTTCAGTGCAGTCCCTCCTTGCATTCACAAAAGCTCTTGGGGCAATCACACAGCCCATAGCAGCTGGCATTCCCTCAGCCATTCCCTCAGCCATTCCCTCTGCTGGCTGAGACACTGGCTGCACTCCCTTGGAAAGTATAGCAGCATATTCTGTGATAAACAGGGTGTCAAAAACAAGGCCTAGGAGAAATGAAGGAAAGCTTCACTGATCTGTCAGACCTGTTCTCTTCCTGTCAAAAAATTGTTTCCTTTGGTACTTCAAAAACTCAGAAGAGCAGATACCAGCTGGTTAGATACCAGTCAAGTGCAACTCTGTATGTACTGGTGGAAGGACAGGAGGAGGGTCTCACAAGCTGGGAGGGCCTCACATCTCCTGGACAAAAAACTCCTCATTCCATGCCTCATATTTTTTCTGCTCCAAAGTGAACTCTCTTTGCTCTCGTGCTCAGTGTCTGTCAGAATTTAAGATTTAATTTAGCCTATAATACATCAAGAAAGACTTCAAAATATTTGTGAAGCATTCATTGATTAACCTGAAACCAAAATGTCACACTCTTTAATTCATAATCCTAGGACAGACCTGTCTGTTACTGGCGTAATTTAAATTTTAATTTAGTGTGACAGCACTTGGTCATACTCTTGTTTAATTTACCTTCAATTAGGATGTTATTATAATTAAATTTCATCAGAAGTATTGGAACTCAGCTGAATGCAGTGAGGGATTTACACAGCCTTATTTTTCCAATATCAGAAGAAAAAAAAATGTAAATAATTCACTTCACTTCTTTGCTTAAAAAAATAGCAAGTAAATAGCTTTGGCACAGGCACAAATCACATCTCTAGGGAAGCGCACGTACACACAGAAATCATCATTGACTACAGCTGCTGACAGTTCAGAAAGTGCTGGCTGAATGTTGTTTGACATCTTCACATCCATATTTGCTTCCTTCTCAGGTTTAACCACCTGGGGTAGCTTTTCAGCAGAAAGGTAAGCTGAGAAGGTTAGCTAGTCTACTGCTGGTGGCCCATGTGTGTTTTGCTTGGTGAACAATTTGTTGGATAACTGAAATATGCCTAAGTGGGCTGTCACTCAGGTACAGAATTATTATTTGGTCTTTTACTGTTTCATTTTGATTATGATATTCTTTCTGTGTACATTTTTTTAACCATCAATAGTCTGCTACAACAAATTCTGCTCATTAATGCCTATCAAGTTCTGGAATGAATATAATCAGTGGCTCTTGGAGGGAGAGGTGATGTGATTAGCTGGAGAGAATCTCACTGCCGCAGAATCATCAGAGATTATAAAATTCTTGTTAATTTAGCATGGATTTTTAATTATTCTTTTATATTGTTGGCTATATTAAATGAATACAGGCAATCTTCCTACTGTGGGATTCAAACAAGGGTGTCTTTAAGCACCAGGATATGCAACCGAAGTGAAGTCTGCCTAATATGTTATAACTTGTTAAAAATGAGAGTAAGACAAGAAAAACTGTAATTTTTAAATAAGTACGAGGATTTCAGCATGGTGTTCCTATATGTCCGTACGCAAGATTCACACCTTATTCTCATACATCTATCTTCCAGAAATATGAGGGACAGATTTTTAAAGGTATAGTGGGAACAGTACTGTAAAATGAAGCCCCATCCATTTTTTTTCTGCTACGATGCACTGCCAGGAGAAAACACATGTGAATTGCAACTGCAGAATTATTAACAAAACAAATTTCTAACTCACTACAGGATGAAACATGGAAGACCTCTTCAGAAGATCATATAAATTATAAGTATATTATATCTATGTCACCTTTGAATTGATTAATTTGGGAAAAAGCCCCCAGAAGTAAGGAACTGCAGGGTAAGTCATGAAGCAACAAGCTAGTGCTAATGATATATAGCGTCCCTTAAATTGGAATGGTGTTTTCATGCCCTAGTGGAAACTTTTAGGGTTAGATTTTTACGTGAAGGAAGTAGAAGTTTTTTTCCCTCAATCTCATCCTGATATGTTCAATAATTTAGTAAATTTTGTGAATTTGTCCAGCACATCAAAATTATTCCCACCAAGTTTCTTAAATACAGGTTTTTCTGGATGGTGGGTCTAATACCCTGTGGAAGGTATTCTATAGGTTAAAAAGATTATATTGCTCTTTTTTACTGGGTAGAATAAAAGACACAATGTTTTTGTTAAGATAGAACATTCTCATAGCTTGCTAGAATTACTTCATTAGTAATCCATCTGTAAGACTAAGTTTTAATAAAATTATGACTCTGTTTTTATGGTAAATAAGTGCTTGTATAAACTCAATGTAAATATCAATACTTATTTTATAGGAAATTTACTGCATATTCCAAAGGTCTGGCTAAGAAATGTTTCATGTCTGAAAATGTACAACAGATTAAGTGTAGAAAGTGTCTTTAAGTTTATGGTTCCTTAGAGTTTTTCCTAGAGAGAAACTGCCCCAACCATGTCTCAAACACCAGGCCACCAAAAAAAAAAAAAATGTATAGCAGGTAACAGCCAAGAAAACAAAGATTTCTCTACTTTTTAAATTTTTTTTTAATAACTGAGAAACTCAAAACTGATTTTTACATTAAAAATACTTAATATTGGTTTAGAGTGTACTTAGAATACTTAGATCGGAGTATAATGGGATAAAACATTGGAATGTGTTTGCTAAGTCCTATTCGAATCAAGCTCCTCTGGTAGATGTGGACCTGTGTGAGCTGCTTGTGCCAATAAGAAACCTCAAGTCTTTCGAGCAGACCCCACATCTGCATGCAACCTGAACATACAGACATTTTACAGAATCATTCAAATGTCACAGTGCCAAAGATCCTTCTCTCTCACACAAGTTTTGAAATCAACAAGAACGAATTTGACAGAGGAAAGAAACCACACTTGGGTCATAAGTCATTTATTTTTTCCTAATTCAAGACCTTGTTTATAATTTTAACAAGATTTATCAGAATATGGTGGTATAAGAATTTATGACATATTTATTCATCACGTTAATATTAGAGTTTAGTGGCCATAAATATCACATTTACTATTGGCAATCCTTATTACATATTTTGATGTTACTTTAACGTAAAAGTGATAACTATTTTGGTCTACTTTGTCATTTGGAATTTCCCCTAGAGGCTAGCTCTAAGTAATAGCAGATTTAGCAGATTCTTTTCATTACTCATGGAAAAATGTGGAAATTGTATCAGATAAAAACACTTCTCTTTCTGTATCTAAAGAATTTATATTGGGACTCACAATGTGCCAAAGACGATTTGATACCATTCATATTTGATAGCTTGTTAGCTTGAGTGTGAAAGGAAAAATGCATCTGCCTGTTGCCAAAGTCCATTCCCTTTGAACCATGTTTGGATAAAACTCACAGCTGAAGCAATTTACATAATGAAAAAAAATTAAAATCAGTATTATCTTGCTCTATGTCTATTGTCTTGTTCTGTGAAGAACAGTTTTTTGTACCTTTCATAGTTTGTACTGTGTTCAAAACAGTGAAGTAGATATTAGATTTCTGTCTGAATATCAAGCTCTTCCTGTTTCAAAATTAATTTTGTAACTGTAAGTTAATATTCCATATACTTGAGCAATACTAATGTGGGACGCGAACACTGGTGCCTGAACACTGTGTATGGGCCAAAATCACAGGAAGGTCAACCCTTTCTGAATGGAAAAAAACCCCAACCACAGCACAATCTGTCTGTGGGGCACCCTTTCAGTAAGCATTGAAGCTCATAAAAGCTTGGAACAATTTGTTTATCTCCTTGATTAGCAAATTCAGGACCTTCATTACTGTGCAGTGCATATCTTACTTTACGACTGCTATTTCCCCATCTCAAACCTGTCTGCACGCGGATTGCACCTGCCTGACCCAAACTGATGACTGTAACACCCTGAAAGATCAGCCCATAGCTTTGAAGTGCTTCAGAGTGAAACAACACAGGCTACCACAGTGTTAGTAGTTCTAAAAGAAAGAGACTAGAAAGAACGAGTGATCAAGAGGCCACATCGAATGAGAAGATTATATTCCAGGATTCAACATTTGAGATCCCATATGATAAACTGTGAATGCTTATGAACTGATATCAAAGTATCCTATTTTGTGAAATCAGCTTGATCCATTGTGAGTTAAATGTATTTTTATTCTACTGGGTTTGTCATTTCCATCTATGAATAAAAGAGACCCATATGTTGATACTGAATTTGGATTTGCATGTGGTCTCATAACTGTGATCAACATACGTCATAATATCACCGTTATAAGTTAAAAAATGACATTTTTGAAAATTAACTGAAAAGTTAAATCATTAGGTAGACTAAAAAAGTATGGCTTCTTACAAAAACTCTCTGAGTAGTGGATTTTTAAAATTTATTTCACATATAAACTTACAAAGATTTATCCCATTTCTTTATGAATTATGACTTGAATACTTCTGAGAGAACCCTACAGTTATTCATGCTAATGTGCAGACAAGGTGGGACAACAATGGGAAAACGTACACTCCTTCACTCTTATCCCACCTTGTCTATCAGTTTTGTCTCAACCAGCACAGTAACAGCAATAATTGCTGGACATCTCACAGGTTCCTCTTTTATACAACACTGCTTCTTACATAGAACTGGAGATAAAGGCAAAGGCTGAACCTACTTTTAGAAAAGTGCTAATGGTACCATTTTCTCCCCAAAATATACACATGCTACTCTCACTCATAAACTGAAACAACAAAAGCATTCCTATAAGAGATGGTACAGGAAAACAAATGTATGCATTTTCAACTGATTTCCTTTGCTCTTTGTTTTCATGACTTTAGACATAGGGGCTGAATCTCAGCACCCTAGATCTTGACAATGGCATCAGGTTTTTTAGATGCGGGCAGGAGAGATGAATTTATTACCTCCTCCTTTGTACGTTTGTTTTCATGGAGAAGTGAGTGACCTTCTGATAATTATTGCTGATAAATGATGAAGGCACATTAGGCGTTTCTGGGAGGAATTACCCTGTTATTACTGGTCAGGTCTTCTACACTCTGCTCCCGATGTGGAGTCCTCTTTAGAATCCCCACTTCCAGAGAGTTACTTCCCTAAAAGATATCTCATTGCTTTTTCTCCAAAAACATAGAAACCAGGGCAGACAGCTTTTGTTTCTCAGCAGGCCTTCTTGCAAGAAAATTAAGAAAGTAACAATGGGGCCTTAACTAGTTGTTAAGTTTATACTTCTAAAAACATCTTCAAATCAATTCCAGGTAACATAAACAAATTAATTTCCCTAGACCTACCTTGCATTTGGGTTATTTTCCTCATAAATAAGAAATCCCTCATTAGTTATCTGTGGTAATATTTTATGTGTTCAGTCAGAAACATGTACTCCATTCCCTGGACTACAACTCGGTATTATTTTCATATGTTTCATCAAGTAGTGCCTTTAGACTATGTGGTTTGGCCTCTTCTCTACTCCCACATTTTCTTCCATTATGTTGCCAATAAAGACGGCTATGGACAGCAGCAAAATTATACTAAAGAGAGACATAGTACAATATAGAGCTTCTTACCTTTAAATAATTCAGGTACTGCTGACTGTGAACAAAATTCATAGCAATCTGTCAGCAAGTAAATTTAATTTAGTTAAACATGGCAATCCCTTCCTACTAGACAGCTGGCCACATAAACCTTGCCACCACACCTTGGAAAATCTCAGCAGAAAGACCAATAACTGAATGAACACAGAGTTTTATCCCTATCCAGAACTAAACAACAATACATACATTTCAATTTTTATGTGTATATATTTACATATGTGTACTTAATATATATGTACACTGAACAAAAAATACTTTCTCATATTTTAGGAGCATATGCTTCATGGAAAACATAGTTTAATAGTAATGACAGTTTCTTCTTATATCAGTATCTCAAACTGCACACTTCACACATAGCTAGATCAAGAAAAATCTCAAAACTCTATATCCCCCTAAAATTACCTGAACTTTTGCATTTTCCATTCAAAATCAAGTTTTTTGAATAGTACTGTGGGACTTTCACAAACCTGTTGGTGGAATTGCAGACACAATAGTACCACATCTGGTTCACGCTTTCTTTTGGCAGTTTAACTTAGCAGGAAGAGGATGACCCTTGCTCTGCAGTTACAAGGAGCTGATCAAAACTGTTAGAACCTATGTAAGTAGAACTAACATAGTTAGGATGGTTAGGACAGAAATATTGACTAAAATAAACATTTATTTCTCCTAACAACCTTTCAAGATATCTTTTAAATTTATGCCTATTTTGTTTTCACCCTTGTGCCTCGAAATCTCAGGTCTGCAGAAGCAGAGCAATCTGTACCCTGTGGATGAAACAGGGTACTTTCCTGGATGCATAAAAGTAATGAATGCATAAAATGTACTGAATGCATAAAATGCACTTAGAACAGAGAGCAGAAAATCTGTTGTTACTGGTAGTTGAGGAGGGATTCCTGTCACTGCTGTAAATCACCATGATCGCCTGAGCAACCTCTTCTCTTTAACAATATTTGTACTAAGGGATTTGGTAAGTACCCATACTTAACCTGAAAAAAATGCCCTTCTTCTAGCAGCTAAAAGCCCTGAAGTTCATAGAATCATAGAATCACAGAATGGTTTGTGTTGGAAAGGACATTAGAGATTATATAGTTCCAAGCCCCCTGCCATAGGAAGGGCCACTTTCCACTAGACCAGGTTGATAAATACTCCATCCAACCTGACCTTGAACACTTCCAGCAGCACTTCCAGGGATGAGTCAAAGTTTTTGCTGCAGACTAAAAGTTCTTGTCATTAAATCAACTTCTGTTTTCACAGGTAGTGTGATGAATTTCATTCCTCATACCACTTGCTTTGGAGTAATCTGTAAAATATTCAGAGACAATGGTGTAAATTTTCCCTAGCCAATTCTTTATCAGGTGCAGTTAAAGGAAGACATAGACAGATCAGTCTGACAGGCTCTTACATGAAAGTAGCAAAGGAGGGAGGAAAAGAGCACACTGAATTTGGATTTCTTATTTTCTTTGATTTCTCAAGTTATTGTCAACAAGCATCTATGGTTGGCCTTGGCCTTTATAAGGAAATAGACCCTGAACTGAGCAGCAGCATAAAATAAAAGCATGGTAGGATCATTGTCATTAGAGGGTGTTTTAAGGTGAAACTTTAAGTTGGCAATGCTGACAGGTAACAGATTATTTCATGTGTGTGGGTGAATGCACATGTGGATGAAAGGGAAGTGGTATGACCCCAGTCTGCCAACTGATAAGAGGCAAGAGCCACCAGCCATGGGGCTGGTCACACATTCTGCTTCTGCACAGAGACTATTTAGATTGGGAAATTGGGGGCTTGAATTCTGGAAAGAAGAGCAGGTGTGAAAAATAAAGGTTCCCAACAAGTGGGAACAGTCTTGGAAAGAAAAAGATACATATCCTGCAGATCCTGGAGATCAGATTTTTGGTGGAAATCAATGTCATTGAGCACCCAGAACCTTTCCCAGCACTCAGAACTGGTGACTGAACAGTGGCAGAGCAAGAACTGGTACAAATTTCTGCCCATCCTTCCTGGGCTGACCTTCACTCTTCCCTCCGGAGAAGGAAATCCAAGACCTGGGAATAAAGCCCAGAGTAAAGTGAGGGAATGAGTGTGGGATGAACAAGCAGGGTAAAAGATCTAGTTCTGCTGGTTCTCAAGTAAACACCAGCATGCAGGCCCACTGGGGGTTGTAATTTCACTTTGTTTCACTTTAAAGAGAAGAAAAATAATTTCTATAATTTATTCTGGAAATGGCTTTTTATTATCCCAAGACGGTGTAATTTTTGATGTATGGTGGGAAAAATCAATTGCAGATATAACTTGTCAGAAAATGTGGTGCTTTGAGACTGACCCCCTCCTTCCTCACTCCTAAATGGCAAAGTAATTAAATTATCAGGAAAAGACCTTAGAATAGAAGTGCAGAAGGTCTAAAAGGGAAGCTTGCACTGAGCTACTTTTTTTTTATTGTTGTTACACACTCTTTATTTAGTGGGAAATTGTTTTGGCGGGCTGTGCTTCAATTGCTTTGGGGAATAAGAGGGACTTCTCAGCAGAAAAAGATCAAGTGCTTCACCATAAAGTCACTTGGTAGCAGCCAAAGGTTGCATTGCTTCTGGAGCAGCCCCAGGAGCCCCCACGACCCAGACCAGGTCTCTGAGCAGGGTACAAACTGCCTGCCTGTAGCCACCTAACTCAGGACTCCAAGCTGTCGCTGAGAGACACGTGTTCCCGTCACTTGCTGTGTAGGTAACTAATAACACCAAAGTTAGATACCTAATAAACCTGACATGGATAGCTTGGAAAACCGTGTGCTTCCCTTCTGCCCCTTACAAACAGTGAGATGTGGCTCACCTTTCCTCGCAGACACTGCTGTGCACGGTGGCCAAGGTCCAGACCCAGGCATGCCAGCAGAACAAGGAAGGGATCTTCCCTTCTCCAGTCTGACTCCCATGCACATATGCCAGTTCAAGAACTAACCCCATCCACAGAAAGAGGGTATGAAAGGATTTATTTAGCCATATTGGCCCATCTGTGCTGATTTTTGAGCTTGTGTAGGAGATTTAAACATCACAGTTGCCTGAAACACTGACAAAGCCACAGAAGAGCGGGAACTTGAGATAAGCAAAGAAGAGAGGAATTGGCAACAGGAAGTTGGTAATTCCAGACCAAGTGGAGCTGAGATTTGGTTAGCACATACTAGTTAATGCATCCTGACAAAAACTCCCACTGTGGCAAACTGTGGGAAATGAAGCAACTTCTTATACACATGCCACTCCAAGTTATGGGAACATCTGTGACCACCCTGTGGATACCCCGAACTTGGTCGGTATAAGGGTGGTACCTCCACAAGAATGACTCTGAGACCCCCACCACCAAGAAGAGCAGCAGAAGGACCAATGGGATGCCATCTGCATCTACAGGTGGTGACATCTTTCTACCTAATCTGTCTCTCCTTAATTGTCTCTCCCCTGCCCTCCTTTATTTCCCATTTCTTTCTATCTCTCTCTACCTTGCATTTACTGTTAAATAGAATCTATACTATTGACTTCAGCATATGGTCTCCTTTGCACCTTAATTCAGGCAGAGACACCTCTCAATAATTGGGTCATAACAGCTTGGGGCGTCAGCAGCATGCCCCATATAAATATTTTGGCTACAGAAATATACCAAGTGGATACACTTTGTAACTTTACACCTCCTAACACATGCAGGGTATAAAATTAGGATCTGTAACTGCAACTGCTATATGACCAAACCCAGCAAAATTAAATAAGGAAAAAGACATGTTTTTCCTCAGCATTTATCTCTCAGAAGAGGAGAGAACATGAACTGAATTACTTTCTGAGGATACAAAATCTTGACAGTCAAGTTTTACCGAGGATAATTCTTTATGCTGTTACAATAACGTGAATTCTTTCATGGATAAGGAGAAAAACAGTGGTTCCTTTGTTAAATTATTTTGGTCAAGCTTTTCGTTCAATTAATTCCCTGTGTCTTGAAAATGTAAGAAAGCAATTGCTACACATGAGTCGTAGCTTGAGAGGCAAAAATTGCTGTGTCCTTCTGTCAGCTATCCAGGTAGCTCAGGGCAGTCTTACATCAACAAATAGCTATAAATGTACTTGCCACACTCTGTAAAACTAGGCCATAGACTTTTGGAGCCAAGAAAGGTGATTATCGTTTAGAAATACTGCTTTTAGTGTACAGAGAACAGAGGCGGTCCAGTGCTTTGTGGAAATTTCACTAGGATAAGAGTACCACATCCAAAAATCCTTTGGAGCTTGCTAAATCGCCTCTCAACACATTGATGGGCAGATATGAACGTGAGTGTTTGCTGGGGACATTGCTGAAGCCTTTCCTGAAGGAGCAACTTGGGCAAGAAAACCAGCCAACCCTCACAGAGAGCCTGGTGATCCCTGAGGTTTATATGGAATAGCAAAGGACTGGAACAGTGTAAGTTTCTCAAAGTCCTGTTTAAGCATCGCAGTAATAAAACATTTAAAAGAGGGGAGTGGCAGGGGAGGTACTTATATTTAGCATGCAGGCATATCTGAGACCACGTCTTCCTTGTTGTGCTACTGTGACATTCTCACTCAAGCAGTGTGGTTTGGTTTGATTTAACACACGCCATGTGTACCTTCTCCAGGTAAGTCCACTTCATCTTTTTTCTAAATTAGCAAGGATAAGCATGTAGGGCATACACAGAAAATCAGTGTGCAACAAAAATATGTGCACAACCTTCAGTGTAAGACAGAAAATCTTTTTCACCAATAACAGAATTCTAGATAAGCCCCCATGTTTTTCCTTAGGGTTTTCTTAGAAGCAGAGGAAATTGTCAAAATATTTGTTAAAAAAACCTCAACAAACCCACCACATTTTAGTGCTTTTTAAGTAGTAATTCCTGACAGCCTTTTATCATAAGCTCTTTCAGCTCTCAGTATGTAAAGCAAGTCATAGACATGGAGCATAAATTTCTGTGTGTATATGAGTTCTTTGTATAAAATGCAGATAAGTATTTTTGCAGCTGAATGCCTACACTTGTTTAAAAAAATACCTTTGAACTGCTTTAGCATTCACCAGTCAACTCGTATATTAATGTAAGTATACATGAGACTGTGTGTATACTCTTAAAAAAGATTGCTTATAATGTTGGTACTGAAATAGACGTAGAAAAACTGTATTAGAGATGAGACATTAAATTGAGAGCCTTAAATGTGTTTTTCATTTAGCATTAGAGATGGAAAAATTAATATTCTCAAAGTTTTTATAGGCATATTTTATGACAAATATGAATAAATTACCTCTGTAGCATTGCCTACCAAGAATAAGTAGTTTTATGCAAAACCAAAACAAAATCCTCCCCTCCTTTTTGATTAACCTAAGCAACAACAAAAGCATTTATGCAGCTGCACTAATCTTGAACAGAGCTTGTCTGAGCTGGAGCTTTAACAAATTTAAATTTCAAAACAAAATGCTTAATTTTTGGTAAAAACAAATGAAAAATTTTCAGAATGACATCACTTTCCAAAAGCTTGATGTGTAAGTCATGCCTGTCTCTGCTGTGGCCTTTGGAACGATGACCAGTCTTGGAAAACATCAGAGGAGGGAGGTAGATCACACATTTTTTCAAATTTTTGAAGCAATACATGAAAGTTTCATATCACTGGACATTGATGTTACTTTGAAAGTAAATCAATGTGGTGGAAAACTTCCCTACAGGACAAGAAGAAAGAGGATGCCTACTAAGCAAATTACTTAGTACTTTCAAAGACATTGTGAAGAATGGGCATCAGACTGAAAGACCTCAGGCCTTGCTCCTCCAGAACAACATTGTCAGTGCTTCTTCATCATGCTAGGTTAGAAATACATGACTCTCCTACTCCTCACTCCGGACTTATTATGCAGCCAGGCAGGTCTATCTTTTTGAAAAAACAACCAAAACCAACCAAACAGACAGAAAACTAAAAAAAAAAAAAAAAAAAAAAAGTAGCAGTGCTCCTTTGCACTGTAAGGTATGTAGCTCTGAGCCAAATCAAGGTGCAGCTCAATCAATCTATTTTTCAGTAAAAATCCCCATGCACAGCTCTATGGGTTCCTCTAGAAAGAAAAAAAATCAATTCTTGACTCTAGCCCAAGATTCTACTGAATAACTTGTGATGGGAACTCTAACCTGAGACATTGTTGTTAAGGAAATGTGCCTATTGCTTTCGCAGGTTGCAGATCCCGTGAGAGGAGAAGTTAGATAAAGGGCAGAGAGTTAAAAAAATGAAAAAAACAAACATCAGACTTTTAGAATTTCCACTTAGAATTTAGAAGGCATCTGACTGGTATAAATTTATGAAATTGTGCTCGTGATGTTGGGCCTGACATCAGCTGAGGATTGATGATGTGAAAAGGAGAGATGTTTTTCCTGTACTGTGGACTGCTGAAAGAGTATTCCTGCTGTGTCTGTCCGGTTTTCTGACAGTATAATGTCCATGTCCTGATGCTGCAGCATAAAAATTGAATGGCTTTTTAAGTACAAAATTAATTGGACTTTCATGTCACAGAGTACATCCTCATTAATACTAAATAGGTTAATTACGATAAAAATATTACCACAAATAATATAGGGATTAATAATTTAACAGCTATGAAAGTATTGCTATTTTTCATAAAATCCTATGTATAAAGCTTTCCTAATCACCATTTGGATTGCCCAGAAAATTCCATGCATAGCAGCCCAAGGTCTGCACTGTCCTTGTTTCGCACATTGAAAGCTCCTGTTACTCTAATTTAGGTTCTAAGGATGTGAGCAGCTTTGCCTGCCACAGCCCTGCACCTGGGAATTACACAAGCATTGGGGAGTTCCCACTTTAGGAACTGACTCTGTAGTAAATTCCTTGTCCTTAAGTAAATGCTACAGCTCCAAGTCAGAATATAGGTTTCAATTCTGAATCTAGTCCAAGTCTAATGGTATGAGTGACTTTATGCATAAGAAAATAATTTTTTACATGAATATCAGATATTATCTGACACTGACATCTTACTGCTTATTGGGAAAGGCCAAATGAATTCAGTTATTGATTTGGATGCCTGGGTGAAAATTTCCATTTATTCCTCATCTTGTCATTGCCTGTGAAAAAATGGCAATTAATTTTTCTTCCAGCCATCGTCTGCCTTCACTATTTGGAACAGAAGCTGAAAGCTGAGAAGGTAATGGGGAGGGATCTAGATGTGTCCTCTTCTCGTACTCTTCCCTTAGCATCCTCTTCTGTCTGCTATTATAGGGTGCAGGATTCTGTATACCTTTGGTCTACCTAGCTTGACTTTAAACTGAAAAGGGGTAGGTTTAGATTAGATATCAGGAATAATTTTTTTTACTCTGAAGGTGGTGAAGAACTGGAACAGGTTGCCCAGAGAAGTTATGGATGCTCCGTTCCTGGCAGTGTTCAAGGCCAGGTAGGATGGGGCTTCCAGCAACCTGGTCTAGTGGAAGTTGTCCCTGTCCAATTCGGGGGAGTTGGAACTAGACGATCTTTAATATCACATCCAACCCAAAAAATTCTATGGTTCTATGATTCTAGTACAAAGATGAATGGCTGAAAAACATGAATTAAATATTGTCTTTACATGCAAGCAAAGAACTGAAGAACAGAAAAGACTTGAAAAATGAGGATCTGGGACCTTGTGCCACCTGGAATAAAAGGAAAACAAACCTGACAGAAATCAGAAATGAATTTTCCTCCCGATTGTGCACGACATAGAGCTATTAGTCATAACAACATAGTTTTCCAGAAGTACATTCACACAAAACCAGCAGGACTGGAGCTCGAGATAACACATGAACAAAATCCATTAGCAATTTGTAAGAGCTGAACCATGCTGACAGACTAATTCCTCTAAACAACACTTCTGGGCTGAGCCGTGCAGCGCTCACCACAGCACTTCACCGTGCAGCACTGGCAGGCCTGGCACCCCCTGCCACGAGCACCTCTAGAAATGTCAGTAAATAACACCCTTTTTTCTACTGCTGCTGACAGAAGTGCCCAAAGAGCACAGGTGGGAACAGGTCCTGTGTGTATTGCAGAGGCACACACTGACATTTAACATGCCAAAGGGCGAGAGAGGTGATGACTACCTCTCTTTTTCCTTCTCTCCAGAGGGAATAATGCTCTCCACACCATGGCTTTACCCCCACTGCAGGGAACAGCTAAGGCTGGAGACAGGTGTCCCCTGCTTCCTGGCCAGGACAGCACGCTGCCCTCCCTGCTCCATAGCATGCCAGAGCAGGGAATAACAAGGCTGTGGGGCCAAAGAGTCAAAAATCCTTTTCATGTTTTTGACAGAAACTCAGCGTAATTTTCTGACAAAAAATAACATGCATTCTAGCCAGCTGAAATAGATTGGTAGTATCTCTGTAGGTCTATGTTACAGAAATAGCATAAATTTCCTGTGGACATCTGACAAGGAGTTTAGCTGAACTGCATCAATTCCTGGTAATGAGTCTGAAGGAAGTTCCCTGGATCTCGGAAACTGGGGAACTTGAAGTAGTGGCCAACAGTTTCAAAATCAAAGCACACTTTGTTTGCCTTGCTATCAGGCAGTCAAGCTGTGATAAGAGATTTTGATTTCATGATGTGCCGAGGATGTCTGAAAATCAAGGTCCTCCATGGTACTTCAAGCTGGGCAGAAAGAATCAGAGGGCCCTAAAGTCAACCTAATCACAATTCATGCCAAAATTTCACCTTTTTAACGTAGCTCCTACCTAATTCATACAACTACCACTTGCAGTACATACACTGAGATAAGAATAAGGAATTTAAAATACAGCAGTATAATCTTTCTGCTTTGCTTTATTAGCCTCATAAAGTAATACTAATTTTTTTACTATTCTCATATAAAAATCCAAAGGCTTACTGTTACAAAGAGAACTGGCTTTTCAAATCACAGATTATACTCCAATTAATATGGAATTACTATGTTCTGATAAAATACGTGATGTGCAATATGTAATAAAAGAGGCTTATTTAAAGGATAAGAGCAATACCATACAATATGTCACAGTATTTTTCATTATTCTAAAAGAGTTGTTTTAGCTATTTCTTCAATAGTAAAAGTAAATCTTCAGAGACAGGCAAAAAGAATGTGAGTTCAGTTACACTCTTCTTGTTTGTGCAGGCACGTTAATTCATTATTGCTGCATTGTTAGTGACCAATGGATTTGCAACACTACATATTTACTTTCACTAAAGGAAGATTGGAACATTTTGTTTAAGTGTCCTATATGTCCAAATAATTATTCAAATGCAGTGACAAGATGTAGGCTCTGGATACAGAGTCTAAGACAGGAACAATGTTTTAAATGTAAAAAACTTATATAATTTTCTGTAACCTTGGTATCACTGTAGCTAGATCTTCAATGAATGATGCAGCCACAGTGTAAGACAAGGAGTAAAATAGAGATCTCATCTTTGAGTGCGTGACAGAAAAAGAAAAAAGGAACAAAGAAAAAAGTGCTCACCTGCTTTACAAAGGGATATCCAAACCCTTAATTATATTTCTATCAAATCTTGGAGCTTTTTTCCCAAGATCTTAGATGTAGCTGTGTTTTGTGCAGCTGGGGTATAAAGAAGGAACAGAAGATTGAGTTTGGGGGCAGATACATGAGATGTTCCTTCTACCACATGCAACATAGGATTTGGAAGCAAATGTTTCTAACACCACCAACAAAAAAGGATTATATTGAAAGAAAAAGGCAGGTTACATTACACTTCTCATTTTGAATTTTTTTCAGAAAAATTTCCTGTTAATGTCAAATTGCCTGTTTTGAATATTAGTAATATGAACTTGGAGGGTCAAAAAGATCTCTCATTCATTTTTTTTGCTCTTTTTATTTGTTTAAGACCTCTAAGTAAGTTAATTATTCATAAAATGTCATGAATAGCTTTTCGACTTAATGGTACATTCATTTCATTATTTATTTTAGTTTCAGCTGTATTTTAATTGTGGTTTTGTAGCTTCTTTTGCTTCTCTTTCCCTCTCTTCTGAATAAGACTTTACTTTTATCTCTCAAACATTCATCCAGATTAGGAAAACAGCTTCTCAAGTTTACTCTATTTGCTATTGAAAATATTTGTTTCACTTTTCATTTCAGGGTATACAGAAAAAGTGGGAAATAAACTTCTTGCAAAAGAGACATTTCTCTACATTTTCTTACTAAATCCTAAAACAATGTACTATAAGAAGAGTGTCTGTGCTTAGACTAGAATTTTTTAGCCACTTTCTCACCATTTCATAACTTATGGCTGAGGAAAACACTGCCTCATACATGGCAGAGCAAATGAACTGTAATTCTTGTCTAGTAGCTCAAGGATATCTATTTCAACTACAGAGAATGCAGATTACATTCTGAAGTCCTCAGAATTCAGAGTATAGCAATGGAAATACAAGTAGCAGGCAGGCATCCACTGTGCAGGTTTTGGAGGACAGGGCCATGAGCATAAGCAG
This sequence comes from Lycocorax pyrrhopterus obiensis, assembly GCA_014706295.1. Taxonomy (NCBI): domain Eukaryota; kingdom Metazoa; phylum Chordata; class Aves; order Passeriformes; family Paradisaeidae; genus Lycocorax; species Lycocorax pyrrhopterus. The sequence continues at coordinate 79,415,934 of JACSVZ010000002.1, forward strand.
ACAAGATGTTTACCCTGTGCACAACTGCTGAAGTAGAAAGGGGACTTTTTCTCTATGGACTGTATCAGCTTGGTGTGGCAACGTTTTGGTAACAGGAGCCCTGGAGCTGAGGTTCTCCTGCAGCGGGTGGTGCAGGCCATGGGAAGGCAGCTGCATCCCTACAGCCCATGGAGGTCCACAGGGGAACAGAGATCCTCCTGCAGCCCCTGGAGAGCCAGAGTTGATGCATGCCCAAAGGAGGCTGCGATCCTCTGGGAAGCCCATGCTGGAGCACACTCCTGGAAGGACCTGTGGACCCATGGAGAGAGGAGCTCATGATGGAGCAAGTTTTCTGGCAAGGCTTGTGACCCTGCACGAGACCCATGCTGGAGCAGCCTGTTCCTGAAGGATTGCACCTCATGGAAGGGACCCATGCTGGAGCAGTTCATTGAGATTTATGTTCATAGCTTCATTTAAGTTCTCTATTTTGAGAACTATTTTCTTTCAGTAATATGTTCACATTCTAATAAACCAACCTTTAGTAATTAGAAGCATTTTGGTGGGTTTGGTTGGCTCACTTTAGAAAAGCATTAGTTTCTCGTCAGATCAAGAGCTGACTCCTGGCCCCTTTAAACAAACAAACAACCTCAGTCCACCTCCAGGGACACAAATATATACTAAAGAGGGGCTTGTGGTTGTTTTAGAACAAAAGTAAAATTGAATGGAATATGTTGCCTGGGCAACAAAACATCTGAGCAGAGGTAAATTTGATAAAAAGCTGGCCAGCAGGGAGTGAGTCTGGTGACCATGTCCGAGAAAGAAGCAAGTCTTCCCCTGTAATAGAAAGAGAATAAAACAGAATATTCCAGAATTGAGCAAACATTTTAGAAACAAACCCATGCTCATTTTAGCTAGGGGTAAAAAGGTATAAAACTTACCTCACCACGTTGTTTTACAGCTTGGTCTACAGTGTTGTGAGGCTACTTTGAAGGACAATCTTCCCTGTGTTTGTTTTCATCAACTTGCAATCCTTTCAGGATACCCATCAGTGCTATGCACAGCTTCTAATAAAGAGGGAAAGGTGTGCAGAAATAGAATAATCTAATTTTCTTTTTAAATTATGTTCCTGATAAAGTCAATGCCAAAGTTCACACTGACTTTAATTAGGTGAAGAAATCAGTACTTTAAGACCAAATTCAAAGTCACTAAGCTCTGGGGAAGGCTTAGACTTAAGAAGGCTGACTTTGCCAGTATTGATTTAGGCCATGGCTGAGAATAAGTTCCTTCCTGTAATACACTTTTATAATATAAAGAGGGGTTAAATTAACACTATTTTCAACTTCTGAATATTTTCTAACTTCATACCTTTCAAATGAGTACAGAAAAGCAGTTTTAAAACAACAACAACAAAGCATCTCATTATGGAGTAAAAAAGGAGTTTCTATGACTAAGAAATGAAAAGATTTCATACATCAAGTCCCTTGCACATATAATGAGATTGGAGGAAATAAAAAGACAAAATTTATTTTATCTTGGCATTGAAGCTAAAGAACTATTTGAATAGAGGAGCGATGACATATTTAGTGTCACATCTGTTTATCTGCATGTGGTAATCTAAGGGGGCCTGTCAGTGCTGCGTGTCAAGACTTTATACGTGTGTGCTCGTGGGTGTGTGGGCGAGACCCATGTGTATATACAATAGGAACGATAATAGGAACAAAAGGAGAGAATCGAGGGGCTTCAGATATGTGACGTGGATAACGTGATTGACAAAGAATAAGACAAACAAAGGATAGAGAAATCAAATTGACATCGTTTTTCTATTTACCACATTCAAAAATAACCCATTTTCATGTGAGAGTGAGATTAGAAATGGAGACAGATAAAAAAACAGCCTGTCAGTTAATGGCATAGCCAGGTAAGTTAAGACCTTATGAATTTTAATAAGTGTGTTGGCCCTGTACAAATTCTTTTTAAGATAGTGACAAACTTTCTGAAAGGAAATAAGATGACATTTTTCATACTGATTATATTGCTTAGAATTAGATATATGCCAATCCTCCCCATCCTCACCACACTCCCCCCTTCCCCAGAGCCCCACTCAAAACAAACTGAAATCTGGAATTATTCTGCATATAAAGAATATTCATTATTAGCAGGTAGGCAGAGATTACAGATGATTCTTTTGTCCTTTATGTCCACTGATGGTACTTGTTGTTAGGCTAGAGAGACCATTTTGAGGTGGTGTACAATGAGGCAGCTGAAAGGCTGTTAGTCACACTGAGCTCTTCAGCTGAATTTTTTGCAAGAGTAGTATGGAAGAAAAACTGGTGCTGTGTCAGCTCACTAAATGTAAATCATACTGAAAGAAGGAAAATGTTGTTATAATGCAGCCCTTGGGAATAGAGAAGGTCAGAGATGAAGCAAAAAGAAATTCTAACAAGTATGTGATGAGCAAAGTTTTGAATCTTATGCAATCTAAATCTGGCCTCCGTTATAAGTAACTCCTTCTGTCCTGTGTCATTCTTGGACAATCCCTGGCCTGACTTTGCAGTCAGCAAGAACATTTACTTATTGAGGAGCCTCTTTTTTTGCCCATGTCTCACTTTTCTGAGAGAGAGCTTAGGTTTGGGAAAGGTGAGGAAGAAGGGGTTGATGAACAAGAGCAAAATCATGAAGGATTGCCTTTTTTTTTTTTTTTCAATTGGGCAGATGGTATCTTTGTGAAAGAATTTCCCTGTTACTTTTTGATCCAATGACAGAAAACTAAATGGATTCCTTAGCCACTTCCAATCCTACACATCCCCTATTCAGCAAAGCAAGCAAATGTCGAAATCTGGATACTAAACTCAGCTCAAATGTTGTTAGTACAGTGTAGGACTTTCTACTGAGCCAGAACTCTCCATGCCTGCCTGAACATGACATAACTAAATAAGTATTAAAAACTAGATGCAATAAATATTCCTAACAAGAAGTTGTCTAAATATCTACTTTATTGTTTATGAATGTTATGTCTTTCTTAAGGTCTTGACCTCATTAGGAAACCTGTTTTCAAGGAGATGCATGTGGATAAAGGATATTGAAAGAAGTGACTGTAAATACATTATTCATTTCTAGTCAGTACTGATGACCTTATGTGTAACTTGTGAGTGACAGAGCATAGCACAGCTATGAATGATTCTTGTGAGGTCATCAATCAAGGGCAGAAGTTAATTCTGCATCTACAAGTGCCTCATTGGAAATCTGGTGTAGTATAACCATGTTCTTTCAATATTTATAATTTTTGTAATTCAGTATTTTTTAAAATTTTACTATACTGACTTGAGCAATGGAAGAAAAAAAATATGTCAACAGGTTTTCATCTAAAAATGTACTTTTTTACCCGGAACCCTGAGACATCAGAGTATTGTTGGGCTTTTCTGGGAAGGGACAGATTATGCCTATAGCAAGTTGTATTTATGTTAATAGGAGCTGTATCATTGAATTTTCAATAAGGACAGTGTCTCTGAATTTAGAGTAATCCATGTATTTGGAAGCAGCTTTTTAAAACAAGCTTATGAAAAGATGATTTTAATTTTAATTTCCATAGGAAACACTATTAAAGAATTGCAATTATTACAGAATTTGATAATTTTAGTATAGTAACAGATAATAGGCTAACTCAAATACTTTCACAGGGCACCACAGCAGTGAATTAACTCCCTATTAAGAAGTATGTGTGTATCTCTTGTGTATTAAGAAAAAGCTGCTCTGGTATTAATGATGAATTCATAATGGAAGAAACACCTTTGCCCTTAAAAACTGCCTCAACCACAGATGAGGATTTGTCTGTTTTTATTCAGAGAAGTTATTCAAAATAAAAAAAAAATCTCAGTTGATTAGATAAATAGGTAGATAGACAGACAGACAAATAGAAAGAAACATTCGAAATTAATGCAATTAATTATGACTATGGAAGCAAGTTGAATCCCTTGCAAATAGAAAGACTTTTAAAACTTAATTTAGACTACCAAAAATAAGACATACTGCTAAGCATGCAGGATTAGACTATTTCAATCAAGTTGCACAAATACAAATATTCTAGGTAAGAATTAATCTAGCTTACGGCAATATATTGAAGCCTAGTTCTGACTAAAAATGTTTATGGAACATCCAATACAAATTCACTTATGAAGTAAAAGTATTTTCAATATGTTTTACTGAGAGTCTTCCTAAAGACAAACTTCTAACTAAACTGTATTTTGATCAAGTTTTCCTTAAAATGCGATTGATGTCCTCTATATTCTGGACTCATCTGGATAGTACGTAAGAAGGCTTTAATGTCCAGCCTGTTGGCAGTCTGGCTTCCAGACTAAGGCACTGTGCAGATCTTTCTTCTGAAGATGTTCCTCTCATTCCCTAGTGGAACTCATACACATCTCAGGATATTTTTTCAACTGAAGCTACAGATTTAAGTGGGTCATACTATCCTGCACAGATTCCAAGTCACAAAATCAAGCAAAACTCAGACCCTCTGCGGCTTTATGAGGAAACCTGCAATTGAGAACAGCTTAACAAAAGTTTTTTCAAATGAACTTAAGCCAAATAATGTAGAGACAGGAAAGCATTTCACTTTCATACGGGCAGCTGTGCAAAGAAGGGCCCATCTGAAATGAGAATTTGTTTGGAGACAAACATTTCAAAAATTGTAGCTAGAGACAATACTCAGCCATGGACTGGTTAAGAGAAGCTGCTGCACACCAAGCACCTTGGCTTCGCAGCTGTAGGCCCAGCTGACTGCACTTCAGTGCCAAGACAAAACTACCTCCAATTTTCTGCAGGACTAAAGTTAGACAGGTACTGACTCCTTACTGGGATTATTAACATAACATAAAAGTTTGGCTTTATAACCTGACATTTTTGTTGATAAACCAAAATGCATCAAGCAATAAACAGGCAAAAAAACCCTTAAGAAAACTCACTGCAGTATTTCAGTACTTAAAGGGCAGCTACTAAGAGGACAGAAGGGCTGTTCCTTCACAGGGAGTCAGCCACAGGGAGCAGACAACCGGCAATAGGTACAAGTTGTATGAGGAGATGTTTCATATTGGGTTAAGAAAGAAAAATTTTGAGAACAATCATGCACTGGAACAACATCCCCAGGGACATGGTGGAGCCCTCATCAGGAGACATTCAAGATGCAATTAGATGGGGTGCCAGACAAGCTCGTCTTGGCTGCCTTTCCCACAAAAAGTTGTGCTGGAGCTTTTAAGGTACTTCCAACCTGAGCTGAAATGTTTAATGACTCTATCACTACCTCAGCTCATCAGACAGAACTTTTTCAACCAATCTTCATCAACATTTAAGAACAGAACATAATTCCACAATGTTTTTAGCTTTTCAAGGAACTATCTAATAAACAATATTATAACCACAATTGGGATTAAATACTGACCAAAACCCCCACTTCCTCTCTCCCTGTGCTGTCTGTGGGAAGGAGGGAGGGGTTGAAGGAAAAAAAAGGTGTTTTTAAGGACTTATTTTACTTCTCATTATCCTGCTCCGAATTTGTTAGTAATAAATTCACTTAATATCTTTGAGTCGATACTGTCCTTAGCTCATGAACCCTTCATTAAATTTTCTTTCCTCTGTCTAGTCATGGAGGGGAGTGAGCAAGAGGCTTGCATGGGTGCTGGGCATTTGGCCAGCATCAAACCTCGACAGTAGGCCATTTTATGGTTCTATGACTCTAGCAGTAAATTAAAAATCATAAGAAATTCCACAACAGATGATGAGATCTCATGAGAGATATACTTAGGCAAAACAAGCAGTCGTTTCAAATCTCATTCTTTTCCAAAGAAGAATCTAAAAGAAGTTATGAAGCAAATCAAAGAGTGGGCAAATACCTGGATTGGACTACTCAGAAGGTGGGAAATAATTACAGTAGCAGAGTGTAAAACTGATTCTCTTCCCACAGAAGTTTATGCAAGATTCTATCCAAAATGAACTTTAAATTAAAAAAAAATCAATGTGAACTTTCTTTACCTGATTCCTGCACAAATTCCCTGTAACATCACTGGGATCACCCTTCTCTGCCCTGCTGCAGGTAGCTAGAATGATTTAGGTAGCTCAGCTTGCCAATTAGGATTGTGATTGGGCTTGTAGTAACCAGAGCTGTCTGGAAATGTTTCATTAGCACATTGTTAATTCTCCATATATGTTTTTACATGAAAAAGAAAAAATTGACATTGCCAAAAAGTCATATTTCAAAGTCAGGAAAAAAAGTCACCCTGAACTAGCAAAATTCCCTGTAAAAGTAAAGCACAGCTGTAACAGTGAGCAAGAATATACACCAAAACACCCTGCTCATTTGAAGGTCTTTTTTTATCTCCTCTTTAATGATTTCTTCTTCTTTTTTTTTTTTAAGAACAATACATATAGTGATTTCTATACCTCTTGCATTTCATTTGGAAAAGTTGTTTTGTTTCTCTGTATTTACAAAGAGCCAAGCATCCATTCAAATTCAAATCTTGGCACAACTTATTATCAACTAGCAAATGCATATTGTACTACATCTCTCAATAGACAGACTTTTCAGTGTCAATTCAAAGTGGAGACTGTGGCCTTTCCTTACTGAAACCCTAATGGGAAAAATCTTTTCTTTATATGCCGCTGTAACAGCTGCAGCAACAGCCGCGGTGAGGCTGTGCATTCATTCACACACCACCTTCAAAACTTTGAGGGTTCAATTGTTCGGAAGCTTCACAGAATGTCCTTGTGTTGGGAATAATCTGTGGAGACCATCTCTGTGGACAAAAAGCAATCTCATCTTGAAATCCAGTGGGTACCACAACAAAAGGGTAAACAAACAAACCAATTGAAAACAGAATAAAGAGAAGAAAAGATATAAACTTCCAGAGCTAAATCTGGCATTACACCAAAGGACTGAGGGTCTCAACATGAAATAGATCTACACAGTGAAACAAAGGTTGCTTTTTTTAGCAATGCCCTCCCCTTTTCAGGTTGAATATAGGTTCTGGAAAATAAACCCCTCTTCCTATTTTGCTTCCTAGTCTTTTGCTTCTACATTGTCCAGTTAGCCTTTAAATCAAAAGCAGGTCAGGCCTATATATAACAAGCTATGTCTCAAAATAAAATGAACATGTACTCAAAGTATACATAAACAGTTTTCTCATAGTCTTGGAAAATACAAATAAGGGCTAAGACCAAAATATATACGGCCAGGTGTTCAAATTGAGTAACACCTATACCTCCACCAAATCCAATATGAGACAGGATGGAGAACTGGTCTGGTTTCTCAGGGTTCAGTAGAAACAGAAGGTAGGAGTAGTGAGGGGAATTCACTACAGCAGTTGCTATGACTACATCTCAGTTATGGATATCGTGCACAATATTACATAGTTCTTAATATTTTCTCTTGTTAAAAAACAAAACAAAAACCCCAAATACCCCAAAACCCAAACTCATAAGCAAACCAACCCACCCCCACCTACTCCCAAACAACAAAAACAGGAGCACATTATTTGTTCTAGTGTAAAAGCATCCAAAGTTTCAAGAATTACCAAAGTCCTGTCCTATCTTTGTCTGGAATACTCATTTGAGAAGATGGCACACCATATCCTTTGGATGCGAATAGCTCCTGCAGTTTTTTCATTTTCTGCAGTGAAAATCTTAATCAGCAGGGTTATAAAGCACAACTAACCCGGGGGACTGGCATACTACCTTTCTCAGACTTGTAACTGAATTTCCAGATGTAAAACTGGTAAAAGCCTTCTTTGACTTGTTTGGAAAGCCGAGCAAATTGCTCAGAGTGCGAGCTTCATTTGGAAGACAGTAGCCTGTGTAAGAACATGGTGGCCATGACTTTGTACAGCTACTGAATATGTCAACATACAAAACTGAGACTATGAAGTTCAAAACTAATGCCTTTTACCCATCACCCTTCTGCCAAATACAAATATTCTAGACTATTAACTTCTTTTTATGGCATGTTTCAAATAATACTGTAAAAATGGTCCCCCCGTTTTCATGCAAACTTTGTCAAATTTGTCTTCTACATGAATAAAAGGGCTGTTGATAGTAACATGGCCAGTATTAAAGCACCTTGATACCCTTCTAAACTGAATATTTACTTACTTGACAAAGGTCGAAAAACAAACATTACCCTTACAAAAGATGATACACCGATTACACATCAAGACACATGATTAGAATCCAGGTATTCTGTTGTTCAGTGTTTTGCTCTTAACCAACAGTCCCCCGTATCACTCTCCATGATCCACTGCATTTTCAGTATAATGTAATCATCCCAAAGTACTCATACAATTAGAGACTTTTAACTTCATTATTACTGATGGAATTTGGACTAATTAATAATTCCCAAAAGAACACTTAGCATGATCTACATTTTGACAATAGAGCATGAAAATTAAAAGAACAAATGTATGCACATTTCCAGCTGCCTTTGAATTATGATGGTGACATTAATAATTTGTTATATTCATTGCTCAGCATTTATGGAAACTGCTCATAGAGAAAGATAAACATAATTAAAATTAATGAAACCTAAAGAATACACAGAGGATCAGAAGTCAATGTCAATTGTATTTGCTACTTACAGACAACTCTGAAGTTGAAGGTTTGCATTTGAGTTTTATGTGATTGATAGTTGACTGGTGTATGATTAATTGCCAGATTTCTTATTTGACTGCTACTGAATTTCTAGTAAGAGGTTACCAAAATGATAGCAATTATTTATGAAACAATTCAGTGGAAACTTTCACACGTAGTCCCAAGTAGTTCTTGGAGTGATGGAACTTATAAAACTTTAATATCTTGCAATGAAATTCTCCTGACCGTTCTGACTGTGTGTTTCTCTTTTAGTTAAAAGCAGAAGAGTTGGCATATATCTAATACATGATCGTTTTTGCTGTATGTTTATTGTGTGCTCTCTGTCTAAAATCAGCTTTTGGTCCCTGTCTTAGATATTTAAAAGGTTTCTAAATTACATTCTGTAACTTCAATAAACTCTTTGGATAGGCTTTGAGTCCCAGCCTTAGAGCAATAAGCTTTAAACTTGTGCCTTGCCCGTAGTTGGGAAGTAGAAGGCTGTCATCCAAGAGTTTGCATCCCAATAACATTTCCTCAGGCTATAATATGTATCACAGGGCTTTGACTTTGATTTTTTCAAGGACAGGCTTGTCAGGTGCTATGGAAACCTTATACTGTTTACAGGCAAGGCTTATACTTACGAAAAATGTTAGTTGCAAACAATGCACCATAATATTTAAACAGAATTATGCAGTAGAACAATGTCAAATCACTTCAACTGAAGATACAGTCTGAATTCATCTGTAGAGGCAAGGAACTGAGGCTACTGGAGTTTCACTACCTACTTTGACTGTCCTTTGCTTTATAGATACCTACTGTCTGGAGAAGCAATTGAGCTGTTACCTAAAACATCTCAGTGAACAGAAGAAATATTTGGCTGATGTGAAATGGTTTACCTCTCTCCTCTTTTTTAGCTGTGCTGTCCTTAACTAACATCTGGATACAGATGAACAGGGTTCTATAGAGCCTCTAGCCCAGGAAGTGTTTAACTGTACATTCTTCTGCCCAAAGCATGTCCAGGTAACTTTTCAGTTTGTATGAAGAGTTATGGCTACTCATTGATATTTCAGGGAGTGTTACCATACCTATGTTGCTTTATGCCACATCAAGAGCTTTAACTATGATCTTTTATTCATTCAAACATTTTGTTGCAACTTCAAAGAGCGAATGACGTTGTAATAAACAGGCAATATATTTGCAATTTTAACTGCCAAAAGAGACTTCTAAAATAATGACTCTTGGATAGTTTTCATCTTGTTTTCCACTCAAACTTCTGGTTTCTTTGTGTGAAATAACAGAAGAAAAATTAAACATTTTTTTCCTCAACTGATGTTAGCAACGAACCAGCACACTAAGAAGGTTACATATCTTGTGTGTTTCTTGGCTGATAAAACCCACCAAACTGTAGTACACCACATTAGCTGGCAACTGGAGATGATATGCTCACCCTCCCAAGCCCGTTATTGGTGGTGGAGGTCACCACCTTGTCTACTTTGCACTGTTTTCTGGGATGAGCACTTGCTTTTTGGACTCCCTGTGGTTCGAATGCATCACACTGAGCCGAACTCATGCCTCGCCTGAGTTAGACTAGCCCTGCATGATGCCAAGCCAACAAGTAATTTCCTATTTTCACCACTATATAGTAGAAACTGCAACTAAAAAGGAGAGTACCTCCACCAGGGACTTTGGAAGTCTAGCTGATCTGGATGTGAGTGATAACATTCTAAATGGGAATAATTACAAGATGCTTAAAGTAGCCCTAACTTCAATCTGACATTAAATTGGATTCAGTTCATATACTGCTTCTGAAGAATGAAGAGAGACAGAGAATTTATTCTGAAAGATAAATATACATATGTATATATACATAGAAAAATAACTAATCACTGATAAGCAAAGCTGTGGAAGATAAAAAACAAGGATGCAAAGATGGAATTATATCACTACAGCAGAGCTTTGTTTTTTATCTCCTGTTTTTCAAAGTTCTCATCTGGGATGTCCTTTTCAGACTGTTTTGTCTCTCAGCATATATATATAGCAGAATTTTACATAGCTGTGCAAAAGAATTGCAAACTCAGAAAAAGTGACTCCAAAAATAATCCACAAGTGCCTCCAAAAAAAGATTATCTTCCCATTTAGGAAATGAGTGCATTAAGAATCATTTAAACTATGGCCTATTATTAAATTCGACTTTCATCTGAAGGGCTTGATTACTCTCGTTGGCAACTTTTGAAATTACAATCCTGTGTACAAAATTGCACTTGCAGAAGACTTGCTCTTTTATTTTTGAATACTTCCTTCCCCAAAGCTGAGTACAAATCAAACGTGCTTTTCACCCACATTCTACTTTTCTTTTCTTTTTTTTACAAGTAAGCACGAAACAACAGAGTATGCAGATAAATCCAGAAGCTGCACACATAGCCTTCTAAAATTTGGCTCACAAGTACAGGCAAGTAACATATATTGATCTACATCAACACTGTACTTCTCTGCGTTGTTAGCTGCTATTTCTTTCTTGAACTGTCACAGAATTATCACGTCAAGCTGTATGAGAAAGAGACTTACTTATATGGAAGGACGGTTCAAAACCAGCTGACATGCAGCCGTCTGAGACCTGTGATATTCATGGCAAGTATAATTCTCAACATGAATGGAAATGTAAGTATAACTTCATTCAACTGTGCACCCAGATGTGCCATAGATTTAATAAAGAGATCACCATAGTCCAAATCACTGAATAAATAGAGGTAATTTCTGTGATCCTACAGTTCCATACAATCCACTTATTGCTTGCAAATTTATGTAGCCTTGACTTAAATTGTCAATTATTATTTTGCTTTATTGCCCGATGTAAAGGACTGTCTTCATCTGGCTACCAGAGCTTTCATAGATAATGCCATGACGTTTTTTTCCTAATGAATGGTGAAGCTGTGCCATTCTAGATTTCAGTGAAACGGAATTTATCTTCTGGAAGCTGCTTTGCCTCATTTTCTCAAGCCAGTGAAGAGACTAATTGCTCTATCTTATTAACTGTATACCTTCACAAATGGTTTTGTAAGCCCTGACATTGACAAGCTTGCTTTTCAAACTGGTTTCACCACAGACTACTCATCCTGTGCAGCATCATCTGCTTCATCCCACCTGAAATCCTAAAATTCTGAGTACAGCTCCTGACTGATTATAGTTTCTGCTGGAAAAACAAATCAAAACAAAAATCTTAACAAAAATGGAGCACTGAAAGTCTTCTAGATTCATAAATATTCAACAAATTTAAAAAAAAAGAGTGAATTCTGTCACTGTTTCTCTAAAGTTTTTTAAATAAAAATAAATACCAGAGAGAAGGAGTGGAGGGGGGGGGGGGAGGAAGGGACAGATGAAGAATGGAGAAAATGGGTGGGAAGAGAAAGGCAAAAAGAGAAAGAAAAGTTCTGCAGATAAAACTTGATCCAATGCTCTCCTTCTTGAGCTAGGGTTCTCTGATCCCCTGCTTGATTTTAAATGCTTTGTCAGAACCAATATTACTGCCCTTGTTAGAATGGCATTTTGTTTGCTAGTGATTTAGATGTTGTGCCAAAATGCCAACATACACAGAGACAGCAGTGCTCAGGCAGCGCTCTTGACAAAGCGGTCACAAATAGATGCTCTTCTTGATGTTTTACTGTCAATCAATATAATGAAAGAGCTAACCATCAATGGTTTCTGGAACAAGCCATAATGCATATTAAGACACTTACACAAGTAAAAAGAGGACACTTAGTTCTGAATTAAGTCATTCACCTTGTTTTTAAAAGTATTTTGGGAAAAAAAGGTAATTTCATTACCTAGAGATGCAGAGGTGCTTGAAACAGAATATCTGTTGATATGAGTGCATGTATAAATTAGGAGTGATCTGCTCTGAAGATGTTACTTATTGAGCTACTAAAAAAACACCTGACTGCTGCCAGAGGCAATGCATTACCCACAACAGAGCTGAATATGGGATTCTGGGCTTTGCTAAACTCATTCCCTCTAACGCTTCACCCTGTGCAGACTGCCTCTCAGAACTTACACCACAAAATGCGTGGTTGCTTTGCATGCATGGAACTTCATGCAGCAGGAGAGTAACCAGCAATTTTTGTGGTGCTCAGAGCAGAAAAATACTTCAATGGAGAGGTATACTTCTGTAACCAAGACACTGGACATTTCCATGGTGTTTTTGTCAAAGGACCCCTAGTTGTTTCCCCAAGGCAAGTCTTTTTGCCTGTGAAGGTAACTGGTGAGTGATTTCTCCCTGTCATGTGTCAGCCCACGAGCCTTTCATTATATTTTCCTCCCCTTCTCTGGTTGAGGAAGGGAAACAGAGCAGCTTTGGTGGACACCTGGCATCCAGCCAGAGTCAACTTACCACAAGAATATAAAACTGAAATTAAAATACTGCTACCATGTTTTTTTCCCATTAAATTTTGATTTATAGGTCAAACAATGAGACCTCTCTAGGTGGAAATGGATGACACTACTCAGGATTCAGTCAAATATGAAAAGAAAAATTAGCAAAAACTTCAAAACCTTTCTTCTCATAGGTGTTGTTTCTTTTTTGTGGTTTGGTTTGCTTTTTCCCAGAAAAACATGCAGTTTCCTGTGACAATCCAATACTTCCAAAATGAAAATAACTCTTTCATTTAAGAGCCAAAATCTGACCGGACACAGTCCTGAGCAATCTGCTCTAGCTGACACTGCCTGAATAGAGAAAGTGAGCTGGACTAGATGATTTCCAGAGTTCTTTTCCAACCCCAGTGATTCTGTAAGTCTATGAATCTATTTTCTATTTTTTCAACAACTGCTGCAGAAGCAATCCAATAAAGTCTACTTGCACCAGTCTGTCACCACCGGCCAAAGAAGAATGTAATTTGATCTTGTTTCATGCAGCGAGACTCCATGTTCTTTAAAGAGAAACCAGGAATAATTAGCAGCATTTTGGCTGCAGGCTACCACACCAACGAGTCTTAAACATAAAACTGTGACAGCAAGAAAAAACAATGTAAGTATCAAAGGATTTGGAGCCCTGATGTGTCCATATGCAAACTTTAAGAATTAGTTTACAACCTCAACCTTCCTACTGAAGTTCTCTGTCAAGTTTGAAGGGATTTTTAATTTCTGGGTGTTGTGAAGTGCTGGGAAGAAATGAAAAATTTTCCAAAACACACAGAATTCTCCTTTGAAAAGGTTTATGTTGCCTCTAAATGTTCTCATTTATGAAGGATATTCTTGCAACCGTTGTTAGCAGAAGAAGGCTGTTCTTTCCTGTATCACTTCCACTTACCCAGTGCCAGACCCCATGGTGATGCAGGTTCAGCAGTGCCAGGTGAACTAGCTATGAAAAAAATATGGTGTAAGATCAGGATGCTATATGAGAAACTTTGCGTTAGTCAGGCAGTCAATAGAATTTACACTTTTTCACATAAACCCTTTTCCTCACCTTTACAAGCAATAAAGGACTTCAAATGCTTTAATTTTTTTAATCTGCGTCATGTGATAACAGTGATAAATTCAGTCTCGCCTTAAAAAATGTATACTGCAACAGTAAATCCAGAATGTTACCAAGCATTAATCACTTAACAGTAGAATATATAATGTTCTTTAACTAATGGCTTTTTTCCCCAATTTTATGCTACATGCTTATCATTGCAGTATGCAATATCATTAGAGTAGTTAACTTCAGAACCAAAAACTATTAATATTAATTAATTAGTATATATTAAGGTTATTAAGAAATCAAAAGTTTTTATCATTAATTAATCAAATTTTAAAATTATTTAAATGTTAAAGGATACACATTATAAAATATAATAACTTGAAGAGAGTAATAATTTAAGAAATAATTCCTATTTTGTGGAAATGGGAAACTAAATGCTCAGGCTAAAATAATATTGCTTGACAAAGTGGAGGGTTTTTTTACTCTGATGATATTCATGGGAGATGTTTGTTAAAAAGTGAATCTGCATGGATGTGTGTGCATATATGAAAGAGGAATATTGAGTAAAATAATCACTGCCTCAGGAAAGGTATTTGATTAGTTAACACACAAGCAATTAAAGTAAATAGTTTAAATTATTTCATATTTCTGACTTAAAAGCTAGTGTTCGATTAGACTGTCATGGAAACTGTCATATGTAGCCTGATTAGTACTTAAAAATGACTTGCTTTAAGAATACATAGTCTCTACACAATAAAAAAATCGTGGCACCAGAGGAGAGAATTAGAGATAATTATCTCATTTTTTGATGAGAGTGAATTAAGTATTAGGCATTAAATCTTCCTGAAAATAAGTCATGACTACTTGATTTTAAACTCACACAGCTAACATTATTATTACTGGCATTCAGTCTCCCACTGATTACCCTAATAAAATGACTTACTGCCAGAGTTAATTTCTAGAGGTTCTGCTAAACGAGAGCCTTGAATTTTGGCTCATTTTCTGTTGCCAACTATGCAAAACATGTATTTGACATTTTGCCCTCCCATCACATACCTGTTACAGACATAACACTCTCTCAAAGCTAGATTATCTGCCATGCACATACTGGCTCTGGAGTCAGTGTGTGATAAAAGGGGCACTGACATGTAAATAGATACTGAAGGAAGGGCAATCTGCCTGCAGCCTGAGTCCACTCCACCAAAGGTCTTACCAAATCCATGCAAAGTGTTTGGAACTCAGTCCTGATGTTATTCTTTCAGTAGTGGAAGGCTAAATGGGGAGGGAGACCAAAGACAATTGTATGAATCTGAGTTCAGAAGCAGCATCCAGGTGTTGAGTGGTTGGGAATGACAGGCCTTGGACAACCCTGGCACTCCTCTCCAGTTTGGCACAGACAGGCCGGTTAAGAGAATAATTCTCCCTCACTCCCAGGCAGCTGCAGACGGAGAACTAGCTACACTCGCTCCTGTTGAGTACAGTACTGACTGCCACAGCACGGCTCAGCTGCAGCAGTGTCAGAAAAAAGGGCACTAGACCCTGAGGAGAGACTGAGTCTTTTGCTATAGTGGTAGCACCAGTGACCCCAGCCCAGGCCAATTAAAGCCTAATCTGCTAGGTGGACAAACTCTGGCTTGACTGGGACAGAAGTCCATCTTGTAGAAGGAAAGCCCACCTAATGTCAGCAGAGACGAGCATGGTCACCTCAACAGCACAGCAATGCTCCCAATGAGGATGGTTGCACAGTGTCACAATCACCTACTGCAGCTGTCCAGGGAGTGAGGAAAGGGGGAAAGGAGTCTTAGGGGGGGGTAGGCTTACAGGAATAGGATGAATTCCTTCAAGCTAGCACACGTTTATTGACAGATTTCAAGCACAAAATCACACTTCTATGTCGTGCTCTGCAAAGGTGGGTGCAATTGCCTACTAAGCAGGGAAAAAATAATACCACTGGGTGTACAAGAGCCAGCACAAGCAACAGGGTATAATGGTCCAAGCACAGTGGGATGTTGATCAGCAGAACGACCAGGATACAAAACAGGACTTGCTGGACTTGAATATTCTCCATTAAGCCAATTTCTCCATTGAACTTTATTGTCTTAAAATCAACTCTATCTCAATCATGATATGTCTGAAAAACTCAAAATTGAGCAAGTTCTGTCACTGCCCTGCCGAGTGAAAACGAAGAAGTAATTTCTTTTATGTTCTTCCTTACCTTCCCAGCCCATGGTATTGGCAAATGTGCCTGCCCTCTGTTTTGGGCATATTGACTTCAATAGAGAACTACATTATTCATGATTCCCATATTTGAAGGACTTCTTGTACTGGTGGATATTCTTAGCTCTATTTTTATAGAGTTCCATTTTTAATGTATACATTTTTCTTTCTTCTCCATTGTCTGGGTGATTTATAATCACTGTCGGTCAACTATAAAAAAAAGTTTTGATTTCCTGAGATCTCTCTTTGAAAATGAAATGGCTGTTTCGTGGAGTAAAACTTGGCATAGAGCAGAGAAAAAAGCGGAGCACATATAAATAAAAATATCCTTGTAGCCATAGAAGGATGATGATGAGGGTTATCAAAACTATATACGACCTTTATTCCCTCTGCTTCTGGCAGTTTCTGAAAACCAGAAGACTTTGCTTCAGTAACAGCTGAAACCCCAAAGGCATATACATAACTATTATACTGTTTCCGTACTGAAATGTTCCAAAGCTAGAAAAGTTTTTATTGAGCTGAAATTTTAGAATTAAAGCAAAGAAAAAATAAAGCCCACACGCTGAAGATCTCAAAGAAACGTAACAGGTATTGACAATTAATAAACCACAATTTGGGCAGATCTCATCCTTATCTGCATGCAGGAATGGCACAATTAACCAATGGTTATGATTGTGAGATATCTCAAAATAATAATGATCATGGTGTTACATGTGATTGGAGTGCCTGCAATGATCATTTCAAAAGCCCTTCTGAGCTTTTTTAACCTTTTTAAATTTTCACAATTCCTCCAGTAATTTTCTCTAAATTTTTTACTAGCTTTACTTTCACCTTCAATTAGGCCATTCTAATCAAAAGTAAAACTAAAACAATGAGTCTAAGCAGCTTCTAACATATTTGAAACATTTCTTTAGTGAAAAAATTAAAGCCAGAATGCATGCAATGGTCTTCATCAGACTTTGTTTTCCACATTACAAAAATGAGTCTGTTATCTTAGATGACTTGGAAATGATCTCTACCAGAACATCCTATTTTAAAAGACTATATTCCTTGTTATGAATTATTGATCTATTTATTGTAGATTTCCTTCTTTAATGTTGAACTGCAAGCATGTTCTGGGGCATTCCTTTATTAATTGTTCATTTGCTTGTCTTGCTGAGGTGCTAAGTCTGTTATTTTCTAAGCAGTGACTTTATGTTTGAATTTTCTAAGCACCGCGGAAAAGCTGTGAGTAGATAAGGAAGTGCTCCACTCCCACTTTTGCTCTCTGTTCCACAGGGATACTGTGACTAACAAGGCAAAAGATAAAAAACTCCCACTGTTTCAGCTGGGAAAGTCCCTTTCATTCCTGCTCTCTCCTCTAGGAGCTAAAAATGAAGTATATAAACGAAGTTTTGTGACCTGCATCGTTGTGTGGCTCAGTTACTCTCTTCTAAGAGGAAAAATGGAAATTTAGACAGAATTAATTTTGCTATGTTTAGATGGAATTACATAAATTAGAAAGAAAGTATAAGCAAGCTGTATTTTATCTGTGTAAGGATTGCTGGACCTATGACATTCCATATACCTTTTGGGTGAACTACCTGTTGAATATAAAGTTTGTATTCTTGTTTGCTGAAAACAGTAAGAAAGAGTTTGGAAGAAATCAAAATCAAACATACTATGTTGCAAAATAGAAAATAATGCAGGAAGAAATGAAAGAAAACCAAGAACGAAGATAAACCTAAATTGTATGAGCTACTGCAGACATGAACCGTAGGAAGAAGACACCTCTCACAGTACATAAGCAAAAGCCATCAGTCTCAGAGATAAGTCAAAAAAAGCAACACAAAGTTAATAACTAATCATTGAAAACCTAAATCGAACAAAGTCCCAACAGGCCCACTCTGAATCCAAGTGATCACAGTTTTACAGAAATATGAGTAGAAAAGGTACAGGACCCAGGGCCTTTCAGGAAATTGTTGTATACTTATGTATCATCCCTGCAACAAATGAGAAATTTCACAATAGGTTTCCTGCATTTTCTCCCCACGCTGTTTGATCACTGCTACTTACAATTTTCTCCAATTCCACAGATCATTGTCCTGAACATATTGTCTATTCGAATTTAGCTGGATTTTGTGAAGAGCCATAATTTTATACTTCTGCAAATAAAATAAATTTAATTTTCTTGGTAAATTTAGAATGAAAAATCTAACCTAAATCCTGTGCTATACTGTAAAAATTTAACAAAATATCCATGGCTAACTTTGAGGAAAATTAAAAGATAGAGCTATAATGACGTCTTGTATCTGCAGGTATTAATTTGATTCCATTTTGGCAGCATCTGAGCTCCACCTATTTTTTACATCAGTCATATATTGTTCTCTTCTATGGTAAAAAAATGATTCCCCCATTAAACTACAAAAGAGCGCAGAAAATTATAATTGGGAAAAAATTATATCCCTTAAGAGTAGTTCCACTGTATAAAAAAAAGGATGCTGTCCACATCCTACTACGTGCTATGTAAATTGTCCAAAATAACTTATGAGCTTCTCTTACTGAGCTGGAGGGAATGTGGAAGCACAGGACGCTTTATGCATATTTGGAAGAAACATCTTTAAAAGAAACCATGCTGGCAACAGATCAGGGAAATTTGCTATAAGAAGTGGGGGAAAAAAGGCTATAAAAAGGGAGCCTTTTCCTTCAGACAGGGTTCAGCACTCACAGTCTGCAGCAATCTGTCCCTTTGTGTACACAAGAGAACTGATGAGCCATCGTGATTCTCTGCTGGCAGTGAGAAAAAATCTTGCTCTATATTGCAGATCAAAACCACACACATGTGTGGGCCATACTGAAGATAAAAAACAACCAGCCTTGAAAGGAAACAGGAGTAATTAGTCTATTAAAAATAATAATGCATATTAATAATACTGCTGTAAATAGCATGTGTCTTTCAAGTCTGGGGGAGGCTTTTGCAATCTCAGTGGAATCGATAAATTTTTCTTTACACAATAGCAGCCTAGAGATTTGTGTTTGGTTTTGTACTGTGTAGAACTCACTCTTTTTATTTGTCCAGTTTAAAGAGAACAGATTTTCTTTCTTAGTAGTACAGAGAAGTGTAATAAATACTTCCCTGCACAGTTTCCAGTTCAGTTGAATGAAAGGATGGTTCATTTCCAGCGCAAAAGGGTCAGGGAGTACACTCAATTATCACAGCCTCCACAGACTTATTCTACACTTATTCCTACTGAAGTCCCTTTCCTAAGGATGCTAAACCAGACAGCTACTTGATTTGAGAATCCAAATCCTTCCATCACACATATCATCAGTATCAGCTTACACTGAACCCAGCACACAGGGCTTTGTACTTACACAGTTGATGAAGAAGTTATTAGTTTTCAAGTTCAGGAAAGTCAACTTTGTAAAGAAAAAAATAAAGTATTTTAAAATATTTTTATTCATTTACACATTAAGGTAAAAAAAAACCTAACAAACCAAAAATACAACTGCAGCTGCTATAGGACATGGCTTTTTTCCCCTGCTTGATATTAGAACAGGTAAAGAAACAAACTTGCTTCAAACAGAGCAAAATACAAAATTCATTTTTACTTCTGCATTGAATAGGTCCTCACAGAGGAGGTTATAAGTGTTCCAACATCAGCAGCTCCTTATTCTGCTTTTCACAGAGGTCTATAAACATGATCAAGAGGGAAGCATTCTAGTGTCTACACTGATCCTTATTAATATCTTTGAAACACAGAACAAACACAAGAGAGGAAAACATCACTTGTGAAAACACTCACTGAAATTATCTTAGCCCAGTTTGGGTTCCTCTTTTTCCAGGTTAATATTTGTTTCTGCCAAACAGTTTCTCCCTTTCCTCTGCTCTGCAATTGCAGTTCTCCAGTCAGTTCTACAACAAGACAGAAGTTCATCATATGCCACGCATATTTTGGGATGTTACTGAAACCGGACTCTGCTGCTCGTCTGCAGATGGAGACAAGTCCACAAGGGTAGTTCAGCTATGAAGAGGACAAAATGCTCCTTCTCAGGAGCCACTGTCTCCCCATTGACTAGAGAGAACACCCACAGTGACTTCACACCTAACTATGCTACTTCAGCTGTGGAGGGCTGATGCAAACAGGCTATTTACTTACTTAAAACAAAAGGTCCATTTCTCTGCATTAAATATGTCTATAGATATACTTGGCTCAAAATTTTTTAAGATATGATTATTTTTCAAGTTGGAATGATAACTTGGGTGCATATTTTGGGGTGCTAAATTTGGGTAGGAAAAGAAGCGGGGCTATGGAAAATCAGGATGCAAAGGAGAAAATGCCACCAGAGGAGGTCTCATTAACTTCTTTTGTTGTATCCAAATCTGCAGCGAAAAGTTTCCTTTTTGTACAAAGTATCACTATTCTTATCAACATCTCAACATCTGAGCAACTAAAATTAAAATCAGCTAAGCTTCAGTTCTATTTGCCCTCATAGAACTGCTACTCAGCTCAGTTTGATACAAACAAAATTGACACTGCCTTTTTATGAGGGCACAACTGAGATTCTGTACCTCCAACTACCCCTTTACCTGTAACACAGATTCGCAGAACATCAAAACTACAGCAAAATGCAATTTCCTTCTGAACAGCAGCCTATGAAAGAAGAAGAGAATTTGATTACGGGAGACAAAGAGATGAGGTGTCAGTTCCCATTTTGAAATGAGCTGTCAAAGAGGCACCACTTAAGGAGAGGGATCAAATAAGCATATTTCAGTTCTAACAGGTTTACTCCATGCGATGTCACTAAACAATAATTGCAGTGCATTTTTAGTGATCCAGGGAGGGCCTGCATAAATAGAAAAAAACCACAATTTAAAAGGGGCAGGAGCTAACGCCTCCTTCAGTTACTGTGATTTGTATTAGTAGAGGGCTTCCTAACTTGTGTGTTACATAGCTCAGACACCTGAAAATTAAACACTGCACAAACAGGATTAGATCATGTCAGGTTTAATTTGCGAATGCCCTGTCTTTGTTTTGCATTATATTTACCATTAAAAAAGAATCATATTACATATCGGTTTTCTTTTGCCACCTCACAGTACAGCTTTTATAGTGACAGATGTGCCATTCTGGCAAGCTGCAAACGTGGCTCGGCACTTTCATCACTAAGACCCATTTCAGGAGGTTTACAACACAGCTTGGAATTAAAGTCTTTTCTGTGTAAAGGAGTCCATCTCAAAGTGGAAGGAAAAAACCCAAACACAAAACAATCTTTTTTTTTCCTAAGCTGTCAGAACTACATTGGACAGAACAGAGTGGATGGTAGCTTTCTCTGAAATATTTCAAAACATGCCTTTGTTTCCACTACTGTAATGAAATCAAAGCCGTCTGATCAGGAAGACACACCCCACCAGTGGTTTTCTCTTGAATTCATGCACTGGACTCCTGTACTTGTTACAGGCTAAGCATTCATTTGTGTAAAAATGTGATCCTTGTCAGTAGCAAGTAACTCAACAACTGGGTTACAAAGCCAGGTTTCGTTCCCCTTTCTCCTTCTTGCTGAGAACCATACCTCTTCCATCTACAGTTTATGTGGGAGCACAATAACCAATTTAACTCATGCTTGGAATTATCTTTTATTAAACATGCACAACTTTTTTATAGTGAAAAAGAGATGAGAATTTCTTCAGTGTAATACTGTAAGACAGGACATTTTTGTGTGCCCAGTCATGCATCTACTTTTGATTTATATGTTTCATTTTGTGCTTTTGAACAGTCACATGCACTTCAAATTGCAATCACTTTGCTATGGTACCTTTCTGTTTTCCTGTTATGCACAGAAAAAGCAATCCAAATGATAGGATTACTCACACTTAGAAATAATTTACGTGATTAAGCCACAAGTGTAAGCTCCATCAGAAAATAGTCTTCTAGCTAAAACTCTTTTGAACAATTGGAGTATTACAGTTAATTATGAGGAATATTCACATTTTGAAGCCAAAAATTAGATTAAGATTGCCTGGAAAACAAAAATTATAAAATTACTGAAATCTATTAAAATAATTATATCAATGAGGGAAGAGAGAGTAAAACCCTAAGCAACTTGGTCTGATCTCACAGCTGTCTCTGCTTTGAACAAGTTATATTAGAGTTTTTCTACAGTTCTATGGAGAAAGGTGCCATCACTTACAGTACCAACCACAGTTTCACTTAGACAACCCAGAAGGTATGGAATCAAAAATTACAAACTGAATATACAAGAGAGAGAAGTTATTCCAGTAGAACCACATTTGATCTTCACAGAAATAAAAATAACGCCATAATACTACTTGTGCCAGTTAAAATCACCAGGGGAGAAACCTCTATGGCTATACAGGAGCTCTGCACGGAAATCTTGGCACAGCAGATATCAGAAAGAGTTTCTAGAATAATAATAGTGAAGCTGATGGGCAAATCTAAGAAGATGCAGTGCACTGGATAAATTCCAATGTAACATAGCCTTTAGCAAGAGGAAAGGAAAAATGTCAGAGGAAGATAGATATATTTGAAAACGAACGTTCAGTTTTGTAGAAATGTTTTTGGCAACAATGTTCATTTTCAGATAGTTCAGACAAGTTCTTATTTAAAAGCAAACACAAGACTTCCTTAGAAAAATGGCAAGGTACTTTTGTTGGTATTTTTAAAAATACTTTCCATTCTTTTGCATGAGCTGGCAACAATAATGGATCTTTACCTGAGAAACACAAATAACCACTGTGCAACCACAAACATTGTTAGAACAATCTTTTTTTGGCCTAACCAGAAAGATGTGTCCCTCCTCCCAAACATACACTCAAAACAACAAAATTTCTGAGAAGTCAGCACTTCTGTCCACTTTTCCACACTGAGCTCCAGACAGTACTTTTCAGAGGACCGTAAGTAAACTGCTGTGTATTTAAGCATTCACAGCTTGATCTCAGTTGATTTCTATTAAAAATCATTTCCATTTTCTTCTTGAAGTTCTGGGATGTTTGCAGTTTCTTATGCTGACCTGGTGGTTTGTCTTCAGTAGATTTTTATCACATTAACTCATAGAGAATTTTTCCACAAAAATATGGCATAAAAAATATTGTTTCAGCATTACAAAAATAACCAGGATTTTATTTGAATACATTTGAATATTTGAAGCATGACCATTGCTGTTTTCAAAGCATTTTCTAAAAATTATTTGTAACTGAACAAAGATAAAAGACCGAAGAGCACCATGGTATCCGAGTCTTGATTTCTTTCTTTAGTCTCAAGACTAGAAGAAAATCTCAGTAACATTATAGTCTTTTATATAACGCTTACAAATGATGTTCAGCATGAATTTTTCCACTTTTCCCTTATTCTTTTTGCTTTGAGACTCTTATCAAATGCACTGATTCGCTTTATTTTGAGAACTAAAACAAAAGTGATATAAATATAAAAATTTCATGCATATATTCCACTCTATAGGATGGAACTTTCCATCTTAAGATATTTCAGTGAAGCATTTGTGAGATCATTTTTCACTCCCTTTTTTATTCAGTTGTTTGTTTGTACCCATTCCCCTTGATATGGAAAACAAACTGTTTAAGTAGGGAGAACAGTGTCAGCCTGGTATTCAGACAGTGATTTTCTTGCTCTGTTTAAAACACGGGACAGTCATCTCCTTAAGCATTGCCTTATTCCAGTCTTAAATCTGTTATGGGAAAGTTCTTGCCAAAGCAGCAGATGTGCAGTGGAGTAGCAACTGAGAACAGGGACACAGGGATGCTTCTGAATAGGCACCTCCTTGCTCTTGAGGAGAGGAAAAAAGTGGGAATCTGCTGATTGCTATCAGTGAATTTGAGGTCTTTGCCTTCTGTCCTTGTCTCTGTGATGACACTCAACTACAGTCTGAGCTACCCAAATCCACTGACACTGCAGTACATTTAAAATGAGTTCTGCTGAAGAATGGTGCTGTATTTCTACCAGAAAAGCAGTATTAAATCTACACTTCTGCATGTGCTTAAACTTTTCTTAATGTGGACGTGTTGAGAGCAGTAGGCAAATAAAAGAACAAATAGACTAGTTTTGAGGCAGTTATAAGAATGTTTTCTCTCCTATAATTCTGGTGCAATTAACTAAAACCATAAGTGTGTCATTATTTGATTGAATAAAAATTATCCAATTTGATAAATCTGAGAAAAATTTGAAGCAATTTGTGACCATTTGGAAAAAAAGCAAGAAATATGTGATAACTAACACAATAATAAAGAATTCATGTCAAGCCAAACTATTTACTTCTTTTGCAGACAGTGGAGAAACCATAAATCTCAACTAAAGCTTTTGAAACTGCCTCAAGGTGGCTTTCTGAAAAAATAATTTGGTTGATGAAATTTCTAGATTAGGGGAATAAAACTTCACAAAGCAGCTGAAGTGTAAGACAAGCCAGGCAAATGGGCTGAGGCAGAAGTACAGAGGGAGAGGCATGGAGAGAGTCTTCTGCTTCATTCAGCATCAGAATGGCTTCAAGCACGGAGGCTTTGTTCCAGGCCAGATATGAAGCTCTTTCTTTGCACAACCAAAACAGAACTGAAAAAATAATCAGAAGAAGGGAAAGTACTGCCACCAGTACTTTTGAAAGACAAAATAAAAATACAAGTCATTATAGTTCCAAAGCATTCAAACTGCAGGAAAAAAAAGGGAGAAAACTTTGAAAAATTACCATCCCTATCACGAATATAATAATCCATCATAAAGCAAATGCACAACACTTTTCCATAAAATTACGCAGAAAAAGGGAAAATAACATTAAACTAGTCGGAGAAATTCAATATGAATAAAAATAAGTACTTTATACTACAGGCAGTGACCTTCTGGAACTTTATGCCACAGGAGACTGAGGTGGCACTCATCAGCTGCACTTTCAAAGGAGGATGAGAGAAATATATGGATCCACAACCAGATAAAAAAAGGACCAAACTCTTTAAGGAATTGCAGAATTAGGCATGTAAACAATAACAGGCCTGGGTGCTAGTGAAGTGCATGGGCACAGAAAGCAGCATCTCTTTCATGACATGAGGCTTTTCTTACCTTCTCAGGGTATGTGGGACAAGAAAAACTTATTAAGCATCCACTCCTTCCAATTACATGTTCTTACAGTAAAATCTGTGAAACATTAGAACACACACTTTTGATAATTAGGTAAGCAAATTGTATTATTGCAAGAGGTACAGTTAATTCTGCTTTAAAACTACATGATCTCTCAAGGTGTGTTTCAAATCTCGGGTCCAGAATCAGAAATATCTTAGGTTGTATTTCACCAAACAGGTGCCCAGGGTGACAATTTATACTGCTTACCAGTCAGTTTAGCAAATATTTTACCAGTTCAGGATCTGGTTGTACTTTATAAAGCTAGGATCCTTGGATCTTCCATTATCTTGCTGTTCAGATTTCTTCTGCTGCAAAATAGCATTGGCTTAAATCACAAGTTTGCAGGCATTATGAACAGAAGCATAGGTTTATTCTAAACTATATTAGACATTGAAGATAGAAGGAAATTACAGAGAAATCAACAGGTATATAGTCTGAATTTGGACACCATTTTCAGTTCACTGTCAGAACCTCACTCAAGCATAGGAAGAGGTAGGTAAAGATATTTCAGAAATAAGCTTGTATTTTCTATCCCTGAAATACTTTAAAAAACACAAAGGAGTTAATAGAAAATAAAGATAAGAAGGCGCTATTAAACAGATAACTGTTTTCCAGAAAGGATGACACTCACTACTGGCATGGTAAAAGAACATTGCTGAAATAGTAACTGAGTGATGAGAAAGTTAATAGGACAGTGGCATATTTTTACAAGCTTTTCACAATTTTTGTCTGAAGTTTACTGTTACAGTTTGTAAATTTATGAGATATGACGAAAGACTTGTTAAAGAAGCAATTCTATCAGGATAGTAGAAACATTTATGATGCAGATTATCTTGATATCTTGAAGAGAGCTGGGGGCACTAGAGAAATATGATGCTAGTTTAGAGACTCTGGCGTGTTTCTGGCCAACCAGCAGCTATAACCACTGTAAAGGCAGAATTTGTTAGTGCTATAACCCATTTGTGTACAGCAAAATGAGGGAGGATTGGCAGAGTTGATACATTCAGGATATTTAGTTCTAAGAAAATGTATAAAATAGTTTTATGCATTGCAAGAGTAACGTCTTTTTTATGTGAATACATAATATTAATTAAAATCTAAAAGCATAGCAAGGAGTATCTGAATGTGATTCTTGAATAAGAGGCAGTTGATGAATTCATGCCATCCTTTTTCAGTTCAGGAATTCCAATATGTTTAGAGAAATTGGCCTGATGACTCAATGAATAAGCACGTTTCCTACTTTAGCTGGCAGTGAATATGTAACTCATTCATGTATCAGGCTCCCTAAAGTGTTTTACATATATTTTATTAAAGCCCCTTAAGAAAAAGTAAAATACCAACATCATTAGCTACTCTACTATTGATCATGAGTCTCCACTGACTCTAAGCTCGCTAGAAGATATTTTCACCATAGATTGAGTTAGGGTAAAGGATTACTTTTTTACATTCTGAATACTGTATGTGTTTGGATGAGCTCTCTGTCCCTTTGAAGCCCAGACCAGCCAGAGATTTACTGTTTGCAATTTTAGATACCTTATGAGTAAAACAGGATATTGATTACCAGCTTAGCACAGGGTATTTAAACAATTAACATGAGGCTGTATGTTTATCAGTAACTAACCACTCCTAAAATTAATACTACTAACTGCAATTAGAGTCATATATGAATTTACTAACTCCTTTCCACTTCTGTTTTGCAGAATGTTCTGTATGGGGTAATTTTACAGAATTAACTTATTTTAAATGGTAAAAAAATGTTTTAAAGCAAAAAAAAAATAAAAACAACTAAAATTCCAAATTTATAATTACCACAGCAACACTGTAAATTACTTGGGTTGTCAAAATAAAAAAACAGAAGGATTATGTCATTTATATTACGTACCTGGGCTACTATATGGCAAATGCAATTTTACTGCACGTAAATGTGTACCTATTCCAGAATAGATACAGTATCTTAATAAATCTATCTGCAAAAATTCAAGAAAGAAAACATAAATTACACTAAATGGAAGAATGATAAGCATAATGACTTAAAAAAGGCCTCCAGCATCTCAATCAAGTATGTAATCTCTTTCATCTTCCCTGCCTACAATTCCCCATGCAGTTTCAAATGTCTGTGACATTTATCTTCACTTCTTCTCCTAAACACTTTCAACCAATATTTGGGAAACAGGCAATTCACACATTTCTAAGGAGTGAACATCTCATGGGTGAACAAAGATTCCACCTGAAAATATTTAATTATTCATCAAGTACAGTTTTCTCCAATTTACGAAAGAATTCAAAATATTAACACAGATCGGAAAAATTGCAAGCATAAGGGATACATTTTCCTCACTAATGCATTCTGAGCAAGACCTGAGAAATCAGTAGAATTTGGAGTCAGCAAAGCTTTGTGGGGCAGAGCACAGCAGAGACACAGATGCCTAGGAATTTCCCACTATACATCGAATGGCTACACTGTTTATCATAGAGCAAAAATCCATTTCAGTCCAGTGCAACATCAAGCAGATTTGTCAGAAAAGCAGTAACTTCTTGACCTAAAATGCTAAGTAGTGGCTTCTGACACTGCCCTTAGCTTAAATGAAAGAGATTATGGTTAGCACATTTTATCTCATGAATGTGATGGAAATTCATAAAAAATCAAGCGCCTTCCTCAAGTTTTTCAGTCCAAAGAGTTAAGAGGTTAGGGTAAAACTGTCAATTTATCATATTTTGACAGATGTCACATGTAGCAGTTGCAGCTACACTCAAATCTCTCCATGAGGCTTTTCTTTTTATTTAATGAGAGATGAAAAATGAAAATACTTGCTGAATGCCATTCCCATCATTTATCATTGGTGCTTCCTTCAGCAATGTGACAGGACCTCCATTGCCCAGAGACAAGATGAAGAGTTATTTATTGAGATAAAGAGTGTGCTGGAAAATAGAATTACAGTGAAATATAACTTTAATGAACATTCATTAGGCATTTGAGAATAGATAGCATTGCTAGAACAACAAAATGTCAAAGGTTTAACATCAAAAATATCATGAACCAGTCATAACAGAGTGCTTTTTCTACCCATGCAATCACAGAAATGCAGAAAAAGGGAATACGTTTCAGGTGTGCAAAATATCATCCTGTATCTGGGTCTCTCACCCATTGTCATTACTCACTGCTACCAGGGTGAAGACAAATGCTTTGAAGTAGGATTGTAAATCAATTGTTACTCTGAGAGACATGATAAGCATGGACACATAATAATTACAAGGGAAGAAAATCTGGGGAGAGCAGACCTGTATCCTGCTTAGGAAAGCTGAAAATGTTTGTCTTCAACTCATTTGCATTGCAAGGAGTCATTCTGGTAATAATGACACAGACCTTAGTGACTTAAAGGAAGTAATAAGGTAAAATACAAGGCCCAGTGGAATTTTCTCTTTCCACATACACTTTCCCCCCAAGTTTGCTGCTGAATAGGTTTGGTTATAGCTCCAAGAATCAATTATGTATAAAACTAATCCAGCTTTGGCTTGCTTCTTCCATTTGCTCCTTATAAAACATTGTATTACCAGGGAAGGGGACTCTCACCTTGGCAGAACAAAGTAAGTAATTTTTTCATCTGTAAATATTTGTTCGGTTACCTAAACATTTTGCTTCCTTTCCCAGTAGACTGGGCTTCTTTTACTTCCACACTTTCATTTCGTATCAGACCAAAACCGAAGTTTTGACTGTGTGGCACTGGCAGCTCATTATTAGGAACAGTGATTTTGTGATTCAATATCGTCTTCGTTATACCTATTGTCAGTACTTACTGGTCTTTTGTACCAACTTCTCTCTGTATATTTCAATAATCTCTTCACACATTGCTACTAAAAAAATATGTCCATATCATATTACAACATTTCTCCAATAAAAAACTATTGGCAATGCTCTTCCTCAGTTCAAAAATAGATTATCAGGTGGGGAAACAAGAGGTTTTCTCTGTTTCAAGACTCAAGTCTGTGCCAGACTTCTCAAGTGACCATGGGGACATCATCTATGACAGATAGGAACCTCGTCACTAGGGCCATGCCACAGGTCTGCCAGTCCATATCAGCCTTCTGTGATTTTTGTGCAAGGTATTTTTTTATGCTGACTCCACGTCTCTACTGTTAAATACAGGTATGGATCACCTGCCTTTGAAAACTACAGATGAGCAATGCAGTGTAAATGCCCAAGCAAATTATCTTAATTCTCAGTTTCTTGCAATATTTTCATTGCTAGAGTTTTACTAGTGCTTTATTTGCATGGCTGTCCATCATCCAGGGGCAGCTGACATGCAGTTTTCTCAGAAATGAGCAAAAAAGACTCATGCATACCTGCTTCTTTCAGAGGTAAGATGTACATTCAGTAGAAATACAGCCCAGGGAAAAATCACTTATATTGATGGAAAGACTGTGCTTTATGGGAGAACGTTGTGTGAATATTATTTATGATATAAACTCAGTTGAAGCAGTGTAAGGGAAGCATACTTTTTTGAGTAGGAGTGGCTATTTAAAACACATTTTAAGGTTTTTGAATTTTAAAACTGTTCTATAAGAACAGACAAACAGTGAGCCCATGAAGCATCTGAGATGCATGTTTGTTCTTAGGTTCCCATAAGGGGCTGTCCTTTGGTCACACTTGTGACCATCATAGGGGAGAAGGACACAGAGACACTAATTTTACGCTGATGGATATCACTATAGCAGTCCATCCATGACAGTATATTTTAACTCTAAATAGATCTGTGATCTGGTAAATCTATTAACCTATTAATTATTTAAGCCAGTCTACATTAATAAGGTTTTCCTGTTAATGGGACCTGAGCTGCCTTGCACTGTGTAGAATTCACAGGCCTAGTGGGCAGTACCTTGGGCATTTCCAAGCCACAGAGGCAGGGTCTTTTAGCAGTTTTCCATTGATGGAAATCTTTTTGCCAGGGGCAGCAACAGACATCCTGTCTAATAACTCTCTTAGTGAATTAAAAGCCTTGTGCATTTCAGTTTCTGAGAGACATTTTTTTCTCTCCTGCCTTCCAGCCCCTTCAAGTCTTTTGAGAAGAAGTCTGGTTCTTTCATCTGGAAAAAGGAGAAACATCTGTTCATGTTACATAAAGAAGTCTCAAGCCACTGTAAATACAACAGGACCTTGATTACTGACTCTACTTCCAGAACTCAAATAATACGACACCTTGTTGTAAACTCACAGGTCACTAATTTCCCCCAGAAAATACTCTAGTCATCAATGGGTGAATCTAACTCAAGAGCTATGCTTTAAATTAGGTAATTTGCCACGGCATGTGAATATTTTTATTAAAGCCCAGCTCCCATTTTCAACTTACTATGGTCAAAAGTCAAATTTCTTTAATCTAAAAATATGGTTTCTCACCAAAACAGCAGAACAAGTAATAGCAACCACATCTATGTTGTTCTTCTTTTAAAAATAGCAATCTTTTATGATTCTTCTAATGTCATTTATGCAAATGCTATAAGTATTTTAGATCTCATGGGCCTGAAGCAACCAACGCTGTATTTTAGATACAGCTCATAGAACAGAATACTTTAAGAGAAAATATAGTTATTATTTTTATGATTTCAGCAAGCAGTGGAGCTCTGTGAAAGTGGTGTTATCTACCCTTAATAACGTCTTAATTTCCTTTGTAAAATTATATCCCTTTTCAAACATTACTCCTGAGAAAAAATCGCAAGTGGATTTGATAATAAAAATAATAT
Source organism: Lycocorax pyrrhopterus obiensis (assembly GCA_014706295.1). Taxonomy (NCBI): domain Eukaryota; kingdom Metazoa; phylum Chordata; class Aves; order Passeriformes; family Paradisaeidae; genus Lycocorax; species Lycocorax pyrrhopterus. Next base: position 79,447,047 of record JACSVZ010000002.1, read on the forward strand.
TATAGCTGAGCTGTATGGTCTTCTGTCATATACTTACTGTATACCAAAGCCAAGAGGAAATCTGAAAGGAAATGAGTGAATAGTTTCAGTTAGGGGAAAATGTGTCTGTTTTTCTAAGGAGAGAGAGAAAAGAATATTTAATCAAAACTACAATAATTTTCAATTTTTATTCCAGTCATTGTAAGGAGTATTGCAATTATGTTCTTATGATCACTCATGTCAAAAGCAATAAAATACACATAAACTACACAGATTTTTGAGGATTCCTTCTACCAGTTGTCTACCTCTACAACAAAATGGAAAATGAAGCTTGATTCTGTCAAAGAACACTTGATACCAAAGTATAATAAATTAGAGTCAGAAAGAAACAAAATAAGTCACATTTTGCATTCTCAGAAAAATGATCTACTACTTTGTAGTACTGAAGAGTAGGGCTGTGCTGCAGTTTTTCTAAATTTCAGATTTCGTAATTCTGAAAAAAAAAGATCAAGTAAGTTCCTTGCAAGACTTGTCAAGAGCAGGATAAAAAGTCAGAGTCATAAGAACTACCCAAATTGGACAGAAATTATGTACATTTTTATTATATATCAGTTTAGAGCCTATATTTTTTTCAGAATTTAGGTGTAGTATATCTTGTACCTCACACTTGTACTGTCACATTTTTATTGGTTCTCTAAGAGCACCACCATGTAATGTAAAGAACATTTAGATACAGTATTAATTTTCATTTATATACATACACAGTTTTATATTAATTCTTTAAAAAAACCCAAAAAGGCAGAGCATGTATTGTTTACCTGCAGATGCCCAAACACCCTCTAGAGCATCGTGAGGGAAAGGTTTCTCTGATAACAGAAGATAATTGCTAGAGAAATTAGAACGTAGTAAGGTAACAAGATATTAATAAATCTCATCTAATAGAAGTAAAGATTATTTGTTTTATTATCATTCTATAATAAAATTAAAGATTATCTATTTTAATTACAACTCTCCTTTGAAAATCAAAAATAAATCCTTTTTATTGGTTTCCTTGTTTATTACCTCCCACCAATTGATTTCCCTACTGAGAAATGCTCATTCCACATACCAAATCATATTTCCTAACTTCAAACACTCTTCATATCCAGTCTTTTTTTTTGGTCCAAATACTGCTGTTATTAGTGAAGACACAGATCAAAGGGCAAACAAGACTTGAGAAAATCTCATAAAGCTCAATCAGAAAAAGCTTCTGTGAATGTAGTGTTATTGGCTTTATACGTCTTACATCAACATTAATCCAATTTCATTCTGGACACTAGAGCAGTAGTCTTGAGTGGGAAAATAAGACAATATTCAATCCCTAATCTAAGTCATGAAGTAGATTGTTTTTTTCTTTCTGTCCACTATAGCCTCAAAAAACCTAGTTTCCTGGTACTAATTTGATTAGACAATGAAAATAATCCAATGAACCATACTGTAAAGGGGAAAGAAATGTTGAAACCTGGTTCAGTTTCAGCTTTTTTGGTTTGGGGGGATTTTTGTTTGTTTTTTTTTAAAGTCGAAAGACTAACCATTCATTTCTGTCAATATAGCTTTGCAACTTCATTAAACAAGGAAAAAACTGTTGCCTTTAAAAGGGCGAGCATGACATTTGGGTGACACTTTCCACAAGCTCCAGCACATTGTCAAATTGGGTGACCTTCCACAAGCATTGATGCAAGATAGGCTTCTTCCATACAAATAAGGCTATTCAGTATCTTCTCACTGAAATTCTATCTCAATATTGCCAGAACTAAATACAATTAAAATATTTCTTCTTATAGTCAGAACCTATATTTCTTCAAAAGGCAGAACTTTTATCTAATATATTATTTGGATGATTCATGAGAACAAGACTATCATATATATGAATACAGCAGTGAAACCTCTTCAGCCTAATGTTCTTAAATATTTCTTGAGATAATTGAGCTTGCAGTTAGCTTCAGTCTTGATCTTACTGAAAAATTGCTACAACTCTTTAGAACTAGTTAGATAAAAGATACGTTAATTTTCTCACTTAAGTTTGAAACATTATCCAAAATACCTAAAAAATAGTAACAACATTTTTAAAAGTAATATCAAATGTCTGTGTTTTGTTATATTTTTAAACAATTTTTCCTGCTTTTTGTTAAAACCAAATATTAAGAGATTAATGCTAGGGATTAATTCCTCACCAATGATTCAGATGGAATGTTTCTGGAGTAAAAGAAGGCCAAAGAGGAAGGATGTATTTAATTTGAACTGTAAGTGAACCAGACTGCTGGCCTTTAAAGACACAAATTTTGTAAGTAAACTTTTAAACGGAAGACTGGGGGAAAGCTGAGATGTATAAAAGAGTGTGTCTTTTACACAGAACACCATACAAATTGTATAACTTGTAAAGGATAAGAAACAGTCCTATAGGAAATGGCAGAGTGCCATTTAAATGGGATGCTAAGAGGATCAAAACACGATTTAACAGCATTGCTAAAAATCTAGGAAATAAGAAAAAGCAGAAAAGGAAAGCTGAGAATGAAAAAGCATGCTGGAAACTTGGTGGAATAAAAGCACTGTCACTCAGAAATAATCAAGGTACAAGAAATGTGAGAGAGTGGTCTGTGCTAGTGATGAAGCCTTGTATCTTTAAAAGGCTGGTCCTATTATGACAGGAGGACCGAGAGTATCTTTGTGCTGCTTTATACATCTACTCACACCTGAGGTTAAAAACAGAAGGTTCAGAGAAGGGCTACAAGATACAGAGTGGTTGCTGGATGAGGAAGAAATAAGTAGAGACTCATTAAGTAAGGCAAGTAACAACAGAGCTTTAGGCAGTCAGAAGAGGCAGGAACCATGGCACAGAATGGGCCAACTTCTTGTGCCCTCTTCAAGGACAAGAACTGAGAGGAAGCCAGCAGCCAGGTAATACCGTCCTTGCCTGGCTCCGTGAATGCACAGGCAGGTTCAGTATTAAGTCAGTAGCAAAGAGGCGGGAAGGGAATTTGCTTTTCCTTCATTCCGAGAGTTTATTACATCTTCACCCGCAAAACACAGGCAAGCAAATTCAGGGGACAATGGCTCACGGAGGGTTTTTCCTGGGGGCGGGGGAAAGGCGGGATCAGGGAACGGGGACCAATGGGAGAGCCCTGGGGGAGTGGCGAGGCTGAAAGCCAGCGGGGGAATTCAAACCAGGACAAATCATACTAAAGGGCAATGAGCCCCGGGGGGAGCCCACTTCGATCACCTCAACACAAAGGCATGTTCGCTGGCTCCCACAGCCAGGTTCAAATCCAACAGAAAGATGAAATGCTTCATGCAACAGCATGTTAAAGAGAGAATATGCAGGCCCAGGTTCACAGAAACAAATGATTAATAGCTACTCTATAGGTACAGATAACTATGAGGCAAGCAATCTAGAGGACTATTAAATGAAGCATGCTTGCCTAATCTTATTTTTCCTCAGTGAGATGCTCATGATCACTCTTAGAAACAGAGTAGAGGGACATGATCCTTTGGTGCAGTCTAGTAGAGCTGTTTCTCCACTTGTGATTTGAGGAGTATTTTATTCACAATTAGGTACTTCTTGTGTGTCCTTGATCACTCACCTCACAGAGGTATTGCCTCTGCTTATCAGATGTGCCCCAAACCTGAAGGAATAAAGAGTTAAACCGTATGAAGTCTGCTTCTAAGCTCAAATTCAAGCATGCCTGTAAATATATGTGCATATATTGCTATAAACAAAAAATTGGTCCCAGAAGGAACAGATGTGCCCACAATGGGAAAGGAAATAAGTTTGTGCACCTCTGGCAGGTGCAATTTTTTTTAACAAAGTCTTATTCTGTCGAGGGTTTGATCTGTTTCTGTTTCTCTGAAACTTACTCTGAAACTTTGCGTGACAGCAAAGAGGGTGAAAAATACAACCAGTTAGACATAAACGTCACTTTAATTTGTACCAAAGTTAATTTATTATCACTAGATACAACAAAACTGGAATATAGAACCAACTGACTGGACTTGTCTTCACTCTTCCTGAGCCCATTTAGCCTACACCTGATTTACCAAAATCAGTGTTTATTACACTATTGGGCATTCCATATCATAACTCAGATCTTTGAAGGATATAAAGGAAATTTGATCCTCTGAAGACTGTATAAATCACGAGAAAGTTGCTAAAACCTACTCATTTTTGTTAAACACCATAGCAAAATATTAGCTTTGTGCAACATTGCTTGTCTCTAATTTTAGCATTAAATACAGACAGCAGCAATACCACAATTCTCCTGTCAAAGACTGAATTTTTAATTTTACTGACTATATAAGCAACTCCCATTAAGGAGTCGCCAAAAGAGATATTAAGCATGCTTTTCTTAGTCTCTAGGTCCCATATATTTAGGCAAACAGTATTAGCTATTAGGCTTTGTCTTTGGGTGACTATATGATACTGTATTCCCTATTGTCTGCCCTATGCCAGACATGAATCCTGTGCCTTCTTGTGTCTTTAAGATGGGTCCGAAAGAAAGGGAGAAAAAAACAATCTGAGTGCTTTTGTGTTCAAGGACATAGATATACACTCCCTTGTGTTCCTGCTGCTGTGGAACAGAGAAAGCACCTTCCTGCTTTTCCCAGCTCTCGGCTCCTTTCTCAGGAGAGAGACAGAGAGTTAAACTCCTTTGTTTTTCAGGTAGTCTATGACCTGAGGCAAGAAAGTTTTTTTTCCTTTGGGACTTTGGCTTCTTTTTCTTCTCTTCTGGACTATTCAGCAACACCAGAACATCATTGGGAGGCCCTACACCATGGCCCGGAGGCTGAACCCCAGCTCCAGAGAGGAGAGAGCCACACCCACAGGCTCTCTCTTGGAATTTTACTAGGTTCTCTCCACAGCAAAAGGTTTTATTATTTAGCATTATTCTTTTTTTTCCCCATGCCTAGGTATACTTTACTTGTTAAATAAATAGGTTTTTTTCACTTTCCTCTGAAGAAAATTCTTCCCAAACGTGGTGGGGGAGGGGTGGCTGTAACCTGCCTTCTATCAGAGGACGTTCATTTCAGATGTTCCTCCAAATTTGTCTCAAACCGGGACAGGCTTGCAGAAGCACTAGGTGGTGACACCAAATATTATTATAGTCACAAGCTAAAACACTTCTGTGTTTTAACCCCAGCCAGCAACCAAGGCCCACTCAGCTGCCCACTCACTCGCCTACCAGTGGGACTGGGGAGAGAATCAGAAAGGGAAAACTTTGAGAACGCATGGGTTGAGATAATGACAGTGAACTGACAGATAACAGATAAGTAACAGTTTAACAGAGAAAGCAAAACCCACACACACAAGCAAAGCAAAGGAAGGAATTAATTCACTGCTTCCCATGGGCGGGCAGTGTTCAGCCATCTCCAGAACAGCACATGTAATGTATAGTTAGGAAGACAAAAAAAGATCCCTCTAAATGTCCTCCTGTTTCCTCCTTCTTCCCCCCACTGAGCATGATGACACATGATCTGGAATACCCCTTTGGTCAGCTGGGGTCACCTGTCCTGGCTGTGTCTCCTCCCAGCTTCCCATGTACTCCCAGCCCCCTCACCAGTGTGGCAGTATGAAAGCAGAAAAGGCCTTGGCTCTGTGGAAACCCTGCTCAACAATAACAAAAACATCTCTTTATTATCAACCCTGTGTTCAGCAAAAATCCAAAACATAGCACCATCCCAGCCAATGTAAAGAAAATTAACACTACCCCAGCCAAAGCCAGCACAAACACAAGAAGCATAAGGATCAAAATGATCCAACTGGAAGACCAGCAGCTGAGGTTAGAGAGATCTCATCTGTTTCATGTTCTTTATATTATGAAATAATCTTTGATGTAAGAGGGTGTGTAGTCACAAACCACAAGGTGTCAGCTTCAACCTGGTAAGAAAATATGTACATGAAAATAAAAACATTAAGTGGTCAAAGGATGAGAGAAAGTGATATATCTGAGCTTTTTGGTCCTGAAAGCTGGAGGAAGACTATGAAGTTTTGAAAGGGTCATCTGGAGACATCAAGTAACATGAGAAACATGTCTTTCCTCACTGCATGTATTTCTGATACTGTTCCACTTCTTTGAGTTTGTAATACTAGCAAAGGATATTCATTAGTCTTCCTGAGACACTTGAGAGGTGTACTAGTGTTTTCTGAATAACTGTCTTCAATATTCCAGTTCCTGAAGCATTAAAAAAAAAACAAAGGCAAATTAAACCAAAATATTCTAAAACACAACCTCATACGGCCAGGCAACTGAGCTACCAAATAATTCATCCTTCTACATCATGACTGCAGACAATTTGTGTCAAGTGTCTCATTTACCTGAAACACCAAACCATACCCCCCATCTTCTTTTTCATTTGACTCCATCAATATTTCCTGACTTGCTCATTAGTTTTCCTAGATGAATTTAAACTTCTACAATCATAGGAAAGAAGAGATCCAAACAACTCTCCCACTTATTATTTTCTTGAACTTTTACTGAGTCTTTCCTTATAGGCTTCCTTAAATATCCCTTTCTTCTGCCATTCATGGTTAATGCGACTTTGATACAATCGTGATGCCCTTCTGAATTTCAAAGAAAAATCATAACTCCAGCACAGTAAGTGCCAAGATTTCCATCACAGGGCCAGCTATCCATATACCCCTGGGTTTGTATGTTTTGATCATCATAAACCACAGTTAACACTGGTTTAACATCTCTTCCCTTAGAAACCTGTCTTTTTGAAGACACAGCTGAAAGCCAAGAGAAACTGGTAGAACACTATAAATGGGAGGATTAAGAGGGGGCACTGAAATATAAACTGTACTAATAATGCTATAAATCAAAATAACGCAATGCTGGCTTCTGACACTGAGGTATTAAATGGAGTAAATGCCCTCTAAGTCACTATAATGGGGCAAATGCATCAACATACCTTGCTCCTACTGTACAATCACCCACAGAAATAACTGCAGACAATCTACTACCTCGCTCTTCTAACTGCTCAGTATTATAAAACCCCTGTGTTTTCACCCTTTCAGACTCAGCTCTTGACTGCTGTTCTACAGATGACTTATTCTCTCTCTTTCTGTAACACAATCTTTTACTTATATGCAAGAGACTCTATTACAAAAACTTGGAACAAAGCCTGATTTTGTCAAGTAGTTGATTTAAAGGATTTGCATTTCTAAACATTCTGTATGCATTTTAATGCACTTAAATAAGAAAACCATCTGTGCATTTCTTTCTTTATTTGAAACTATGCTTGGCAAACAATCATTACAATTATAAGTAGCATACCATTAAGCATATGGTTAAATGACAACGTATTTGCTTATTTCAAGATCAATTCACTTGAAAGCACTGCTTTGCTTAATATCGAAATTCATAAATCAAAGTTTTATAATAATAAAAGACATACACCTATAAAATAATGCTGCTTTGCCTCAGGAGAAAATACATGACCATTGTGTTTAGAGGTTTCGAGCTGTACATAGTTAGGTTGCTGGCACAGTTCAACATCCCACTTGGCCTCCTGCTCAAGGAAACATTTGTTAAATTCTGACAATCTCAGACACTGGGCCTGGAAAATATTTACCACTTTTTTGTGAACTTACGGAGACCTCATCTGAGCTGCAGTATGTATTACTGCAGTTCTTGCCAGCCCATAACGAAATGTCACAATCCCCAAAAGAAAGATACTGTATGAATATTTGAAATATCCCACTTCCTCACAATCATCTTTGACTCCCAGGATATAAGACAAATGAAAGGCAGGAGATCAGGCCTTATATAAAAAAAGGGACTCATATACAAAATTAAGCAATTTAGAGGCTTAGGTCCCCTTTAACATTTATTCCTTCTCACTTGTGCTATGGAAGATGTTAAAGTTTGCCTGTAAATGCCCACATAAAAAGTAAAACTGTGCATTATCTCTCAAGTAATGAAAAAAATCTGCTAATCTAATTTGAATTAAAAATGTGATTCCATGAAGCTGTTTGACCTGTAAATTCAGTCTGGGATGTGATATTTAGACTACATTCTTTCTTGCTCCAGTATCACTCCCAGGCTAATATGTTAAAAAATTGGATGAAAAACTGAAAGTTTCCAACACATTGTCTCAACAATACATTCATTCAGCAGAATGAACATGGAAACATATGGAAGTAAGAGAGGAAAACGGGTATATGACTGTCTGGTCCCAATTGCATGTATAAGATAGTGTTGTATTTTCTTAATTACACTCTTCACATGTAAAAATTAAAATAAATTAACAGAAGTATACGCAGACACGTTACCTTTGGACAGAGCTGAACAAACTCCTCTGTAAACCAGATCATTCTGTTTTACCAGTGAGGGTGTGTAGTCACAAACCACAAGGTGTCAGCTTCAACCTGGTAAGAAAATATGTACATGAAAATAAAAACATTAAGTGGTCAAAGGATGAGAGAAAGTGATATATCTGAGCTTTTTGGTCCTGAAACTCCACTTGGAAAGTACATACCTGCCACAATCCTGAAAGCTGGAGGAAGACTATGAAGTTTTGAAAGGGTCATCTGGAGACATCAAGTAACATGAGAAACATGGGTGTTTATTTATTAGTTACTAGAAATAAAACCAGATCAGATCAGATCCTGGTCTCCTTTTGTATAATTTGCCACAGGATAATGAGCAGCTAATGTGAAGCTTATAAAGGGGTAATACTTTGCATATTTAGGATTTAAAATCTAGTGTGGTGGAGGGCAGTTGCAGTCTTCCATCAACTTGATGAACAGGAACAACATAGGGCACAAGCAGACCTTCCCTCACTAGGAGGTGTTTTGTATACAGACAGCAAGAGAAAACATTTTCCAAGATCAATGCATGAGACGCTGGGCAAGTCAGCTCAGGTCACTCCAGTAAATGGATGCAGCTTTTTTCCTTTATTTTCTCTCTCTATGCTTTTCATCAGAAGAACAAGTCTTTCTGTCCTCTTCACTCCTGCTCTGACCAATCTTTTAAACTTACCAAACCATATAGAAAATGGATTTTTAATTTGTGACAGGATGAAGCCAGGGTATTGACTAAATCTATTTCTCCTCCTTTCTTGCCCTCTGAAAATGTATTTATTTTTGTTGTCCCTCAGGCTTTGCTATAGCTACCAGATTAGAGCCGTATTCTCACATGCAAACCATGACTTCAGACCCCTTATCAAATCCACTAGACATAAACAAAACTCCACTATGATGTTTGATTAGAGATCTACCTTATTAACACCTGTGGAAGGACAATAAACTTATTCCACAATATTTGGCCTTTTTCCCCTGTAAATTTTTTCTCCTAACCCACTGTAGCCTAACAATTGTTCTGTGCTGCCTTTCACTGCTCTGAGTATTTTTTTTTCCATGTCCTCCTTCATAAAACCTTAGAAGAAATACTATCTTAGTTCTGGAACCTTGATAGTTTTCATTTGTGCTAAATTACTAGATGCTTCCACCTCACTGGCCACAGAATCATTCACAGTACTGCATACACAAGTAGTGTCAGATGGCATATTTCTCCTGATCTCTCAAGTAAATACACTGGGAGAAACATCCATGTAATTGTATGCTTTATCATTCCTTCCATCTTCATTTCTAATTCCCTCCTCTGATGTTTTAATTTCTTTCTTCAGTGAATTCTGGGGTTTTCTTAACTAAAAAATTGTCTTGTCTATGTATTTCTATAGGTCTAATTTTAGTTCTCATCTAATGCATTCTTCTTTTTATAGCATTCAGTATTTTGCTTAAATTCCTTTCATGATTTATGTCTTCTTCTCTTGTTGCTTACACTTTTCACATAGTTGTTGACTTTTATTCTCTTCTAAATTGGTCTAGTGATTTTATACTGTATTTAGTTGGGATTGTTTTTTGTGCTGAATAGATGTTTATATAAACTAGAATATTTATTACCGAGTCCTTCATATTTCACTCAAGTTCATTTCAGTCCAATAAGAACTTTCAGATGTTTGTTATGTAAAGGAAGTAAAGGAAGAATAGCAATGCCTTGAATCCAGCAAATGATCTCAGGGTCCCATCTCCCACACCCCAATTCTGTTTTCTTAGTATTGTAATTTCACTTTCTATTGTAAATTAATTTAAACTTTTATTCAAGTTTCATTCTTTCTTCCTCTTTGAGAGTGATAACCAGCAATATTTTCCCTTTTTGGATGAGCCAGGCAGGACAGTAAGCCTTCAGAACTGACACAAGCTCAACTCCTTAGTGTAGGACGTAGGAAGCAGGAGATTTACAAGAATTCAAATTTCTGTTTTGCCTTTTGTGCCACAGGCATGATTATGGGGAACTTGGAGGCAACAAAGATGCTCCATGTCCAGAATTATTCTTCTCTGCACAGCTAGAATAAAAGGTTTCTAAATGAACAATGAATCAGGCCTTGAGGGAAGATTTTATGTAAACTGTAAATTATAACAATTTAGACTCCTTCAGGCTAATCTCTGATGTTGGCCATTAGTCCTTTTCTGCTGTAATGTGAGCCATAATAGTTTCATTCACATTGCTCTTTTAATTATACACGTCTAATGAATATTACGAGGCTTTGTTTCCCTGTTGTATTCTGTCTTTTTGAAATATTGCATGACCTGAACTTAAGACCTAAATGACAAATCTTTAATGATCTGTAGGTAATGAGCCTCATAACTTCCTCTTGCCAAATAAGCTTTCATTTCAGAAAATTTTATTACTCCTTACCGATATAAACACAAGTGTGCCTCATTTTTTTTATATGAGAGCTTCCGTTCCTGGTGTTTTATCCATCCTTCGCCCATTTCATTTCTACAACTATCACAGCTTTTGCAGTCTAAATACCCAACTACAACACCCTTTGGAATACCCTATACAAAGAACAATTGAACTGGCCACTCACTGCTGACTCACGCAGGGTATTCAAAAGCGCAGGGTAAGTGGATGATGATTTAAAGTGCTTAAAATCATCTTGCATTGAAACGAGAACATCAGTATCTGGTCTTAGCTGACGTAAGGGTTTCTCTGCTCCCAAAGAAGTGCAAGGACCTTCATTTACCTCTGCACATTGTGAGCTTCTAAAGGACTTTCCTTTGCATGTCTCAGGCTGGGAAAGGCTACTACCCTACCAAGGTCTCCTCCTTGCAGTTACTTTGTTCCCTTTCCCATCCAAAGCATACGCTGGTAACACAGGTCTTGGGATGTTGGCTTCACCCTATCACCTTCCATTAACTGGGAAAGATTTCTGATTAGGACAGGCAGAGTATAAAAAACAAATGGAAGTCTCCTGCTGAGCCTAAGGCTGAACCACATAGAGAGGATGAAACATTAAGCATTTCTGTTGATTGACGGTTTCTGTCAAGGCCAATAGTTGTGTCGAAAATTCAGCAGGAAATCGGTGTTCCAGCCCCACTGTGAGTCCTAGGGCTGGATATCATTCTATTATACTTGCAACAGGACTCACTCAGGCTGTTAATGATGTCAGATACTGGATCCAGGCAGAGTAGAACATGTAGGCTCCCAGAATCATAGAACATAATCAAAGAATAGTCAAGGTTGGAAGAGACTTTTAAGATCACCAAGCCCAACTGCCAACCCAGCACCAGCACTGTAACCCCTAAACCACTAAACCACATCATCCAGATGCCTCTTAAACACTGGGAGGTTTCCCACCTCCCTGGGAAACCTATTCCAATACCTGACCACCCTAACAGTGAATTTTGTTTTCTGGAGAGGATGATTTTCTGTCATTTCAACATAAACTAATTACACATACACAAATTCTTGTCTAAGCTGCAGTATTCCGTCTCACCTGTTCCAGGATGCCAGCTTTTGTGGTTAACTTCTCCCATAGTCAGCTGTACTAATGACGAAATATAATATCCACACTAACAGAACTCACCTTGGAATTTTTCTTTGCAGCTATTCAGTATGTTCCTGTGCTATCATGCAAAAGAATTACAGGGTGTGCTCATAGCTTCTCAAAAGGACAGAAAAGCTAATAACCAGATACTTTTCTAAGTTCTATAAACAGATCTTTGAAAACAATAAAAGTCTCCCACAGTTCAATTACAGAAACAGTGTTCACTGAATATATCTGTCCACAGAAACCTAAAAGACACAAGAATATTTGCAACAGCCCCGGCTCTCTTTTCAATGGAAGATTGCAGTACTCACTTTCCTGAGCATCAATATACGAATTATACAGAAAAAAGGAAGCAACAAATGTAGAAATACTGCTGACTTGCTATTGCCAGATGTCAGATTTGTTCTACTAGATAGAGAACAAAGAAAACAAGCAGGAAAATGTCTTTGATATATCTTGATTGTTTAACAGTTTGTTCCTGTCAGCAACCTCTTAGAAACTTCATCACCCTGAAGTTGCAGTTGTACCCCAGAGATAGATGGTAATATGTTTATTTGGCTGAGAATCACAAAGATTTTTGTGCTGTAGCTATGTACTGTCATCCATTAGAGGAACCGCAGGACTGTCACAACCTACTGTTTGCTCTGATTACACCTGCAGACCTGATTCCAGAACCCTCTGCTGTGTCTCCAACACAGCCTTCTTCGATCAGTGCTGCTGTGGGAAGGCTCTGTAGTATGGCAAAAATTTACACCAAAAAACACTATTCTTTCTGATACCAATACCCATGAATAGAACTGCTGCCTCCCTTTGGATGATGAACATCTGTCAGGTTAAAACTGTACCTGGATTTATACATGCTGCATGAGAACTTTTTTACAAAAGAAAACACTGACTGAAAATTGTAGCAAGTCATGATAAAGTGAAATCAAAGAGAAGATAGGAAGATCATGCATGGCTTTGAGGCACAATTGTTTGTCGAGCAGCAAAATCAGTCAGAAATTTTGATCACAAATAAAACTGAGACTTTTTATACCCTCATCATTGATGAATCCATCTGATTTTACATATTTATCAGACAGTAATAAATCATGCATATGCATGCAAGACCTTTTATTAAAGTACTCTTTTTAATATAAATAAAATGCTTGCATATTTAGATAGAAATCTACAGGTGCATAGAGAAAAGCTAACTTTATCTGCAGGGGAAGAAGATCTACTTATTGTCTTTTTTCTTCTTTAAAAAAAGTGGAGAAATACAGAACTATTAGACCCAGACAGTAGGACAGTAGGATGCACTGTTACCTGTTGCCTTCCTTTACAGGTTCACTAAAGTTTAAACTGCAGTGCTACCTCCTCTGAACACCCCTCTTTACTATCTATTGCTTAATAAACAAGTTTAGTAAACAAGAAACTCATTCATAGACAAGAAGTAAGGGAACAAGTTCCTAGAGATATCATCAATCTGGTCAGGCAACCACAAAAAAACTTTGTGCATCCTTTGAACCGGTTGGATGAGAACATGTTTTCCCTTATCTCCAACATCAATGTTATCACTCCATTGCACGTGACTTCAAGAACACATACTGGAGGCTGAAGCGATAGATACATTTAATCATTTGAATTCAAAGTCACCTCATCTAGTAGACTCCTACAATTCATACAGGTAGGAATCAGACTTAGGCATCTCAACCTCACCCTGTTCAAAAGCTTTGTAAAATAAACCTGAGATATTTACTGTGTGACTGATCCTCTATGTAAGTTAAACATACAACTGAATATCACCACTATCCTGAAAAAACTACTGCTGTAGATTTCATATGGATTTCAATGTATCATATCAATCCCTGGAAGCGTACAAGGCCAGGCTGGATGTGGCTTTGAGCAGTCTGGTCTAGTGGAAGTTGTCCCTGCCAAGAGCAGGGAGGGTGGAACTAGATGGTCTTTTAGGTCCCTCCCTTTTCAGATATTTATAGACAAAGATTTAAGAGAGAGCAGTCAGCATGTCCATCGTTCCTCATTTTGTACCTTATGTTAAGCTGGAAAAATGCGGGGCAACAGTCATCCTCATGCACTGTATTTCTTACAGTAAATGTGTGGGCATATATATATATTTCCTGTCTTCAAATATGTAGGTGTCCAGACTTCTTTCATTCAGTAGTCTCAAATCTGATTTCAAACTAGTTTATTGCAGAGCTGTGTGCCCTCTCCTACTACTTATAACAGGATTAGTACAAAAATATATGTCATGTTTTACACCCACTCATCCCTCTGCAATCCCTTTTCTTTTCTGAACAGTATTACTGCTTTCTCATTCAAGGAGATTATTGTCAAACATCACTGTCAGATTTCAGTAAAAAAAAAAGCAACATAACCTTTGAAATTTGTACTACCACAAAATAGTATATCCTGACATATTTTTAGTGAGATAAAAATGCAATATAAGTTTTATACACAACAGAAAGAAAAGATCTTTCCCTTAAAAGTTTAAAAAAAATCTCTTACATATAACCTGAAAGATTGATTAATAGTGTCTTCAAGAACAAATATCTAGAATTAATAATAATGCTATTTGAGATTTGGGGTTCACTTTTATGACATATTTTTCTAGCAGCAACTAGTGAAATGCAACAACTAGTCTAAGTACCTGCAGACATCACCTACTGGGAGATGTAGTGATTTCAATTAATGTTGTCTCGTGGAAAAGCATGTTCTTTTGACTGAACAGCCTCCTATGAAAATCATATAAAAAATAACCCACTAAAATGATTAAGTATCTTGTATGGATAGAAAGCACTTAAATTGTCTAGAAAAAGCATTTTTCAACTATTAGCTGAATTGTTTCTTGTATGTAAAAATAAAGCCCTGGCCTGGATAATTGCATAGAATCTCAGACTGTTAGTAGGTTGGAAGGGACCTTAAAAGTCATTTAGTCCCAAATTCCCTGCCATGGACAGGGACACATTCCACTAGATCAGGTTGCCCGAGGCCTTATTCCAATCTGATTTTGAACTCTGCCAGGGATGGGGCATCTACAACCTCCCTGGGTAACTTGTTCCAGTGTCTCACCACCCTCACAGGAAAGAATTTCTTCCTTATCTAACCTAAATTTCTCCTCTTTTTATTTGTAGCCATTACTCCTTGTGCTATCACTAGTGTTCCTGATGAAGAGTCCCTCTCCAGCTTCCCTGTAAGCTCCCTTCAAATACTGGAGCATTGCTATGAGGTCTCCACGCAACCTTCTCTTCTCCAGGCTGAATGGGCCCCACCTTCTCAGCCTGTTTTCATAGTGGAGGTGCTCCAGTGCTCTGGTCAACTTCACAGCCCTTCTCTGAACTTCCTCCAGCAGTTCCATGGCCTTCTTATACTGCGAGCACTTTTTTCAACTTTTTTGGTTTTGCATAGAGAACCTTACATTACATTATGTACCTTTTGATGCAGTATTTTTCATAACCTCTGTTATACAAATCACAAGGCACAAGTGACCATTTTAATAATTGCCCTTTAATCACATATGGGAGAACCATTCACCCCTAGTTTCTGCTAACAATTCAGTGTTCAGTGTTAGTTTCTAGGTCAGTGGTACCTGATGTTACACCTGCAATAAGGCACTTCAAGACAACCTGGCCACTGAAGGGATTAGGAACAAATCAGGACAGTAGCTTAAGAAGCATTTCTGCTGCTTTCAGTTGCAGTAAGCGTTGAAAACCTAGTACTTCTCCATAACCTCTGTGTGTGCTACATGACAGCCCCCAGAGGTTGCGTGCCTTAAATCAATCAGCAACTCATGAAGTTGTTGAAAAGAAACAGTTAGGCAGCCATTACAAAGTGCTCGCTCCGTCCCATGAGAAATCAAAGAATTGTAAAATAAGCTTCTCAAACTCTCTTTTCAAGCTGTAGACAGCTACAATCAGACCTGCACATGGAGGACAGAGAATATAATAAAACCCCCCAAAAAATTCCATGTAAATTCAGAAATCTGCAGAAGTACTATTCCACCAGAGAATACAAAAGAAAATCCTAATATTATGAATCTTTTCAGTTGTGTATGGAGTGGCATGCTGTCATTGAAAACAAAACATTGGTGGGAAAAAAGGAATAATAGTTACTGAAAATTTTCAAAGTACTGAAGTCAGATCTAGCTTGACGGAGATGTCAAACCATCCATTTGAAAGGGAAAGGGGCAAGCTGAAAACATGAGCCATATTCAGCTGTCAGGTTTTAAGTGATAAAGGTGGAATTTTATGTGCCCTTGGGAAGTTGCTGATAGTTGTTGAAGCACATGTTCTTTCCTATGTAACTCCCTTATTCAGAAACACAATATGTGAAAATGCTCTGCAAAAATCCTACTGCTTCACCAACATTCTTTTAGATTTAAAAATTTTGTTAATTCATCAGAGTTAAACTGACTCCAAAGTCCAAACTGCCCTTCAGAATTTTGAAAAACCAACGGTGACATTTGCTCCTGCTCAGACTAAGCTCTCTGGAGCAACAATCTGTCTCACGCCCCATAACGTCTGTGTTAATAATTATCATAATTTCCAACAAGAAAGCACAGGGGTTGTGCATTACTGACTTTCGGGCTTGCAACTCCTATTTTATGAAAGATTAAGGTGCTGTTCAAAATGCTTCTTTGCATATAAATGATTCCTCCCTCCCTTTTGATGTACAGGTTTGATTCTCCTTTGCTTTCAAAATTTCAAAATTCACAATCAAGTTTAGAGAAACTTCAGAAAACAATGGCATGATTCTTCAAGGCCATCAGCTCCACAGTAGAGAAATAAAAACTAGAGAAACCTCCAATGAGGCGATGCATGTATAATGGTTGCAGTTTGCTGATATCCTTTAACTACTTAATTGAAAGAAAGAAGAGTTCCTGTAAAAATGTAAATTGCGCATTTCTTTTTGCTTCTTAATGCACTGGAACATCTGTATCTAAGGCATCAGTCTACAAGCAAAGACTCAATTGAATAACAAAATGTCAGTTCAGGAACATAAACCTGAGATTATTTAGAAGGTTGTTTTGAAAAGTCAGACCTGTGCTATGTCTGAGTTCAAAGCTGGTTTAGCTGAAGTGTTTATTGCTGTGAAATTGAAGCAGGTGGTATCTTCAGACAGGGATAAAAATATACAAAAACTGTTGATATCTACAAATTGGAAAATATATTTGTCATATAGCATCCTCTGTTACATAATTCCAAGAGACATGCAAGCCTGAAACTATTTCAGAGGTGGTAATGGCATAAAACATCATCCTGAGAGATGATTAATCAGAACATCCGATTTATGTCCTATATATCACTCATTATTCCTGATTTGATCACCAGTGGAGACATCCATGTCTCCTCTCTAACTGCACAGTCCTGGGATTTTCAATCTTTCTTAACAGTGAATTTTCTCTCGTTTTGGGGTGGTTTTTTTAATGTCTGGGTTTCAAATTCCTGCATTCCTAATGTTTTTGTTTATTTTGCGTTCCCTCCTTTTTAAGAAGGACTGTTGCAGAAGGCAGTAGCTGCAGGAGGACAATCATACCAATGATTTGTATAATGGCAGCCTACCAGTCTGATTTTGACGTGCTGCTTTATGGGGTGTTTCGGCACCAAACTCGTACAGGTTGAGTCCAGTTGCCCTGTCTGCAAGCGTGAATCTATCCACCAGGCTGCCCAAGGTGTACCCACTCAGCCTGCACGTGTGTAACACATCTGAACCTGTAGATCTGCTGGTTTGGGTGAGGACAGTACAGTGGTTCAGCAGATGCTATAAAGCCCTCCTGAGAAGCCGTGCACGCATATATTCAGGCAATCAGGCTAGGCCATGCTGCTTTTGATGCAGCCCAAGACACGACTGGCCTTCTGGGCTGCAAATGCACATGGCTGGGTCATGTCCAGCCTCTCATCCACCAGCACCCCCAAGTCCTTCTCAGCAGGGCTGCTGTTGATCCCCTAGGGAACTTATTGATACTTAGGAACTTACCCACCACACATATCAGGAGTATCCTGGATTGCCTACAGCTCGCCATGCTGCTTTTCCAGTAGATATCAGTGTGGTTGAAGTCCCCCAACAGGACAAGAGCCTGCGAGTGCGATGCCTCCTGTAGCTGGAGCAGGGTGGCTTTATCAACAGGCTCCCTTTATCAGGCACCCTGTAGTGGACACCAGTCACGAGGTTGCATCAGTCCCTGATTCTTACCCACAAGCTTTTGAACCACAGCTAGTCTTCAGACATATCCTCCCACCTGCCCATCCCCAAAACTCAGAAGAAACTCATCAGTGTTTGTACTGGAATTTCATTAGTTGTCCCCTTTGTGTTTCAAAAGATAACACTAATGACACACTGATTGATGCGATGCATTTTTGCTTGCTTTGAATTCATTTGAGACAGGCAGTAAATGTTTGATTTTGTTTTGGTTTTGTACCTTTTGTATTCAAAGAGTAAGAGCTGTCATTTTCAAGAAGAAGATGCACAATGGGGACATAATTTCTATTTTAAAAAGTGACAAAAAAAATACCCTTCCTTTATATCATTGTTTTGAACTGTTGGTTTAGGAAGTCAGCCTTGATGATGCAATAATAAACAAAGCCTTCAAGCTTAAAAGGTATCTTCATCTTGTGTTGAACAAAGCACAAATTGAATTTTAAAACAAAAGAGATGAGGCTATGCAGTTGTATTGGCAACAAATCTCATTTCCAAGCTGCCCTCTGGCACCCAGACCAAAAGAATATTTGAAAGGACTGTGCAGAAGATTATTGTTTGATCCCTGTTTCAAGCTCAGAATTTGCACTGTGCTCCATTCTCTGATGATAAACATCTCAGCTTTCATAGGGAAAGCCAGGAACTTTGCCTTACGACCCCAAATGCCTTCCTGAAGATTATGTGAGTTTGCAGGGAGCAGGATGCAGCTCAGAGGATGTCAAGACATGGAAGAGAAACAAAGAACACTTTTGTGCTATGGTTTCTCTTTCTTGTTTGTTTTTGGGGTTTTTTTTGTTATTAACATTGTTTCAGCCAGAAGTACCATGGAGTTGAACATACAGTGTGAGAACAATGGCAAGTCAGTTTACTTAACTTTCCTGCATTTGAAAATAGAGAAAATGTAATGACTCTGGGAAGGAGTGTCTGAGATAAAAGATTCGTACCTAACTCCGTGTGTTTAGGAGCTATTTGCTTTTGTAAGTTTTCTACTGCTCATAATATATCTCCATTGCTTCCATACCTTTCACCTCCTTTTTGTATTCATCAGGAAATGAAATACTTCCTCTCTCAATATTGCTGTGAAGGGAAGAGGAAGAAATGTGGAGCAGGTCATCTTTGCATCATATAACACTGCTTTATTTGTAAAGTATTTCTTTATTACTTCAATTACAAATATTGGGGGAGACAGTGAAAAACTTTACTGTTTACTATTCTCAGACCAATCCCATGACAATAATTTTCAGAGGAACACCATTAGCCACATAAAAAATAGAACACTAATGAGAAGTTAGACCTATATAATTTTCAAATACTGTACATAAGCAATTTTTTGAAAACCACACAAATTATTTTCCTTTTTCCTGCTTATTTTTACCAGTGGTTCATTATGTTTGGAGTTTTATGCATTTTAATTTTATACATAGCTTTGCTTTACACATATTTGAGATCTAGATTAAAACAGTGCTACTTCGTTGCCTTAGGAATTAGTCTTAACTAGAGTAATCAATCAATTAATTGCTTTTTGTTGATGATTAAAATTGTTTCTATAGTTTATTCTATCACTTAGTTGTACTGCAATTTGAACTCCGAGACCTATGAATATTAAATCAAGATTTCAGGACTTAACATTTAAGAATGATGAGAAGAAGAATCCAGTGAATATTTTCTAACTTCCATGTTATTGTTTAAAATGGAAATACATTAATCGGTCAGAGACGACCAAATTTGTCCCTTGTTCATAAAAATAAGTCTGATTATTAACTTTAGGTTAGTTTTCAGCGTTGTCATACTGAGTCAAAAACCTAAAAGCTGTCTGTTCTCTAGCAATATACAAACATTTTTGATTCATGTACACAAGCATGCACATCCATTGTAAGCTCTATTGCTAACTGGAAGAAAAAAGGGGAAGAAAAGACTTTAAAGACTGTTATCAACCTTAACTTCAAGCAGACAAATTCTCTGAGCAGCTGCTGCTATTCATTGAAAAACACTATTCATAGCAGTCAAAAGAAGTGCTGTTCTTCACTGGTCGTTCAAGAGAAATCCTTTGTAGAAAACATGGAATTGGCTTGTGACAAAAGGAGAGAGCTTACAGTGAGCAGAAATGGTGAAGGCACAAGCAGGGTCTCCAGTAGCTTTCAGAGGCTCTAATAATTAAAACTATTTAATAAGAAACATGCTTTCTTCTCCCCAAGTGAGCTAGGTCCAATAATTCTGTGCTGACTGAGAAGACAGGCTTCATATTTTGTCCATGAACAAAATAGGATTCCTATAATAATTCAACTTCATGACATAGAGAGAAAAAAAGTTAGGCTAGATAGAAAAAAATGCCCATATAAAAGGACTTTCAAGGCTAACATAGCCCTCTCTACAACAGATACAAACTTCACTGGCAGCCTGAATTGACAGTGACTGTAATTGAAGAGACACGGGTTAGAATCAATGATTGAACTTTAAAGTGCTAATCAGAGCTATAGTGTTGATCGATTTTGAACAATTTTAACCCTACTTATCAAATGATCTGGACTGACAATTAGTAAAACGTTAAAATAATGAGTTCAGGAAGAAACAAAGGGTGTTGATGGGAAACCAGAAGGGGAAGCAGAGAAGAAAAGACAGAACACATGAATTTCAGAATGAAAATTGTTTCTTAGGTGATCAAAACACAGGTTCACTGCTGCCTAAATATGGACGATAAACAAAGGCTTAATTACAAAAAAACCCCTATTAAGTTTAGATGACTGCTGTAACAGAATAGTGGCAATGAGTATTATTCATATTGAATAATGTATTCAGGACTAATAAATGTTTCTGGCTGAACATAAATTATCTAAAAAGAGTGCATATGTACAGACATTATCTAGCTACTTTTAGACTCAGAAGCCTTTGGAGCTCTTCAGTGATATTTTCTGTGAGTTTTTTGATATCTTTGACCACCTGTAGTTCACTTCTCCTATTGGGCAAACACCATGCTCCCAGCATATTTCCCTGTGCAAAGGGAACTCTGGGAGCCCAAGATCCGTCCCAGAAAAATTTTTTGCCATTTTGCACTATTGAAGTAGCTCAAAGCAACTGGAAGCATAATCAGGGGGGGCTGTCTTGATTTCCACTACCCAAAGAAAAAGTATAAAAATGTTATACAAACATCTATCAGAGACAAGACAAACAAGTAAAGGCATCTGAACGTACATGGAGAGAAACTGAAATTAGAACCACTGAAACAGTTCAAGTGGTGAATGTGCAGATTAGGACACTTCCTGTCAAACTGATGTATGTCCACTCAACACAATGCCCTGACTGATGCTGTCCTTTGAAACAATAGGCTGTGAATACAAATAATCCCTAAATAGCAGCAGGTCTGAATTCCGGCACAGATTCTGAGTGCTTACAAACTGGAGAATGAGGTTTAAAAATACAGCCTTAAGCCCAAATTAACACCCATGAGTCATCCCTGTCTGTCCTAGCTAAATACAGAAGCCACCAGCAGCTATTAGGAAAAGATTTTCAAAATCTGCAGCAGCACTGCCACACCATATGAATGATATCATCCTAATAAGACTCATTTTACAGAGGACCAGACCAGCTATTTGTGGACAAACACCAACACAGCTACAATTTTGTCATCATATATACTGGAAAGTGACTGATTAACAAGAGGGGAACAAATGGTGTCCAACAAGCAATACTCTGAAGATTTCCTCTTGTTGCAGCTTCAGACTCTTGACTGCAGCACATACTGCCCTTGTTTATCTCTGAAATACAAACAGGCTCCGAACCACTCAATGCTTCTTCCACTTTCAACTCTATTTTTTGCTGGCTTTGTAGGATAAAGCTCTTCATGGAAATGACAGAGCCTTTAGTACATGCATCAGTTATTCTCTGGCTGCATCAGGAGAATCATCCCTGACCTACTTTCCTTTATTTTTTTCCATCTGCGATTTTGATTATGTTCCTATTTACAGGACTGCTACTTGATGCCTTCCATTTCTTGTTTGAAAATGTCTCATACGTGGCAACTATTCTCTGTTACTGACCTTTCCAGATTCAATTACTTTGAGACTCCCCTACCTGTTATTACAAATAATCTTGCTGCCTAGGTTAGTGATTAATAGCAAACTCAGAAAAGGACGTCCCTGTTACAGACTATCAAACTGAAAATGAAAATATACAACTGCCAAGTCTGAAGATTTAGATATCACGCCACGACTGAAATCATTCCCTTTAATATCCTATTTCAGAAATAAAGGAGGGGACTATAGCTTAACCAAATGGAATACTGTGGGCAGGTTGTTCAGGTACAGCTCTGATAGTGCAAAAAATATTCTGAACCATCTAAAAAGAGATATTAGCCAAAAAAACAGTGCTAGAGGCTGAGTGGTACTTTTTATAAACTGATGGTAAATACACTTTCAGAATGCATGCCTTCTTTTTCTTTTGGGGTTTTTTTTCCCCCATATCATTGAAATTTGAAACCACAGAGTTCCTTTACCGAGTTCAGAAATCTCAATATGTGCTCAAAAAAGAACCATTTGATAAAGTCAATAAAGGTAGATAGTCACTACAGACAGAATTCGGTTAAGTCAGTTTTCTCTTTCCAGTCTAAATTAATCATTTATGCTTCCTTTAGAGATGACAGAGACATTCTACACCTTTCCAGAGGTTGATTAATCCTACCTGTTTTATGATGGGAAGCAGGCATCTAGAGAGACAATTTACTACAGAGAAAAATAGCATGACTAAAAGAATTTGCATATTCAGAAAATAAGGCAAATAAAAGAGAGAGATCCATAGATTATACTGGCTGAAACAACAAACAAACAAACAAAAAACCCAATGCAACAACACACATGGGAAAAATAAATAACTCTAAGAGTGTTCTTGGGATATGGCATAGCCAGTAACAGCATCCCAATTTTCTTTTACATATTCATTTAAGACATAATGCAAAATTATCAGCTGTTATAAACTATCATTTTCCCATTTAAGTCAATAAGACTTCATTAATTTACACTAGTAGGATGTTTGCTTAATAAAATTTACAATCAAAGGAAAAATTAGAGCAGATGGGAGACAGAAACTAAAGGGAATCTGTGAATTTAACTAAGTAGAGAACATGAAGAAAAAATGTCTTTATTGTTTGAAAAATAAACAAATGGACCTCATTCAGAAAATGCTGAAGGAGCAGGGACAAATGCTTCAACACCATTTGAACCACTGTCACATGAAAAATCTCAGGGTATAGACTGAAATCTAAGGAAGCTTTAGGATTTAAAACCAGGAAAACGTACTTTCCTTCAGGAAACTGCTTGGAGTACAAATATATACTTGAGCAAAGCTATGCAGACTTTTATTCAGCTGATTCCCATAACCCTTAATCTCCCTGTCCTTTTTGAACCCTGACATGACTGTGCTACTGTACTTTCATAGGACACTGGAATTTTATGTTACGGTTTCAATACCAGGAATATTCACTCAAGAACAATTGTACACTTCAGTATGACGCACCTTAAAACTGAAGGAGGCAGCGTTCTACACTGCCAAGTAATCTTTACAGGCAAATTACCCTATGAACTTTTTGGTTCTCAACCTGAGTTTATAAAAATGTGTACAGTATGAACTATTTTACTTGAAGAACATTAAAAGTATGAATCTGTGTATCAGGAAATACAAATAGTTCCAAGAAGAACTGTTGGCATTCTTGAAATACTTATAACTGCATTTACAAGAAAAAAGCATTGTCACCTGTATCTACAACTAGCTATGATTTTCTGTACACAAACAAAGCTCAGTGTGAATATTTGCTTTGAAAGACATATAAGAAAGTTAAAATAGTAAGGATACTTTGCTCCCCTGAGGACAAAGTCAGCTCTCTTCCATCTTAGCTGTAAATTACAGCAGTCAGCACGTCAAATACTCTTCAGATATACCAGCAAAGTTTTTATATAGCTATGCATATCTGACAAACAAGAAGCGGGTTTGTCATCAGCATATTATACCAGACCTTTCAAGGGGTCACTGAAATACCGAGGAGTTCTACTGGTATGCATGCATGCATGTCTGTGGGCATAGTTACACAAGTATTTTTCTGGTCTAACTCTGAAAAACTCAATAGTCTTGGTACTTGAAATAAATTTTAGGTTCGCTGTTTGCTATTATTCAGAAACATTGCTGATGATGCTACAATTAGATGGAGTTTCTCAGCCTTTGAATTTAAGTCATTGTGGGCCCACGTCTTTAAATCTCACAATACAGAAGGTAAAGATTTTTGCAAATCTCTGTGCTTTTTAATATATAACAGAATCACAGAATAAGCTGTGTTGGACCCACAAGGATCCTCAAGTCCAACTCCTGGCCCTGTACAGCACCATCCCCAGGAGTCACACCATGTGCCTGAGAGCATTGTCCAAATGCCTCTTGAACTCTGTCAGGCTTGGTGCTGTGACCACTTCCCTGGGGACCAGTTCCAGTGCCCAACCAGCCTCTGGGGGAAGAACCTTTCTCTAACATCCAGCCTAAACCTCCCCTGACATATCTCCAAGACCTATTATAACTTCCCTCTTTCTCGTGGTCTTTGCATACATAATATGTAAATATGTGTGCATATATATATATGAAGCTTACATAGAGGCTTCATACATACACCTCTCTCCCACAACCTACAAAATGCCCCCAACCTACAGTAATGCTCACACTAAGCTCCCCATGCTGCATGACAAGGGTTCCACCTAGAGAAAGGGAGGAGTGGTGACCTCTGCAGATCATGAAATGCATCAGGAATGAGCAGCAAAGAGAAACGGCATTCTCAGACCTCTCCGTTTTTAGATTTAGAAAACTCTTTGTATTCTGTCTTTAGTTTTCTTTAAGCTTTCCCAAACTAAAGATAGCAACATAGATCACTCAAAACTGGGTGTCAAACTGCTGTGCCTTCACAGGCTTTCCTTGAGTCTTGCCTCCTACTATCAGTTGCCTTCCTAAGTCTTCACATCTTCTCTGTTTCTTTGGCAAACGAGACAAGACAATACAATGTTTGTCTCTGTGTACAGGATAAAAGCTTTCCACTTAGCCTTCTGCCCAATGGTGATGTTGCTGCTCAAAACACACTTTCAAGATGAAAAACCCACAGAAAGCCAGCACACACTGCAGAATTTCTGTTCTGTTGCTGACTACAAAATATGAGGCATAACAAGTACCCAATTGCATACAGAAGCTCTGCAGTTACATTTTCCGTTGCAATGTTATCTATAACAATAGTACTTTATGGATCTGATTCAATCCAGCCAATTATTGTGTATTCTGAATGTGCCAACAGCTCCATAGAGTATTCTTTAAATGTCCAGAATTAATTGCCATTGTTTCTTGCATATGCAAAGAATTAAACTTACAAAAACCTGTTATTAACCACCTTAAGTAGTATTTTACACTTATTCTGGAGTAGAAAATGTCCCTATGCCTAAGAATTACTCATAGATCGTGCCAAAAAAACCAATGCAGTAAAACTTGCAGTTGTAGAACAGGATTGCATGCAATATGACAAAGTATTGAAGAAACGGTTTAAAAGAAGATAAAGGCTCTCATTATTTGTAGACAGACTTTTCATTGGACTGAAACAAAGAAGTATAAGAGAAATAAAGGAGAATCCTCCTGCTATCTGTAAGGTTTCTTGAGAACATATAAAAGCACCTAAACTGACAAGAAAGCTAACTGAAGGTTTACCAATTTATGCATTTGTCAGAACAGCTAGCAGGAGAAATAGGATATTCATCCATAGTCTACCTTATAACATTGTGTTCCAACCCGATGTCACATGGTTTCTTCCCTCTCTTCCATGATGGACTTTCAAGTGCCCTTTTCAGAGCCAGATGCTTAGGCAAAAAGGAATCAGCAGTTTCCATTGTAGGTGCATCCCTCCAAGTCAGAGGTAGCAAAGATGTAGAAATACTTCTGTGGGCACAAAAGCATAGAAGGCAAGTACAGATTGAATGTATAAGTAAAATCTTATCTCTGAAACATCTCTTTCCTTGCCTTAGTACTCTCAAAGTTTCTAAATACACTATTGGAAATATTGGGATAAGTCCTTAAAAGTATTATATTTAAAAATAATCATTTCTTTAACATCAGAATATAGCAAAAAAAAAAAAAAGTTGCCTTCTCCCATTGAATCACTTCAACAGGAAGAAATTATATAGTTTATTAGAGCAACTGAGGACTGATGAACACACAGGCAACCCTCAATGCCAGAGGCACAGTTGCTGCCAGCAGAGTTTTAATGAAAACATTTCCTGAGATTTTTTGCTCCTTAACATTGAGAGTTTCTTTAACTTCATTTAAAGGAATAAATGAGGAAAATACGACTATGTCTTAGTGTCTCTTCCTTTCCTAAGCACAGCTGTAAAGAGAAAATAAAGAGCAATGTTCGAAAATTAGCCCAGAGGGAGGATGATTAGCTGGGGGAAAAAAATTACCACAACTAAAGCTAAGCTGAACTCATTCAGTTTAAACCAAGAGACTTTCTTTGTCATGTTGTGGGTATGCAGCCTGACACCACTGGTGCACTTCATGAGAAATATTATGCTTTCAAGTAGTGCTACGGAATTTGCTAAAATTTAGATTTTTTGGGTTTGAGTTCAGATATAAGAAAGTAATAATACCCAGTGGTAGCTACTTGTATGTTACCATCACAAATATTTTTGTGAAAAGCTGTTCTATGTTCACAAGGGGACATCTGTTTGCAGCATCCCTTGTGTTTTTCCAGTAAGGGATAAGAGAGAAATTCTGTTAAGAAGGTATTTCTGCTGAAAGGGCTACTCATCAAGTATACTTGCACTCTTACAAATCCTGATAATTCCTGGGGCTTATGCAAGAAGGATTATGGGATTCTGCAGGGACTTGAATTTTCTTTTTCTTTTTTTTTTTTTTTTTGTCCAAGTAATTCAGAGATATGAAGCAGCAAATAGAGGAACAGCATGTATGATGTTAGATTCTCTTGTGTTCTATCAAAGTATAGGGCAGTGCCAGATCTTGTTCTGTAAAAACAGTTTTATTGTGTCTTTACATGACAAAAAAAGTTACTTTATACAAAAATATCACAACTTACATTACAGCTTTGACTTAAAATAGCTAGAGGAGAAACAGGACCATTTGCTGCATTTCGTTTAACAATTCCACAAAAGCATACTGCATATGACATTTAACATGCTCTTGCTTTCTTTTTGAACTCCTTTCAAATTCAGAAGCTCAGCTTATCAAGGCGCTAGGAGGATTGGACAGGAAAAAGCAAGGGAATTGAATTAGGGAAAAAACAGCTTGCGTTAGGTTGGGGAAAATTCACCATTAGTAGTTGAGTAAAGAGATGCAGCATCTGAGAACGAAGGCACAGAGCCGACCTTATGAATTCTCTTCATGTTTTCTGCAGATTGCCTGTGGGAGTTATTGTAAACAGCCTAATACCACTAGACTTTAATGCATGTACCATCAGTATCCTGAAAATAACAGCGCTTCTGTACCTCACCACAATATGAGAGATGAATGCTGGGTGATAATGTGCTGAATCCTGGATATTCTTTTACATCTCCTGTTTCCCTTATTCCTATATTTGAATAGATCTGCTCTGGCTATAATTACTCTGGAAACAACAAGTAACACCCAGAGGCTGCAATTAACACCAGCTTTGTCCTTCTATGATACACCGAGCATGAAAAGATGAGAGCACATGCCACAGACCACTTTGCCAGTTCAAGAGAGGTTTGCATTCCACCTAAAGCCTTCTCAAGTAAAACTTTTCCGCATTTAAGTCATGTCTTTTTCCCTTTCCCAGGGCAGGCTGAAAGACAGCTTTCTTCTTGTGCAGGTTCCCTCTTGAAGCGATTCCCTCCAGCTGTACTCAATAATCGTTTGTAATAAATTCTTACCCTTTCCTGGCCGTCACTGGTTCCTGCATTACCATGGCCATATAACTAGAAATGGTATATCTCTAAAAATGGTATGTGTCTAAGTAAGTCTGGTTGTCTGCAGAACAAGTTATACCTGAAAGTCCATTGGTGCATTTATCCTCCGTTGTTATCTGTGTTTCCACTCAGTTCTGAAGACCAAAGCAAAGCAATGGGAAGCCAAGGGGATATGCTGAATTCAGTGTACTGAAGTGGAACCTTGAGGGCTCCTGATATCACCTTCTGGCCAATCATAGCTGTGCAATAGCTCTTGATTTTGCACATTTTTGAGATTTTTGAGTATTGAATGACTTGTAGCTAGAAATTCATTAAAATAACAGAAAATTAAAACTTGCTCAATGAAACTTTTGCCTATCAAAATATAACTGCCCCCACTTCACTTCTTTCAAGAACATACTGAAAGAAGGGGAAAAAAATCCTAAATCTTTCAAGGGTCTGAAAGTGGATGAAAGAATTTGTGACACTCTGTCTGAGACAAAGTTTGCCCAATCTTGGATGAAAGCATTGGCAGACAGGTTTGCTTTAGTGGGACACCAATATAGGAGCCTAACTATCCCAGACTCCATATATTAGCAACATAAAGAGAGATGGGCTGAATCATTCCTGGGATGTGCTTATCTCTTCATACTAATTGCAAGACACTCTAACTTAAGCCTTGCAGGTGAGTGTGTCAAATTAGATGAGGTGAATCTGAGTCAGAGTAAGCAAAGATGTCAAGTTTCCTAATATCATCAGATTATTGAGGAAGGTAGAAAGGGAGGTAGAAATCCATGTCAAATGCCTCTGATGCTCGTGGTCATGTGGAACATAGGATCTACTCCTGGTAATGAGCATCCTTTTGGTGAAGTAATTTAAAGCTGTAGCAGTTATGGAACATGTCAGCAGGTGTAAGGTGCATTTACTCTTTTCTGTGCACTAAAGATTACACAAAACTCCTTGGTTATGCAGTGAAGAGAGCACCTCTTTTTAGGAATGTGTTAGCACACAGTTTAAATCTAATTTGAAACAGCATGTGAGAATCAAATATAAACAACAGGGGAAAAAAGAAAATACACAACAAAAAGGATTAGTTTATCAGTCAATGAGACAGAGCAGGTATTTACATTGCTGATGTGTCACACTGTTTTTTTGCTCTTGTATTAGGCTATGCAGCCTCAAATTCATTATTTAAGGACTTCAAATTTCAATAAAACAGAAAAGCTAAATGTATACAATTCTTTCAGTACTACTGCTGAAGTTATCTTGAAGGACAGGCCAGGTTTGGCCCTCAAGCTATCTCCTACCTACTGAGTTAAAACCCCTTAGTCTGAGTTACAAGACACAGCTATCATCCTAACTATTGTGCACTAAAGGCAGTGTTCTTTATGGTTAGTTTGTAATGCATTCCACTTCATATGAACTTCAATTCAAAGAGTAGCTGGGTGAAAGCAGCTCCCAGAGCAAGACATCCTTCTTTATTATTGTTTGGCCTATGGCTTCTGTCTAAAAAACCAACAAAACAAAAAACCCTGTCCTGAGTCTTAAGCTATGACTAACTCAGAAAGACCTTTTATTAACAGACAAACCCATTTCTAGTTCATGACTAGGAGCTGTTTCCACTGAAATAGCTGCTAAAACTCCCACTGACTTGAAACATGCAGTATCTTGCCCTTCACAGGAACACAAATGCCATCCAGTTTCACTGACTCTGCAGAAGGCCAACCCGAGATTCAAAAGGACCAGGTTCACTTTTGTCGTTAGAGGCATACATTCTTGTGCCCATGAATGAGATGACTCAAAACAAGCTGCATGGATTTACTTAGTGTAGATGACACCTGACCAGCCTGGTTGCCTTCTATGTTAAAATCACTGGAGTTGTGGAGGAGAAAAGAGCAATAGATTTTATTTACCCTGACTTTGTCAAGAATAAATAACATGCAATATTCTCCCACAGTATCTTTTATTCAAGTTAGGATCTTGTAGTCTGTATGGGTGAGCTAGTGGATTGATAAAAAATGTCTAAATGATCAGGCTTGGAGTGCCGTGGTTAATGGATGATATGGAGCCTGAAGGCCAGAAACAAGTTGTTGTGATTTAGGAATGGTATTTCCCAACTTAGTGCTGCCACTGAAACTGCTCCAACACTGACTCTTCATTCCCCCTCCAGCTGGAAGCAAAAAAGTCAAAGATCACAGGTGGAGGTAAGAATGATTTACTGGAAACAGCAATGAGATGAGAAAACAAACAGTAACAGCAACAATACTATTAGCAAAAGAGTACAGAGACAGGGTGATTTACATGCAAAATGCTCACCAAGCCCAGGACAATGAAAAATAATGGGGGACACACCCTATGCCCTGGTCCATGCTTTCCCCTCAACTGGAAAGGAGCAGCCTTTCCTTCTGAAGACAGAGTCCCTTTCCCTAGCCCTGTCAATGATGTAAGATGGTACAGAATAAGACCAGGGTACTGGCCATGCTCACAGAGCTCCAGGCTGGGGCTACGGGGCGTGGTGCTGAAAGGAAAGCAATGAAAACGTGAATTGACTGCAGTGATGAACCGACAGCTCTTGTGCACATACTGCCATGGGGAAAGGAGCAGCTGGGGGTGACACCAACCTGGCCAAAACTGTCGAGCCCAGCAGAAGGGACCCCAGCTGGGCCCAGCTGAACTGGGGCAAAAGGAGTGCAGTGGAATGGAAAGCAGCAGCAACAGGACTCGCTCCAGCACAGCCGAGCAGTAGAAACAGCAGCTCAGGCTCCTGTGCAGAATGGAGCCCAGCAGAGTGGTGATGCTATCCAAAAAAATTGGATGAGCAGTTTTGGGAGTTTGTTTGTCTTTGATTTTTCATTGTTTTGGGCTAGGGGCGTGGGAAACACTATCCATGGGAGCTCCCTTGCCATCTCGCCTTTGTTCTCGACTGCCACATGGAAATGGTCACCATATTTCCTTTGTCTGGGGAAGCCACTGGACATGACCTACAGGAACCATACACCATCTCGTTTTTTGTTCCCAGTGGTGAATACTTTTTTGGGGGTAAAACACCTCTCTTTGCATACTTCTGGTATTATTTTTGTTGTTATTGTGCATTCCTTATTACACTGGTTTTTGTTTTCAGTAAATTTTTACCTCAACCCATAGTCTCTGCTTTTGTCCCTCCCATACCAGAAGGGGGGGAATAGGGAGTGGCTTGCTTGGAGTTTAATTTCCTGCTGGTGTTAAACCACCACAGTGGGGAAGACATGGCTCCAGTGAGGAGGGTATCCCAGTATCTACAGGGAGGTCATCTAGGAAACTAATCCAGGGTCTTGATGGCAGTGTGTACTGCAAGAAAAAGACACATCAGGCACAAATTTGAATTAGAGTCTCAGACTGTATATAAGGAAAAGCTTTTTCACAGTGAGAACACTCAGATATTAAAGCAAGGCTTTCAGAGAGGCTTTTCATACTCCATCCCTGAAGGTTTTCTAGTCCTGACCAAAACAGTCTTAAGTAACCTGGCCTGACCTACCTGGTTCAGCTTTGATCAGGACATTGGGCTAGAGATGTCCTGAGGTCTTTTTCAATACACATTAGATCCTGAAATATGAATACAGAAAAACAAGAATAGACAAAGCAGGATAGGAGGAACTGCATGTTAAAATAAAGTAAAGCTAGAACAGTGAAAATATAACCAAGAAGGCATATAAGAGACACTCTTTAGAATCAGGCATACAAGCCTCATCTTCATCGGCCATGTTTCAAAGTTTTTTCTCTTGCACACATGAAAGGCTTCCCCTCCCAAACCTTCCTTCTTCCATTACTAGGGATGCACCCTTGACAATCAGAGGATTACAGAGAGTCTAGCAGCTGTGATTCTTACTGACAAATTGAGTCTTCTTACTGATATGCACAAAACAGTAATTTTATCTCAAGTTAAGTTTCTCATAGTAGGAACTGTCTTTCCGAATATTTCACGACACAATCCCTTAATAACTATTCTGCAAGATCCCTGCATAGGACAGGCAGCTAATCAATTACACACAAAGCTACTATAAGAAAAAACAGCTTTCGGGCATTAGACCTGAATAGTGCTTCCAAGCATTACCTTGTTGAGGTTTGATCTCTGTTAACTTGATTCACGCACACAAGTGTGAAATTGCTGTCACAAAGGAACTCTAATTCCTCAGTGCTTCGCTTTGTAATCAAAAAACTGTTTCAAATGTGGAAGATACACAAAGTCACAGAGTGAGTCAGGTTGGAAAGGACTACATTGGGACCTGTTGTCCAGCCTTGCTGCTCAAACAGGGTTGTCCCAGAGCACATGGCACAGGATTGTGTCCAGAGAGTTCTTGAATATCACCAGTGAAGGAGACTCCACAACCTCTCTGGGCAACCTGTTCCAGTGCTGGATCACCTACACAGTAAAGAAGTTCTTCCTCGTGTTCAGGTGAAACTTCCCGTACATGAGTTTCTGCCTGTTGCCTCTTCTCCTGTTGCTGGGCGCCACTGAAAAGAACCTGGATCCACCCTCTTGGCCCCCTCCCTTCTGGTACTTACAGACATTAGTGAGGTCCCCTCTCATTCATCTCTTCTTGAGGCTGAACAGTTCAAGTTCCCTCAGCCTCTCCTCAGAAAAGAAATGCCCCAGTCCCCTATTCATCTTTACAGTCCTCTGTGGGACCCGCTCCAGGAGCTCCATGTCTCTCTTGTACTGAGGAGCCCAGAACTGGACACAGCGCTCCAGATGCGGCCTCACAGGGGCAGGCTCACCGCTCTTGACCTGTTGACAACAATCTTCCTAGTGTGTGTGCCCCATTGCACACAGAGCTGGACTGTGCTGGAGGCAGTGAAGGTCTCAAGCAAAGGGATGGGCCTTGGTGTGATCCCTGCTTGTGTCTGTCTCACACACTGGAGAACAGACAGACAATGCTATCAGACTTAACCCTGCAAGGACTCATGCAGCATCAGTCAGGCTTCATAGAATTGTGAGCACCATCTCTCTTAAAATACTTTGTTAATAGAGAACAGCAATAACCCTCTTGAAACAGACATGAGAAAGTGCCTCCATGCCTGCCAGAATTGGTACTTTCCAGAGAGAATAGAAAATTATTCTTTTCTTAGTGATCTTGTCCCATTATGGAGGCAAGATACTTGAAAAACATTTTGACAGGCAAAGCAATTTCATATCTTGCAAGTACCTTCATGTTATTGGATCTTTTTTGGTATTATCCTGCATTTTCCCTTTGATATGCTGGGATGGTTTAATTTCTAGTCTCTCAAAAGTTTATTTATCCTTTTCAAACCACTTCCATATACAAACTCCTATTAAAAAAAAACTCTACAATATTCTGTTTACTATAGGAACAGATAACTTTTTAAATTGAAATCATAATGACTTATCCCAGAAAACTCTTTCAAGCTCCCACTCCACCTTTCTTCAATTCATCTCTGAGTTTTTTCAATTATTCTGTCTTGAAATAAAAAGTTCGAATTGC
Organism: Lycocorax pyrrhopterus obiensis; assembly: GCA_014706295.1. NCBI lineage: Eukaryota > Metazoa > Chordata > Aves > Passeriformes > Paradisaeidae > Lycocorax > Lycocorax pyrrhopterus. Next base: position 79,480,495 of record JACSVZ010000002.1, read on the forward strand.
ACTTCTAGGGTTTCTTTTCTTTTACGATAACAACAAGAAAAATACTCTTTTAAAAGTAGAATAGTTCATTTAAACATCTCTGAGATCAGGGTGTTTTCTATGTTGCGTGTTCCAGTACCGTTCATTTAGTTGTTCCTTGACTATTTCAGTATCATATCCTTGACAAAGGTTTTAGAGATGCAGCAAAAAATACCTCCATCATCTACACAGCATAAGTCTTAAACAGATGGCAAAGTTTCACAGATGCCAGGTAGCTGTTGCAAAATAAAAAATCATGGGGGATTTCCACGCCGTACATTGTTGAGTAACTTTGGCACAGTTCAGAATCTCAGATATGTGTACTTGAAGAAAAAAGTTGCTTGGATGGAGTATGTAGGTACTCAGAATGCAAGTGTTTTAGTTGGAGCCAATTAACCTGTCTGAATATTTCCACAATGTTATAGAAGTTTTTCAAAACACTGCTAATCCCAGGAAGGTATTTTTGTTTCAAGACGTATCTAGGCCATGAGGATGACAATTCTATGAAGCAAAGATGATAAAAACAAAGAAACAGCTTATGTTCTTTATCCAACTAATTCACATGGGGAACCACAAAAAAGAATCTTGTCCATAACTATTGCAAATTATTTAACAGAGGGGTCAATGTATCTTTTAAAGGTATGAAGTTATTTTTTTAATCTCTAAAACTCTAAGCACAGGCAAGCAAAAATAAGTAAGTGCAAGTCCATATTCATCTCTCCTATGGAGACCTGAATTCTTCATACATCATACCTATTGATGCCTAAATACACCAAAACCCTTAACTGTGCAAATCCCTAACAATTACAGTAGCGAGCCTGAGAAAGCTTACAGGAGGAGAGACAGGAATCTGGTCTTCTAAACTGGGCACTCCCTGCTGCTGTGCCCTTTTTAAGGTTTACTGAAATCCATGGTTATATTTAATGTCTTCAGAATGTGATCCTTGACAGCATCATCAGGGGGCAATTATCAAATTCATCACTCCAGCCCATCTGAAAAGCCCTTTCTGGGTACAGACTGTAGGCAGCAAGTTGATACATGAGCATGTACTTGATCATCAAAATTCAAGATGCCCAGTTTAGCTTTAATTAAGTCCCACATTTCATTGTAGCAGATGCAAATGCACTGCCACTGGTCAGTGAGGGCAGCAAAGGGTTTCAGGTTTACGCTGATATGCTGGGTGACGAGTCTGGAAGGATTTACTCTCCTAGTTACTCATGCCTTCAGTGTAACTTCTCCCACTCTCTCTGGAATAACTGGAGAGAGGAAAGGAAAGACTATTGGGAACTCTGATTTTATTTACTAAACTACTGAAATAAAACTCCATTACGTTTCACTTCCTAATGGAGGGCTGCCCACTACAAACTATGGCCAAAAAAAAGCGCAAAATCACATTCCGAGAGCACTGATGTGACTTTAAGCTATTTTCAAGCAGCAATATTATCACTTCCTTTCTGAAAATTTTTAAAAGACATCCTTTTTCAATCACAGCCAGGCTGCTAATCAGTTAAATGCAAAGCAAACTTTAACCTTCAAACAACTATAAACCTAAGATTCCAGGCATCTTCTTTTCTGAGAAGAATGTCTTTTAAAATCATGCATGAAAATATTCAAAAAACCCTGACACTCTGGGTTGTCATTTTCATTTCCAATCACTAAAGTAAACTCAAATTTTGAAGCTGTTCACTGATGGTTAAAATGTTATGTTATACTAACCTGATGAGACTGAGGAACTTTGTGATGAGCATTAATAGATCAAAGGTATTAGCAACAATCTTTAGCAGAAGTGGGGAAAAAAACCCACTAATAATCCTGGTAGAATGGAAACTTTTTCTTTAGTAAAAACGCTTTAGACTGTGCCTTATTTGATGTCAAAATCAGAGTCAGGAAAAATTGCTAGTTGCCTTTTTTTGTCAAGGTAATTGGTACATATTGTTTACAGAATATTTATCAATGTTTCCATTGTATAGTGTACCATCATGAGAGAAAGCAAATACAAAATATAATATACATTACCAGCAATTTTGAGGAGTTGTGTTGGCTCTAGATAAATAATAGGCTATTACACAAGAGCAAAAATAAGTGTAATATATCAAAATCCCTGCCTACGCTTACAAACCTTCATAGCTACAGGAAAAACACAGCATCCAGACCTGACTCACTCAGAGGTCCAGCTGGGGAGATAAAGCTATTCTTTGTGCAGCTGAAACACTTCAGCCCCTCTTTGCAGAAGTTTTCACTGGGGTATGTGCATTTGCACTTGGGCCTCGAACATGTCTTTCCACTTGGGCATGCTGGCAGAGCTCAGGGTTAAAAAAGTGTATAGAACACCTAAAATATGATGCAAATAACCCCAAAGCTTGACTGTTCTCTATGACAAATAGTGCAAGTCTGCAGTAATGGGTGACACAGCATCTGATAGCCAAGATAGTTCCATGCTTTATATTGTGGGTATTGCATGGACAAAATGTGCTTTTGATGCTTTGTGAACCCTGCAGCTCACATTGTCCTAGGACTGGCACAGATGAGCCACGTGTTTAATTTCTATGAGCTGAGCTGACCAGAAGGGGCTCTGCATTTCAAATGAGAAGCAGTGCTCTCTCTCCAGGGTGCTGTGCTGAACATCTCAGCCTCTCACTCACTTCCATTCACTCCCTTCATGTATCAAAGAGGGACAGCAAGGAAAGTAATATTTTTAAAAGACATGCCCAGCTATTGCCTCAAACAACAGGACAGCACCTAGAATACTTACCTTGTTAAAGTGAGGGTCTTCCTTAAGTAAAAGGCTATCCATTTTCCAGCTTGTCATAAGCAACTGCCAGAGAAAGGCACTACTTCTGACAGCAAATATTCAAGCAGAACTAAGCTAATCCTATCTATAGCTACCTATATGCATATAAAAGAAATCAAGAGCTATTCTTTTCTCTTTCAATAAGTCAAAAGAAGGGGCACTGGCCTGGATCTTTGAAGTTTGTTGCAAAACTTTATTCAATATCATGTAGAGGTAAAAAGACTGAGCATGTACTTTTTTGACCACAGATGTATTGCCTGATTTTAATAAGTGCTAAACACCTGCAGCTTTTATACAAGAGAAGACTGTCTCTGACAATAGATGCATAATTATCAAAACAGCAGCATATCTGGAGTATCAATATGATGAGTTAAAACACTGCGCAATTTTAAGAAGCCACATTCACTTAATCATTGCTCTGTAAGTACATAAAAGGATTACAAAAACCCAGATGTTATTTACCCATTAGATGCATTTCACTTATTGCTTCTATGGCTCCTTAGCCCAAGTAGGGAGGCAATAGGTTGAGGGCATGTGAGCGTGCCAACTTTCCCAATTTCCATGACTTTCAATACAAAGAAATTTCTTCTTACAACTTTTATTTTCAGATTTTTCCGATCTTCCACTTTATGTAAATGCAGGATTACTCCAGAGTTAGAAACTGCTATGAGTTCATACCAGGATAACTGAAAACTCTTCTGTTTTTCTTTTATAATCAGAACATCTGAAAGTAAAATGTAGTTCTTTTTTTCCTGTATAAGAAATATATAATTTTAAAATCCCTGCACTTATTTAAAAATATGTAATTAAAATTATAATGAAAACACATAAAGAAAATGTATTCTCTGGCTTTGAAAAAAGTATGAGTCTGTAAGTATATTCAAGCAGGGAGCCATTCATTATTACCCTGGATAATATACAAATATTGAGACCTATTTCATCTAAGGCTTTTCATCCAATGGTTTCAATCATGTTATTGGGAAAACTGCAGGAAAGATAAGATCTATTTTATAGCAAAAACATATACAGTATACAAGTATTTATAGAGGCTGCCTGCTGGAATTCCAGAAACCCTCACAAAATGGAAAAGAAACGAAAAATATTGCAAATGAAAATTCTTATCATTTTAGCTGCCTCAAGTTCATGAAAGAATGGAAGGCAGCAAAAAAATAAAACAGCAGAAAAGTTAGACACATTCAGAGTCTATGTTAAGCTGATCATTTGAACACAGAAGATAATTCAAGATTGAGAGAGCTCAACAGCTTGGCTGATCCTTCGCTCCTAATCACGGGACACTCAGATGGCTCCTTTAGCCTATGGCCTTCTCTGACTCAAAAAATTACTATGGACTTGGGGTGAAAGCTGAGCTCTGACCTAGAGGAGCCAGATAACATGGTCAGAGCAATCTAAAACCATCCCACAGCCTATGAACCTGGGGCAGCTTTATCTCTTACTCTGAAGAGAGTTTGGCTTGAGAAGGAGACAAAGGATGGGAGTTAATGTCTCTGTTGTCTTCATCCAGCTAGATAACCATCCAAATGTGGATTAAAGTCTTCCTCATTTGCTGAAACACTTTAGGTACATGTTAAATTTCAGGCATGCATGAAATTCTCATTGATCTCCATGAGATTTAAGTATTATTATTGAATATTACTTTCAGTGCTGTCTTCAGGAGGGATATTTTCCTAAACTGGGATATGTAGTGACTAAGTGTCCTGGTTCTGGCCAGGACAGGGTTAATTTTTGGAGTAGCCAAGATGGGGGCATGGCAAGGACACAGGGGTTATTCTGTACTACCTCACTCGTTTTCCAGGAAGGGGGAAAGGGTGGCTTTTGGGTCAGGGCAGTGTGGCAGAGGGAGCTGTTGGGTACTGTTGGGGGTTTCTGCAGAGTGAGCAAAAATGTTTCGTTTCTTGTACACTCTGTGATGAGTATTGGTGCTGTTACCGTTCATTTTCTTATCTCATTGCTGTTTCCAGTAAATTGTTGCTATCTCAACCCATGATCTTCTGCTTTTGTGCCCCCAATTCTCCTCTCCAGCCCTCCACAAGGGAGCAGAATGACTGGGTGAAGTGAGAGGGATGGGGCAGAGTGAGCGAGCAGTGCGTGGTTTAAAGTGGCTTCAGTGGGAACACTAAATTGGAGAAGACTGTTCCTAAACCACAGCACTAAGTTAATCTTTAGGGGCAGTGTTTTATTATTAGACCACACTGAGGAGCAATATGATTCTGTACAAAACTTTTGTTAAGTGGTAACAGTAATGCACTCTGGATAAGTAGTAACAGTAATTTTTATGGCCTTACTTTCTCAGACAAACAACCCTAATGCCAGAATAGTTTCAGCCTCAAATTAGGCTTCAAAAGCCTTCTTGACACCTGACCTGCCGCAGATACCTCAGATTTGATTTTGGAATAAAGTTTTGTTTTCATAAATAAGGATACTAAGAAATAAATATTGAAGTGCTAGTAGAAGAAAGTTCTTAAGGATGTCCACCAGAAGTTTGGGCATCAGGAAAAGTCCTGTAGACCGAACTTCCAGTTCAAGGGAAGAACTCTGTTTATAGGCATGATCCTGTCAGTACAGCAGCTCTCTCTTTGCAGCAGGAGTCACTGAGCACATGCCTGCATCCTAGTCAGTATATCACTGCTTCACTCCATCATGGGGTGAGTTACAGTAAAGTCAGAGAACTGGTCAAAATTGACTGACTTTTTTTTACTGTATCAACAACAGCAAAGAAAACTGGGGTGTAACAAAGATCAGGATATATAATCAAGAAATAACAAAATTGTATACAAAGGGTTGGCACTTCTTTGTATACAACAAAGAGGTGCCGCTGCTGCCTGACAGCTGGTATATTTAGCAGAAATATTGCAAGGCCAATCCCCAAGGCCCTCGCACCATTGAAGGGCCAACACAGCCACCATGGAAGTCTTCAAGTGGCTACACCTGTGTAAATAAACCAGATGGAAAGAAAGCAGTTGTTGGGGTGCACTATGTGGTGGTAGAGAGATAGGCCCTGAGGGCTGAAGAGAGCCTCTTTCCTTGGCCCGGAGGTGACCCTGGGAGTGCATCCAGGTCACCAGGGATGGGCTGAGAGAGGATTGTGGGTTTCTGGACAGTGTTGGACCTATGGGAAGTGACAATTGTAGTTTGTGGCCTTATAGGGTATTGTTTGCCTGTTACCATAATAGGTAATATCTGTGCAATACCCCAGGTGATTGGGGGACACTGAGGTGAACATCTTTCCTGTTTGTATGATGTGATATCATGTTAAGTGCTGGTATTTGGGGGAATTCAGAGTGCACACTAAAGGCTTTGCACTTTTCCATCTCGTGTGTGAAGTCCATGCCCTTGTGTGATTACTGCAAGCAGTCACTGAGTTCCTTCCCACTTCACCTTTAGAAGAAGCAACTGCGTATTGGAATTTGTCCTGCCTCTTGCTGACAGTGTTATAAAGTGCAAACAAAGCATCTCTCAGCAAGTTGGGAGGGACAGAAGTCCAGCTCTCTGTACTGAGAACCTCCTGCTACACACAGTCTGACTCTAAGAGCATTCCTCTAGCAAGGGCTACAGACACCTGCCCATCCACAGCTCCCCCTAAGCCTTAGGGGCAGGTGTCACCTCACACTGTCCTCAGACTGTGCATGAGTTGGCAGGTGTCCTAGACCAAGCATCTTCAAACTTACTCTGCTCTTCATTTATCCAAACCAGTTCTTAAAGTTTCTTAGAAACACAAAGGGGAACAGGAAAGAGAACATTTAAATTATTTACCACCATGATGCTTTTGGTGCCACATGAAAAACAGGCTTTTTCAGCGCTGTAGAATTGTATTTAAAATTCAGTGTACTGGCAATGTTGTTCACAAATCCCAGGAGGAGTCAGCCAGTAATATCCAACACACTAAGATGAGAATATTCCCCCAAATGTCTTTGACTTTCCAAAGCTACTGGCAGACTGTAATTGAGAAGAACATGCAAGTGGGCTAATCCACTTGGGTAAAACATCTATTTATAGGCTCAGGGTCAGTTCTGTGAATAATCACAATGAATGCTGTGCTCACCAGAATTTATTATTTTTTTCTAGAAATAGTTTATATGAGTGGACAAGGGGAACAGTAGGGAAAATACTCTCTCATCTGCAATAGCACTTATGGCATACCATTTCTTTTTTTCTTTTTCTTTTTTTTTCCTTAGGAGAGAAAGATTTAGGTCAGGAAATATTGTTCATGGAAAACAACTAGTTCATTTGCAAATCCTCCTTGGAATGCACATGCTCTTGGCAGGTTAACATTTGCCTGAAGGGGTCTCTGATGAGGAGAAACAAGGACTTCTGGTTCCATCAGAGCCAGCCCTTAGCGGTAGCCTAGATCGACACACACTCAGCATTCAGAGACATGAAAACAAAAGCAACCCCTCAAAATAATATACAAAATGGGGGGCAGAGGGGTGAGAAGAATGCTGTTGGTGTGTGTATGTGGGGGGAAAAACAATAACAACAAAAATACTGCAAACAAACAAAACTAAAACCAATGTAAGATATCACTTCAGTTTCAGTTCTGGTTTGTTTTTCGTTGGAGGATTTTTAATGGTGTAATAGTTATATTTACCTGCTTGGCAGGGTAAACTTCCTCTCTAAGGAGTCATCCTCCAAGTAAGCAGTTGCTCTTTCGAGAACTTTTACCTTCTTGCTCCCTCTAGTGCTCCAATAAACCCTGCACAATTTTACATAGTACTAATGAGAATGTTTTCCTCATTATTTCCTTTCCCATCACAAGCAACCAAATCAACTTGATAGGGAAAGGACCAAGACTGAATTTATTATGGCAATAATTTGAAATGCAAACCTTCACTAGGCATGCTGCTATGTAATCCAAATTGTTGTAAGGTCCTTTCCATTGCTCAGATTGTTATGGCTTACCTTTTGCAGACAAAGCAATATTCAGACTTGAGACAAGAACTACAAATACGCACATCACTACGACTGCTTTTGAACACTTTTTGACATTGATGGCACAGACGCAAGTTGTGATCATCAAATAAACATCTCTATTACCAAAAGAAAAAAATGTGTCTGCTTGCTGTACTTAGTAACTTGTCTGCATCATGGTGCAGAGCCATAAAGCTAGCCACTCTCAACTTCAAGCGAACAAGTTTCTAAGCTTAAAGGAAAAGCCAACCTCCACTAGCTGTCACCATTAACATTTGCCACCCTACAGCCTGCTAGAGATGGCAACAAGCCTGAACTACTTGATTATACATGAGAAGCAGCACTGCTACCTTTGCACAGGACAGCAGTAGCAAATTCATACTATTCCTCAAACACCACTGCTTCTACATTTTAAGAAGTTCAACTTTTTTTTTTTTTTAATTTTAAAGAGAAGCTATAAAGCTTGGATCTGAAACATGAACACAGCACAACACACTTACTGCCCACAACTGCAACTAGCCTAAGACAATGCTGCTCCCAGGCACCTCAGTTGAACAAGTTCATGTCTGAAATGCCAAGTTAGCAAGACAAGACAGCGTTAATCATCTTCCTAAGGAGCAGAAGTATTTACAGTATAGGCATCTTCAGAATCTACTGTGGAAAACATCATTCTGTGATCCAAACACGGGCAGAGCCTAGAAAACTAGTACTTCTACTAGTTTTTCCAGTCTGAGTTTTGCCAGTGGCAAGCTAGAAACATCCCCATGGCAATAAAGCATAATGAGACCAAATCTTCTGCAGCACCAGCACAATCCTCCTGCCACTGTGTAAATTTGAGATGGGGAAGAGCAAAGCCCTTGCTTCTCGTAGCTTTCAAAGACATTTTTTAAGCAACTTTTGCTACCCACAGGAATATCATGGATCAGAATGATATTAAAATAAAGCCTTTTCTTTTTTTTTTTTTAAATCTACAAATTACTGTGTCAAGCTTGCCACAGACAACAGTGCTCTTAGTACGTAAATATTATTTCAAGTTCCCATGTTGAATCAACTGTCACATTCTTTATTGACAGATCAAGAGGCCAACATTTTTTTGCTTGCATGAATTCAACTGAAGTTCTGTCTCCTTCACTATGCTATATGCCTAAGTCTTTGAAGGGAGACTTAAGCCAACTGCTACGTAGAAGGAAAAACTACAACACAACAATGAATACTGGAGAAAGTTTTAGCTACATGTCTAATGCTGATACAATGACAGATGCTTTTGATACACAGGTGTACTTTTTGACAGATCAGCTCAAAACATTTTAAATGGTCCACATAATACGAAGTCATATTCCTTTCTTTAGAAAATCAATTCAATGTGGATTGAGAAAATGAGTCATCCTTGTTTCCTCCAAGTCTTTAAAGTTTCTGGCTGCTCAGAGTTTGGTTTCAGATCAAAGCAAGATAAAAGTGAATTAAAGATTCTTCTAATCTGTTATTCATATCAGATTAAAATATATTTCCTTTTACCTACTGCATAATATGTCATATATTTTGTTTTATTGTGTTTTGGCAAGAAAATGGAATACAATGTTTGAGGAAAATTTTACACCTAGCATAGTGGCTTTTCTGGGCAGGTATTGTCTTTGAGATGGCTCTTGCCATTCGACTTCACCTTCATAACATAATTGACTCGGACTGCTGCACCCATTCTGGGCTTCATTAATGCCAAAGGGCATCATGTAAACATACTATTTGCTTTTATGTCACTTTATATTACTGTGATCTAAATCAGTGTCATAACTGTTTTATATGCTCCTTGGCAGCAGAGGCAGGAACTTCAGCAGCTGGGGTCACCTTGCAGCATTCTGTACATGTCTCCATGTCCCATTCAGTTCAGAAGGAAAGAGTGGACCTGAGGACACCAGTCAGACTGGCAACTGCAGCCCCACCTATACCAGTATCAGAAGATTCAAACATTGAACAGAAAAAAATATTTGTATAGATGTCCCAACTCTGTTTGGACCCCTAAAACCTGACTATTTCTTTTGAGACACTTTTACTATTGGGACCCTTGATTGTGTCAACAAGAACCTCTCTGTGAGACATCCATATTTTTCACCACTTTCAAAACGACATGAAGAAAGTCTGGTAGTCAAGCTGATTTTTCCCTAGCCCATGAAACCAATTAAAACTCTAATTTGTAGAGGCAATGAAAATTAATTGCCAAAAGCCCTCCATAACTTTCTGCAATTATTGAAGAAGCGTATTCAAACCCCAGTACTGATTAGGCACATAGAGAAAATCTCACTCCCACCCTTGAATGTTGAATGTTGGCTCAAATAGACTCAAAAGTTGCTTTCTTGATTATTATCTAATGTTTTAAACCGTTGCTGTTCTTGTGAACACAGCTGCTAGGAAACATTCTTTAATACATAGACCCTCATACACATATTTTTGGAAATGGTACAGAAGTGTCTGTTTTCCATAAGGTCTTCCTGAACTTGGTGTTTTTCACCTGACACCTACTGATGCACTTTCTGATGGAAAACATGGAACTGTTGGAGCAAGTCCAGAGGAGACCCACAAAGTTGATAAGAGGACTAGAGAATCTCCCCTACAAAGGTGGGCTGAGAAAGCTGTGGCTCTTCAGCCTGGAGAAGAGAAGGTTGTGTGGAGACCTCATAGAAACCTTCCAGTACCTGAAGGAGGCCTACAAGGGGCCTACAAGGGGCCTGCTCTTCATCAGGAACTGTAATGATGGCCAAGAGGAAATGGTTTCAGACTGAAAGAATAGGTTTAGATTAGGTTTTAGGAAGAAATTCTTTTCTGTGAGGGTGGTGAGACACTGGAACAGGTTGCCCAAAGAAGCCATGGATGCTCCATCCCTGCAGGTGTTCAAGGCCAGGTTGGATCGGGCTCTGAGCCACCTGGTCTAGTGGAAGGTGTCCCTGTCCATGGCAGTGGGGTTGGAACTAGATGATATTTAAGGTCCCTTCCAAACCATTCTATGATTCTAAGATGCCAGATAAGAGCAAGTGTGAGATCTGGTACTGAGCAGGATACAAGCAAGACATCATCAGTGTCTTTGAACTCTCTGAGAGTAGTAAATTTATTTAGAGAAAATGCTCTGATGATTTAGCAAAAGTGAAAGAGAAAAATTCCCAGATCTTCAGTACTCCCTAAAGTGACAATTTTGGGGAAGCTTTTCACATCCAGGATCTGGTAACCAATATAGTGAGCAAAAGGCAAGACATCTACCAAGGAAAACATTTTCCTCAGATGCTGAGGCTATTTCTGCTGGGGTGTATTTGAAGACCTGTGTAACACATAGTATGAAAAAACCATGAAGTCAGCTGTTGTAAGAGACGGTCCAAAGATCCCTCATCTGCCTCACGATCGTCGACTAGGACAGAGACTGAAAACCCTAAAAACCCCAGAAAGAAAAGAGGACTTTTGCACAGGAGTCCTGGCCTGGCTGAGGTGGGATGTTTGCCAAGTGTTGCCTGCAGGTGCGCTCGCTAAGGACGGATATGCATTCCTGAGGAACAGGTCGCGCTGGCGCAGTTCTTGCTGCTTAGGCGGGAAGGACTACACTGAAGCGAGAAGGAATGACCTGTCCTGCACACCTGCTCCCGTATCCCAAAACAACGGGCCTCGCAACAATGGTTGTCGATTTCCTCACCTCCTGGCCAGTTGCCCTTCACTTTCAAAAAAGACTATAAAGGGACTTTCTGAACTAACCCTGATGAGATCTCCCCACAGACGCCGGCGAGTCTATTGGCAGAGGACCACGAGGACTTCGTCTTATCAGTTGGTAGCTATTCCCCCCCGCCCCTTCTTCTCTACTTTGTTTCTTTGTATCTCTCTCTCCTCTGTCGCATAATCGTGTTGCTGGCACTCAATAAAAGTGCACTTTTATTTTGTTTGATTAAAACTGAAATCCTCTTTTGTGTCTTTTGCACTCTGAGATCAGTAAACGAACCATCACGACTCCTGCTTGTATTAGCGGATCATGACAGCTGTCACTTGACAGCATGGGGCAAAAGCCAAAGCCTGAAAACACTGATTGATAACTAAGAAGAATACTAAAGTCTACTAAAATAATAATCTTGAGCAAAGTCCTAGCAAACGCAACCTTGGTCCAGGCAAAATCTTGTCCTTCCTGAAAACTTCTGGCAATTTCTCTGCTACATCTATATATGTGCAGCCACAGGTGTTCTTAAGGGCGCAAGGCTCTCAACAAGAAGCTTTTCAGTTCTTCCTGCAGTGGTTAAACCAACTTGAAGTGGTTAAAAAGAGGGCTCTTTGCACTTTGTAGAGACATGCACCCTTCAGGTGCAGAGTCACAGAGTCTGCTGTCAGTCTCCATCCCTGAGTTCAGACACAGAGTAGATCTTCAGTGCTCCTCTTCTTAGCTGAAGGTTGTGGGTTAAAGCTAAATTGGTCCATCTCACAATTAGAAACGTATAATTACAGATACCTTTGTTTGCACTTAGATTTAAGGTAGAAGCCTATATAGTATATGCAAAGAACAACCAATAATTTCTAAAACATTTCTGCAAGGACTATTTTCAAAATTTACTTAATATTTTATATATAGAAATACTTAAATACTTCAATGTTACCCAGTTGCTGGACATCCAGAAAATCTATTTTTAATTGCACAGCTTGCAAAGGCTTCAAAATATAATTTTATACATTAACTTTTATTACCAGTTCATGTAAAACATGCAGGTAGTAAAAAAGAAAAAGAGACTATTAATGACCAGCATGTAAACAGTCTCAGCTCTGGGCCATAAATAAGCATTTTCAGCGTGTAGCTGGCCACTGACAAGTGCCACTTCTAATCACTTAGTTAACATTGAAAGGGAAAATAAACCCCAACAATACAACACTTCAACATGTTGTGTATGACCTTGATTCTTACCTTTCACACACTGAAAATACTCTCTTAGCTAGATTCAATCTATTTTGTATTCACACATTGCTAGCAGAATTATTTATAATAACAGACTTCTAAGAAAACAATTTCAGGTTCTTCTTATTGGACAATTATCATTAGCTACAAAGTAGCAGATGACTACAACTTCTCAGCTAGAGCATCACACGCATATTCCATTTGGTTCAGCATAAATGTCACATGCTCCTTCACTCACATCTTCAGCTATAATTATTAAAGTCTTAAGAATCAGTTCTCAATAAAATCTAAGGCTAAAAAAACGCCACAAGCTTTCACATTTTGTGGAAGATGAATCACGTTTCAAAATATTTTAGTCTGAGGGAAGCACTGAGGTTTTTTGGGGGTCTGGTTCTTGCATATAGTAAGGTAAGTAGCATAGGAATTAAGAGTGGTATAAAAATGATAGAATAAAGTTTTCTCTGTTTCAGCACAAAATAAGGATGAAAGTGTTTCTGATACTCTTCTTGAATTACATGCATTACACTTTACTATTAACCAGCATTTATTGCCTCAATAAGAGGGTGAAAGGACTCCTGTTTGGTCTTACCTTATACCACTGCACATTAGAGGATCCTATCTTTTTCTGCTGGGCACCTCATAGCCAGTTAATCCCAAGGCACTTCTTCAAATTGCCCATGGCATGCACAGGTGGCAAAATTATGTATGTATGATGTTCTGTAGCTGGAATTGATGCCTCAGGTTTTAACTTTTATATTTTTCAAATCCTGTACTGCCTAGTGTGTAACTCTGAAGTTTCTTGTGGCCTGTTAGCTGCTGTTCTCTTATGCTGATTAGACATAACAAGCCTCTCTACGTTTCCACATCAAGGACACCAGGCCACAAAATGTGCAAATTAAAAGCTTCTGGGGGGGAGGGGGGGGGGGGGGCAAACTTGGGGTAATTACATCATAAACTGAGGTTATAATTGGAGAATTAGTCCTGATGTGCAAATGAACCAAATTTATAAAAGTGTGAAGAACCCAGGACACAGGGTCCATCTTGAATATAGCCTTTTGTCTGTCCAGGGTGTACCTTTGAAGGCCCTTCAAATAAATACCTACTTTTATTCTCTTATTCTTTTCTAGTCTCTGTTTTTTAGGTGGCCACCTCAGGCATCAGAATAAATCAGTTGCACATGGAAATCTCACCTATTGACTTTTGGTTCTATAGCTTATATTTCCTTTTTCTCCATTTGTATATCGTAGAAAGCAGATACGAACCTTGGTGCTTTGATCAGCCTAAGCTAAAGATGTGCATACACCTCTACAGTGCAGATCATGGCTTTTACAGGGCCATTGTGAAAGAAGCCAGAATTTATCCCAGAACATAGTTACAGGTATAATAAAGCATGAAGGCACTACTGGAACAATATTACAATGTGATAGAAAAATTTAATAAAGAAGAAAGATGCTTTGATTTCTTTCAGTGATCCGTATCATTATTCAGCGTGGAGAATTCATCTGCTAAAACATTCAGCAGTACCTGGCCCGTTGATAGCAGCAGATTGCTGCTTTCTGTGCAAGAATGAGACAGCTGTGATTTCTGCTCAGTACCTGCTGCCCACCCCCATCGCACCTGCAATACCATCAGTTCTACCTGTAATGTAAAATACACAACTCAGGAAACATTTTCTCTTTAGCTGTTGTAGGTCTGAGCTAGTCAGCTCTCAATCATTTCAAGTAAGATCTTTTTGCTGCTAGCTTTGATCTCCCTATTCTTAAGACAGAAAAATTGAAAGTGCTGACACAAAAAGATTAGATCAGATTAAACTGAATCAAAGAAAGTGTCAGCTTTACTATTTACTAGGAAAAGACCAGGAAAGCAATATCCTTACCTAAATTGGTTTTAGACAGATCTAGGAGTTGGGCAGTTCCAGTAAGAGTCAGATTCAGCTTCCAAATTTATGTGATTTCAGACCCCAGTGATTCAAATTTCACAGGGACAAGCAAGCTCAAAAGGCACCCAATTCCTCTGCTGAAAATCATATTATACATCTTGCACTACCCTGGGCAAAATTTATCATCTGTAGTCATGACTGAACCAAACCAGAGAAATAAATTCTTTCTTTCCAGAAGAAAAATCTGTACAGAAATTTAATATGGAGCCATATTCAAAGTGACACTTTGTGAGTTTTGCCATCCTGTCCACTACTACTAACACCCCTCCATCCCCACTGAATTTGTGATACTTTGATTTAAAGTTCACACTTAGTGTTTATATTAGGTCACCTCATTCTATTACTCTATAAAAATTAAAAGATGGCCTGAAACGATCTGCTCAAAGGTTGGCCAAAGCCAACCTTCTTTTGACTTAGGCTGTGGAATAGTCCCTTAAAGTATGAATATCATCTCCCCAGTTTTAGTGCTGAGTATTTCAGATATTCAGTCCATTTTATAATTTTGAGCTTAATTCTAGTTTATCATTCAGGGTGAAGGGCTTACTTTCATAGTCAGAGAAATTTCCAGCTGAAATAAAATGAAACTTTCCTAACAAGAATCACACAAGAGAAGTATTGTTTGAAATCCTCAGCTGTGTTTGATTCCAAATCCAGAGGTGTTAAAAGAAGAGATACTTCTCCACAAATTATGAATTCAAGGATTCTTTCATCATTAATGTATAATTGACCTTTTCTGTCCAGACTCCTAGTTTTAGTGATTTATTTTGATAAAGAAATAAATAAGTGAGACAAAAATCTTCAAAATACTTTTGTTGAAACTGGCATACTTTAGGAATGCCGCAAGTTAAAGAAAGGGAAAATATCCTCTGAGACAGAACCTGGTACACTGGCACTCAATTAGATTTTGACCTTCTTCACCCATAAAGGATTGGTAGACAGACATTTTTTGCTACTTGCCTGAATTAAATTGGGTCTCCTGAGATGCATATGAAGTAATTTAAAAAAAGAAAAGCACTGTTAACTGAATTTACTCAACCATCAATCTGAAGCAAACCTTATTTACGGTGTTCATCTATTAAACTAATATAATCTTTCATATTTTAATCAGAAAAAAGTGACATTTAATTAGTGTTACACAGCCAAGCTTTGAAGAAGCTCCCCTACCTGGGCATTCAGCTAGGCTACCATTTTTCAGTCTCACCACAGTGAGTCTCGTACACTTTTATGTTTCCCTTGGTCAAAGCAAACTGCAGAATTTTTTTATTTATTCAACTGCCTGGCACCCTTCCTCAGCAGGAATAAGCACTCTTTTCACAATTTCATACAAATCACACCTTTTGGCTCAACTGCCTCACACTGCAAGGACTGGCACCATCTCCTTTCCCAAATCCCTAAATTTCCTTGAGTACATTACATTTTTTTAAGGACTTGTGAGGGTTGAGACAGAGACATTAGTTTATAAAAACAAAAAAAAACCTAAAGAAAATCGATCAGTCATAATATCAGAAATCTACAGGTCTAGACATACCAATAAAAATAAAAGAAAAAAGCTTAAAGCCCTATGGAGAGCCACCACAAAAAAAAACCTACAGTTCATGTGACTGCCACACCTTCCCTTCTATCTTTTTTCAGCTAAGTAAGAGCTACAGAAATGTTCTTCGTTTGAGTGGTTTCAGACTATGACTCAGAGATCCTTGGCTGTTCCTTGAACACTCAGTTTCTTCCATCCTGAGGTGCTGAAATTGAGCAGGATACTTCAATTATGGCGTACTTGTGTTTCTGCCCCAGTTTCCTGCATCTGCCTTCTTTTTTCCTTCACATCCACTACTTCTTTCACACTCTGCTTTGTAAAATTGACCTTTTTTTTTGTTCTAACTGGGGACTCTAGAAACCTTCCACTGCCAGCCTCATGCAGAAATTTAAGATAACTGTTTTCACATCAAATATGGACATCCGATTGTGCAGTGGCATTTCTACCAGGGTGGTGGCTGTTGGGATTTAATGGTTCCTAGGTGCTTTGGATCTTCAGTAGCTTGGCAGAGTTCTGATATTATGCAGGAGGCTGTATATACTAAGCCATTCCAATGAGAAATCACTTTCATAAGCTCACTCACTCTGACCCATATGTACATGCAGACAAAGCTTGTAAATCTTCAGGGTTTTATTTATTTTTCAAGGACTTAATTTCATCTCTATAGAAATAGGCAACCTGAATTCCTGATTTTAAAAAAAGCATAATGGGCCAAAGCAACATGAACAAATCAAACGTCAATAAACAGTCTTCTGAGTCAGCTTGTAAAGCCTAAAACACAAATATATATTTTTTAATATTTCATCATTGTACAGTAGGGAATTATAGCAGCAGCACTGCAACATTGGCCATTTAAAATCAAATTTTTCCATCTCCAAGTGAACTTCCCTCTCCCCTGCCCACCCAAAGTCATATTGCAGCAATTAACTTCTAAGTCACTGATTCTACAATTTCAGATATTTGACAGCATAGTCCAATAAAAGTGGTATGAGCTAATTTCATAAGAGCTTCAAAGACTTGTTTTGGATGAGACAGCCACTTACTAAAAAAAAAGTCATACTTTTTTTTCTCCAAGCACAACATGCAAGGAGTTTTTATTCATTAAATTTTCATATTCAGCCTATACTTATTTTACACCAGTATAGGCTGAAGACTGTGGCCTTGTCTGAAGTATCTAATATCATACTATATTTATTGAGAAGCTTCTTGATCACTGTCTGAAAGTTTACCTTATTTTCCTTTAACATTCCCATTAAGCAGCATTTTGTCATTCTTCTTGAAAGAAAAGGAAACAAAAAGATGAGAAAAACAAAATAGGTCATTAAAAAGGTACTTGAGAATAATTCCAGCAGCAATCTGCAGGCTTAGGGGAAAGATCATTGTCAAGTATGATTTATGAAAACTTGTTAAATTTACTTAAGATAACTGGGAGGCAGACTAAGCTAGTACACTAATAGCCTCTTTAGCATAAAGCCTTATGGAATACAGTGCGTCCTTTTTACAATAAAAAGGCTAATTTAGCTTGTCATAACACAGAACTGAATTAACAGGGAAGTCAAAAGTCTCTCAATTTGTGTGATTAAATAAAAATATTGGGTGATAGCCAAGCTATTGCTACCATTCAATTGTTTTTTCTTGCCCTATCATGTAAAAACTAAATATTAAGCGTGCATGCAAGAAAGTCCTATAGCCTAATGAATGCAGAGCCACCACCAAAAAAAAAAATCTACTATGCACTGACATTTCAGATAAGTCTTTTTTTTCTCTGCATTAATTAGGCCATTTGTGTTTTTAAATTTCAGTTAAATTAAGAAAGGATTATTTTTGGCAGATTTTTGGTCTGCATATAATCAGTTTCTTGCTTAACCAAGAACTGGTACCATTCCTTCTGGCCTACAGAAGAAAACTCACCTCTGCTTCTACTATTTGTTTCTCACACACAAATTGTTCACAGTTGAAAAGTGATTGCATGTAACTTGTGTGTATATATATGAAAACACACACACACACACGTGTTATGTTGAAGCTGTATCCCATTCTGAGCCTAGACTGGGAGATGATCATGATGGACAACAGGAGATCCTTGTGAAGAATGTGAGACTCCTTGTTGCTGTGTAGCAAAATTAATGAATACCTGTAAGACATGATAAAAAGTAGAATTTTCAAAATAACAGTACTTGAATCCAGACTTTGGGGATATAGGTGATGATATTTTTTAGCTGCTCTCCTAAACTGTTTTGACAAAATAATTAATAACACATGTTGAGGGAACCCCTCTAAAAACATATTATACAAACTCTAGACATAATCCCTCTTGCCCTCTCCAGCTAAGACAGGAGTTGATAAATGATAAAAGTTATGGTAAAATGAGTTACCGAGATACGAAAATTACATTTGATGCACAAGTAAATGGGAAACAATGGTTTTAATTGTCTTTGAATGACACACCTAAAGAATCTGAGTCTGTTGTTTCTGCCAATAAATATTACAGATGAGGGTGCAAACGTTTCAAGGTGAAAGCATACTTCTGGTTCAACAACTAATGTGCCTCCTTGAATTGTTTTGGTTTTTTTAAAACACAGATCTTACTACAGAAAGGCTTGTTTCAGTTTTAATCACACAACTACTTCACAGCAAGGAATGTAGAGGGGAAAAATGGCTCTTCTTTATTCAAATGATCCTCTTCATATGCAAACAAACTTGGGGTGCATTGTAAGTGTATTTATTACTGTGAAGAACTATTTTCCTGTTTAAAACTGACACTCAGTCAGGGAGAGGAAGCAGTGGTAGGTGTCTGAGGTGATGCATCACCATGAAAAATGGAGACGAAGAAAACCTGAGTGAACAATGCCTGGAGAAATCAGCTGAAATTATCTTATATGCATTCATTCAGTGAACAGATCATTTGCAAGTAGTTCGTAGACCAGCTCAGAGGAGAATACTTCAATAATGATTTGCACATGGGAAAAAGGAACAAGTTCACACCATCAATCATACAAAATTAATATTTTGACTAGATGTAACTCTCAGTTTGCAGAATGAATAACAAGCAGTTGCATACGAAGTTGCTGTAACACATCACGATCACCCAGAAATCCCATGTTTACCATCAATGTGTTCTTCCTTTTCTCACAATAGGATTTCATGGTCGTTAGCAGTCAGATCTCTTCTGTCTGTTTGTGCACTTAAAATTCTCAAAGGAAAATGTTCTGAAATGTTTACCACTATTTACAGAGACTGGTTCAGCCTGTTCAAGGACATTGGTAAGATCCCAACTTTTGGATTGTGGAGGTGGCAGTTCACAGTCCCACCTTGTCATCCCGCACAGATCCAGATGCATCTAAGCACAGATTCTGCTTGTGCACACTACAAGTGTGTGGCTTGCTGTGATGCTTTTGCTAGCTCACCTCCAGTGTAAAAGCAGTGTGGGACATGGAATTACTGTGTGACCTGAGATGGCCTGGAACTGCTGGAGTATTGCATATATTCAGGTAACTCAGCAAATGGTAGAGCATTCTACTACATCAATAAATATAATACACAGCATGTTTAGACAACAACAAAAAGAAAAGGTATAGTGGCTGAGAAAGTATGGGGGCTAGGAAGAAAACGAAGAAAAATAATAAAATACCTGCTCTAATGTGGTTTGGCTAATGGAGTAGTGCTTGATTTGGAGAAAAGCTTTGTTATTCTCTAGGACTCTGAAGAGCTCTGCTAAGCATCCCTGACTTCGTGGTACATGGTATTCGAACAGGTTAAGACGTCGTCCCTGAAAACAAGCAAAAATTATAAAAACAAGTGAATGCACATTGTGATGAAGCTACACTTGCTTATAATCAGTCTAACTTCAGTAGGCTCTCATTGCAGATTAATATGGAAAATATGAGCTTTTAAAAGAGAACATATTTTGTGTACATTCGTAGCACAAAGAACAGTTTATACTGAGAGCACAGATTTTATGTGTATTTTGAGGTGACAGCTTGTGAATCTCATAAAAGAAATAAAACTTTAGGGAAATTTTAATCCAACAGACTAGTGCTGCTACGATGCAGTCTGGGAAAAGGCTGAGCGTATACAGACACACAGCTGTCTGAGCTCAATACAGACTCATAAACATATACACAAAGAGGTTCATATCTAAGATAGATATTGCTTTTCATGATTCTTTTCCTAAACATGGTTAAAGCCTTAGAGAGTTTTTATGGAAATGTAATTGCTGCAGGTCTTTTATAAGGCTTTGTATTAAATCAAAGAATCTCAGTAAAGGCTGAGGCTTATCAACACTGGACCTTATCAGAAAGCAATCAAAGCAAATACTCTCTGTGAGTACACTATAGTCCTACTTCAGGTGAACGCAAATTTGAGTTCAACTTCATCAATAATAAAAGCAAAAGGAAATTTCCACTCAGAGAAAAGGCCTTTCTATTTATGTTGCCTAAATGCCTATTTGGAGTTGATTTAACCTACAAGTCCAATTTTTATGAAATGCTTAATAGAAAAATAAAAGGGATATTTATATGTACTTTATATCCAAACATGTACATACTGTTGTTACCAGCCCCAAATTAATCCTGCCGTATACTACAACAAGGAGTTTTAGCTGTACCTTAAGCTGTGTTCCAGGAAAGTGCAGTTGTAGACAATCCAAAATGATTCTTCCATAACTTATTTCTTTGCTAAGCCAAACCTTGACAGAATAACCATCTCCAAACCTGGGAATGAGACGCAGAAACATAAATCCAAGACAATGCCATGAAGACAAGAAGAACATTTGGTTCAATTGATTTTCCTATGATTATATCAAATATTATGTATGCCTACTGCATTTTCACTGTGATTTTACTAGTATACTATTGAACAACAGAATTTCCATGAGAAAGTTAAATAAATGATAACAGAGACAAAGATTGTGTTATGCCTAATTTTAGTTTCTACAGTGTGTTTCACTATCCAATATACCTGAACTTATGTTAAGTAAGCTATGCTTTAATTGCTATATTCCTTTGAGTGGTCAGTATGAAGTTATGAAGATTACCAATCACATAAACAGAAAAAGAAAAAAAAAATCCTCTGACTTTTCTAATGAGAAAAATGGGTGTGTAGCACTATTTTTCAAATCTGTTAACAAAGCTGCATGTCCAAAAGCAAATTTCAGCAGTGTGAGTACAAAGGTGTTTTACAGATATGCAAAAGGCAAGTGTAGGGATTTTTAGGGAGACAGCAAAGTTAACAGATTTTCTTTGGCTCTATGACCATTCAATCTCCCTCAGAATAATTTAGGAAATGAACTTCTCTTTCTCAACACAAATGTGATAAAAGTTAAGTACAGGCAATCTAACCAACACTATATTTTTTATTAGCTTTGCTCACTGCTGATAGCTATTTGGGAAAGTTGCAATAAACCAGTGAACACTGAAATGACAACCATGTTCTTGTGCACATTTCTTAAGCAATGGAGGTTGTGCTGCACCAGTCCCCACACTGGGGTGCACAGGCAGAGCTCAGTAGAGACATGGAGCAAAAAATATTTGTGCTGCACCCTTTCCCTCTTTTGTAGCTACAGGTCCTCCTTCCTTTGGGTTCTCCTTCTTGGTTAATTGCTAAGGAAAAACACCAGCAGGAGCCACATCAGAAGAGCTTTCCACTGCCCCTGCTGTTCCCTGTTGCCAGTGAGCAATGGAAAGGCAGAGCTGAATGGGGGACAGGGAGCTTGGGCAGCACTGCCCATGTCTCCCCAGAAACCTGTCACTTCCTCTGTCTTCCCACTGACCACCACTCCCACATCCTTCATTCCAGCATAACTCCCTTTTCTTCATCCTCCAGTGTCTCAATCACTTATTGACAAATCCTTTATTCCAGTGGTTTGGTTCTAGTGATTACCTCTGTAATATGCTCCTGTGCCAAAACCCTCCTCTCCTGTGTATTTCCTGTGTACAACTCATGATTCAGGGCAGCAACTGGGTTAACTGGGTCTGACTGGTGAGAGGCACATTTCCATGTCATCAAAGCAGAGTATATATCACAGCACAATCTACAATGTTGCCCTATTCCAATACATAAAATAATGTCTACAGATTATCAATCAAAAGGTAATAAAAGATAGAAAGAACAATTTTGAGATATATGTCCAGTTTAACCAGTGCATGTGTGACTCCCAGCAAAATATTCCACATGAAACACGTTCCTCACCTATAATAAGTATCTAGCAGTGTAAGGGCTTTAACTTTTATTTTACATTGGGCCAGAACCTCTGGTGTTATAAAGGAATAGTCTGCATTTATTTAAGAGCACTGAAGATTCCACAATGAAAAAAAATAGATTGCAGATTTTATTTTATTAAGAATTTCACATGAATTCAAGATACAATTTCCAAGAATCTCAAATAAAACTCCTAAATTTTTGTGTGGCATAAAACAGTGGCAGCTTCTGCATAAAAATGAAAAGCCCTATTACAGATAAATGAGTGTAGGGTTTTTAGCCTTTGGTTGGTTTGTGGGGGTTTTTGTGAGTTGGATTTTTTGTTGTTGTTGTTGGTTTTTTTCCTTTGGTTGGGTTTTGTTTTTTATTGTAATCAAATGCAACCACTGAACTGCTTGAAATGGAGTAAGAAACATCCTGATGCAGTGTCCTATCTGTTGGTTCCTGAAGGATGTTTCATGAACTAAATTGTATTGAGTCCAGGCTGCAGGGTACTAAATATTTACTGGACAGTGTAGCCTGACAAATGAACAGTGCTGATACATCCAAGAGATCCAGAATTAGGTGGAATCCAAAGCAGTGTCTGGCAGATTTGCTTTGCAATGATTTACTGAGACTTAAAGAGATCTCTAATTAAATGTTTTAAATGCATAGCATCAACCCTAAAAAAAATACGTGACAATAAAAAAAGTTGTTACAAAGATGGATATCGTTAACAAGGGTATTCAATTTAGTTGACAGCTAACCTGAGGCAACATTTTACAAGAGACCATTGATTCTGATCAGTTTTTTGGCATTTCAATACAATGACCATTGAATTACAGTTTGAAAAATGCTGGTTTATGGAGACATTCAACAGTCTCATAAAATGAAATTGCTGTATACAATGAAGTTTCCAAAGAAAATGAATCAAAATTCTGATTAGCAAAGACAGAGGAGTCTGTGCAACTTTGGTTTGTTTCTAAATTGTGAATGGCATAAGCACCAGCATGGCACCAATAAAAAGCTTTAAAAGATTTTCTTCTTTTTGCTAGTCAAATTATGATGCTTTTATACCTTGATTTTATACTTCATTTTAGTGCAAGAGCTCCTCATATAGGGTAAGCTGATCAGCAATAAACATTTCCCCCTGCTATAATCAGCAAGCTGCTTTTGGCAGTGCACTGAGGCAATGGAAATAGTTGACCATTTTTTTCACTCTGTTTTCCTCTCTGATTCAGACAATGTAATTAATTCAGAAACCCAAAGTGGAATTACAGAGAAAAGCACAATCTGGTTTGATTAGCACTGTTAGGATCAAACCTTTAGCACCTGATAGTTCAAGACCTAAAGAGGAAGACATTATCATTAGAATGGCCTAAGTTGAGCCAGCAGACTCGTTCAGCAGCCATCTGCTGCAAAACAATCCTCATCTCTTCAAAGCTATTCAACCGAGAACATATTTTGCGCTGCCATGTAACTTTAACGACACCTGCATTTCTGTGTATAAACAAACACACAAAACCATATATTCTGACAAAATAAAATATTTTTCTTCTTTCGGTCCTTCCTCTTCTACCTCAGCCAAACTAGTAGTTCACACTTCACTTTCACCTCATTAGTTGTTCTGGAAGTATAACTTATTGAGTGTTTTTTCTGTTAAAATGCCAACATGAGACTGAAACTAAAATATAAATTCCCAAGTTGACTGTAAACTAATTAACTTGACTATTTAACAACAGCATCAACTGCAGAAGCAGGAGCTTAGCAAGAACTACAAGAACTCAACACTTTTAATTTGCATGGGTTCTCAAGGTATCTGAGCAGCTCAGATAACAAGGGAGCAAAAGGAACATAAATAGGTAGCAAGGAATGGAAATATTTCCATACCAGGAATTACTAAATAGGCTAAAACTTTTCATCGTGAAAGAAAGATGACCAAGTGGTTGAAGGGTGTTTTCAGGGAGCCCAGAATCATGACTAAGCGATGTAAGTAAGAAATAATTCTCCACTCATATGTTTCCCATGCAAGAGCAGGGGACATTGAGTTAAATTATAGGAAATGCAGTGCCAAGTCTTCTTTACAGTATGTAGGGAAAACTGTACAACTCATTGGCACAGGATGTGCTAAATGTCAGAACTTGACATGAGTTGAATAAAAAACCAGAAAAACTCATGGTGGGGATCCACTAAAATCACCTCTGACATAAGAAGCCTCTAAAAAAGAAACTGCTGAAGGTGGTTGAGTAATGTGGTAAAGTAACTTCATGTGCTTATCTTGTTCCTGTACTTTTCCCTCTTGACCACTTTCAGTGAGAGAATACTGTACTAACAGGTGTTTGATCTGACCTCAGATCAAACACTCAGGTTTCTTGTGGTATAAATATCACTAAGAGGAGGTCAGCCTGGGTGAATCACACAAATGGTTCCTCAGTTCTCAGAAGGGTTTTGCAGCCCTGCAGCCACACTGCCAGCAGCAAAACAAATAGATTATGTAAATCGACTTGAGATATGTGTCTACACAAGCTCCAGTCACACACTGGAATAAAGTGTAACCAAATCTATACTGATGAGAAAGTCCCCTGGATGCTTTCCTAGTGCTCCTTTAACTTTGAAATGGCAATGGAAGTGGATTTAGTGGCCCAAAGGCTGAAGATTCTCATTAATATCAAGGAGAAGAGTTGCCACTTGGGGCAGAGCAGCTTCTCAATATTCCCTTCTGCCCATTCCTTGGAGGTCCTGGTTCAGAGGTTTGAATGGGGACAAGAGTCTTGTCTTTGTGACACACAGCTGAGCCTGCACTTGGTCACAAGGAGTCCCTAGAGGAATCAACCCAATGGGTTTTTTTAAGCTTGACCCATGAAAACCTGTTTTATGTGAAGAATGAAAAAGAAAGTACACTATCAGCAGACGTTTATTTGCTTAAAAAAAAGAAAAAACCAAACTGTGTTTTCATTTAAAAGCCTTAGGAGTTTGCTTGTCTACAAATGAACAAAACCAAACCTTGAAATCACTGTCTCAAGTTACAGCAGGTCCAGAACAAACAGCTCACCAAATCACATTCTTCCCAAAGCCTATTTGCCAACTCTTCTCTCCCCCAGTAAAATTTGCTGAATGTGACCTCAGGAAATGAAGAACATGGCCCCATTTCCTAAACTTTGAGGAATAAGAAAAGCATCTAATCACCCATATGCTTTTTTTTCCACTAATCAAAGAGTACATTTCCTGGAGAATGTTGTGCTATATATATATACACATCAAAAAATTACAGCTCCCAGAAAGTTTACTGATGGAAATATAATGTGCATACTTTGTGTATGCGCTAGTTGGATCAAAAGATTGCTTCAAAATGACATTATTGGACAACAAAATAAAAATAGTGAAGAGAACATTGGCACTTAATGTCTGCAAGAAACTGCATCTTTTAGAATATATGCCATAAATCAAAGAGAGGGAATAATTTTCTACTGTGCTGTTTATCCCTCTGCTTTGGTTTACATTCATTTGCAGGCAGATATAGTTCTACTTTCCCTAAGTGAAAAGAATCATGGAATCATTTAAGCTGAAATAGGCCTCATCTAGGCAAGACAACTTAGTTACAGTGGTATAATTGCTGAAGCACAGGATACATACCCAGGCCATTCCTCTCACAGTCTTAGACACAAGTACAATTTACAAACAGAACAAATCTTGAACAACATTGAAAACAAAGCACTTTGAAACACATTAAAAAAAAAAAAACAAAATTGAAATAAAATTATTAAAACAAAGACATCACAGTTCAAGATCATTTTAAATCACACAATGTATTTAATTATTTTGCCTATTAAGAAACAGGCAAAGACAATAGCAAGGAAGGAGAAAAGGTTATTAATTTTTAAATACTTGGGTTTTTTTAAAAAAAATGCTAAAATCAAAAGCAAATACCCTGTCACTTGTAAAATGTCATTTCCTTCTGCATTTATTCAGAACCTCAGCATTGCTGAACAGATAAACTTGATTAGATGCAAACAAACAGACATAAATAAATTATAAAATCTCTCTTCCATGTATTATTCATAGAATTTGTTTCATCATTTTTTAAATGATCATGATTTTTCCAGGGTAACAATAGAAACACGAAAACAGTTATTAAAATGATGACTAACACTCGTTCAGGTATATTGTACATGCACTATTTGTGCACACACACTCCAGGCTTTCATATCAAACCATCTGAAGTTAATTTCTGTATTCAATAATATGATTATCATAACAGTGACAGCCCCAGATTATGAGAAGTGCAGGGTACGACTTTGCCTTGCTCTCTGTGCTTGTAAATTCTTAGGTGTGATTTCCAAATATGTTGTGAAACCCTCAAAAAATCTTGTTAATTGTTTATACATGTGCACACACAAAATCTCTCTGTATTTGAGGTTGTTTATCTGCACATACTGGCAAGTATCAGGGATTTTTTATTCT
This sequence comes from Lycocorax pyrrhopterus obiensis, assembly GCA_014706295.1. Classification (NCBI taxonomy): domain Eukaryota; kingdom Metazoa; phylum Chordata; class Aves; order Passeriformes; family Paradisaeidae; genus Lycocorax; species Lycocorax pyrrhopterus. The sequence continues at coordinate 79,507,244 of JACSVZ010000002.1, forward strand.
TATATATATTATATATATTTTATTCCCAGAGAAACAGGAGCAGTGGTGCTGTAACCCTGTGCGAAGGTACAGCCTGTAAAGAACCCAAACTGTTTTCTCAAAGCACCTTCTGGGGCTCAACAGTGAAAAAGGCAGGAGTAAGTAACATTATCATTGTGTTGCTATGACTGGGTTTGGGTGCACTGTTCTTTAATAACATAATAATCAGGGTATTACACACTAAAATATCTATTAAAAAGATCTTATCAACACCTCAAGGTCAAATCTCAAGCTAAAAACTGTTTAATGTAGACAAGATGTAAAATGAAACTTAAACCACATTTGTATTTGCATTATGTAATAAGCTTTAATTGCATCATCAGATAACACCTTATCATGAAATCCCTATCATGAATGCCTTACAAGATACCCTGGATGTACCTGCTCAGATAAGTGGCTTTATTTACCGCAATGCATAGAAAATGTTGCAAATAAGACAGCAGATTGATTAGAAAAGGAAAGAAAAAGGGAAGAAAGTGCTCCCTGGTTCTGGAAAAGCCCTGGGGTATAGAATCTTACCCTTTCATCCTCATACATCTGTGTGGTCTGTGATAACTCACTTAGACCACACCTTACTGCTTTCCTGTCTTGTTCAGGGCCCACCTGGAGACAAATGGCTCCAGTTGGCAGGAGGAATTCACAGTGCCTTCTGGAACACCCACAGCTCCAGCTGAAGTTAACAGGAGTTTTACTTTAAATGCAGTGCTGAACAAATGTAAAATATTTAGTCATAAACTGCTCAGATAAACTAACCAAACCCTTTTAACTTTAGCACCAATCTTTGGTTGCTCATCTATAAAATGGGAATAATTATTTCAAATCAAGTTTCCAAGAAGTGCTGTGGAAAACAAAGATGTTTATGTTTATGAAGCCCTGCTCCAATAAATGCTGATATTTAAGGACAGGTTTGAAAAACTTCTAGTAGAACGCATACTAGGGAAAGAGGAGAATATGAAATCTTAATTAGCTGCTTCTGATTTAATTAACAGGTATAGAGATACAATGTAGCATCCTGTGGAAAATATAGTACAAAATGACCCAAAAAAAGCATTCTAATGCACATGCACAGTAGGGCTGAATAAATATTGCACAATGTTTTAGGAGAGTCAAAAGATATTTTTCATTTCTGAACTCTCAATCTGTGTGTTTTTTAAGGACTCTTTTCTTCAAACTTTCCTCTGGAAAGATAAACAAATAGCTATATTACATGATTACGCATCCACTGCCTTAATACATTTTTCATGTACAGGAGGAAGGTGTTTTCTAGTCAAGAAGAATGAAAATTATATTAATTTCTATATTTTATAGCATGTAAGAAACTTATTGATAGTATGTCAATTAATAACACCATGTCCACTGTAGGCTGAAATATTGATGAGAACTTTAATTTTAATCCTCCCTTTTCCATTTAAGAAATCTACATGTGTGAGTTTGAGGAAAGCAATAAAATATTCTCAATCAACCTTTAAAAAAAAAGGTAAAGTATAAATAGTCTGCCAACATATTTTCCATTCTAACCCAGCTATAGCAAATGAATTAATTGTTGGGTAATTTAATCTGATGGCTTGCTGATAAAATTTGAGCAACGACTTGATGTCCAGCACCTGACAAATTGGTGTGGGTTTTTCTGATATGAGAAGTCTGTCCAGATGGCCCTAGAATGAAGGATAATATTCAAAATGTTGTTCCCAGAGAATTGGCCAGCTGTATCTAACACGAAAATGCTTCTATGAATTTTTAAAAAAAGCATTAAGTATAATGGAGAATACTGAAGAGAGCGTTTAAAAGTAATCCATTCACAATTTAGCGTAATTGACTCCGTTGGCAGGAGTTGTCTGAAATTAGGCTTTAACGGGCACAACTGTTAACACATCAATCTCAGACAAACAACATCCAGAACTAAGAGGCTAACTTTTTGAAAATTGCCGTTCAGTTTGTTCTTCCACCAATACATTTATTGATATTACTTAGAAATTTGCCACCTACAACGAAAAGCCTTTCTAAAGAAGTCTTACCCGTGTTATTCTGCTGATAAACATCTGCAGGTACTTTAAATCTGTTTAAACATATATAAATATAGTCAAGGTTCAGCAGCTGGGAGCAGAAACCCAAACACAGACATCTGTAGCAAGAGGACATTTTTGGATGAGCATTTTCTAACAGGCTTGCAGAAGGGCTGGAAAAATGGAACAAGTCTCGCACATTAGAAGCAGCATCACTTTCTATATCCCTACGAAGATTTTATGTTTCACATTAGCATCTTCCTGGAGTTCACCCATACCCTTCATAGCAGAATTTTGTCTTGCCATCTGACAAAGCTGTACTCAGTCCAAGTTTATGATCTTTCACATCTGCCAAGGGCTGAAAGTGTAGCCAGAGAGAAAGAGCTGGATTCTTGAACTTCCCACCACAGCAAAGAAGCAAATTTAACAGGGCTCCAAGGAAGAGCCATTAAACCTTCATCACATATCCATCAAAAAGATGATCATCATCTTGACTCTATAGGCTGGAATGGTACTAAAGATTAAACAAATGAAACAATTTTGAGGACTTCCATCAAGACAGACAGAATTCAACAAGGGAAAAAATAATGTTATTTTAGTATATGTGCCTACATTTAGAAGAGGAAAAAACTTCTTGAGACATACTAATAGAATCAACTGTAATATCAAAATATGCTTCTATTATTATTTCTTACAATACTGGATTTATTCTTTCATTAAAAAAAAGCTGTATGAAAGTTTTCTTTGGTTTAAGTACTTGTAGCCAGATCAGGACACTTGTTGATTTTAAAATATTTGTTCAATTTGATTTGTAGAAACAAATTGAAAACAGACTAAAGGATATCAAGAGCTGCTTATAAGTAAGAACAATTTTTTAAAAAACAGGCTGTAAAATCTAACAAAGAAACTGCGATAGTCTACAATTATCACCCCATTAATTTATTTTAATACCATTCTTCCCTGTTAATATAAATGTGTATATTACTAGCCTAATTCATTCACACACAGCATGAAAAAAAGACCATCCAGAAACACAAATTTTTAGGGTATCAGTAATTAAATTAAATCAGATGCAACAAAATCAGGTTATTTTATGCTTTCCTTATATTGCTTCATGGAACATTTTTTTAAACAAAATGTAAGAGGTGATGGGTTTTTTACTGTGAGACGGTGCATGGGACAAATTTACTAGACAGTGCTAATTGCGGGAAAACACTGAAACCCTAGGAAAAGAATGGTGATTATATCAGTGGAGGTGGCTGTTCAGGAAAACATTCTTCTGCAGGTAGATATTTCCTAATAGCGGCTTAGGTTTACTAATCCTTGTGGTCTACCACTTCAGAAGAAACAGTGTTTTGCTCTGTATGGCAATGGGAGTGATAGGGCTATTAAATCATAGGGAGGGAAGGAAAATAGGAAGGAAGGAATCACTCAATACTCTTCCAAGTCCTGGAAGTTTTTCAGGATGTTCACAGGTGGAGCAGAAAGTGAAAATTTTAAAATAATTTAAAGCTTAATTCTTTGGAATTATGCTTCCCTAGTCCTTCCCCATCTCATGTAGATGCAGGAGTCCTCCATATGGTACATGGTAGCATACCAGGAAATTGTCTTCAAATAAGTTCGGAATTTTAATTACAGAGAATGTACAATGTTTTCTAATCCCCTAACAATTACTTTACGTGTTAGGTGTGTGATAACCTGGGATTTATGATAAAGGATCGTATTGGCATGTTTTGGAGGGAAGTTTGGAAGCTAGACTAAGCAACAAAATAACAGGAGTACAGAAACAGTCTTTGACTTCTCCCCAGCACTTGTTAAAAGATTTCCGAAGAAAACACAGAAATGTCTTTTCTACAACCTTTAACAGCCATGTGTGTATGACACTTTAAGACTGCTCTCTACAGTGGTTTTTTTCTTGCCAGCCAAGAAAATGTATCAGGCAGTCAGAGAAAATTCCGACAACTGCATGAATTTAATTAAATCCTTTGATAAAGCTCATGGCTATTTTTTCTTAATAAAGGGTTCTAAAGTTTTAAAAGACTTCAATAGGTTCCTGAACAGTTAGTGTGGAAAATTTGGAGACCAAATCAATCAATAAGTTAGGAGTTAAGGGGATTTTAGTCCTGCCTTAAATGAAAAATCCTCGTGCAGCTTGAGCTACACAGTTTGTGCAGAAATTCTCAGCAATATTGATCTCCAGTGCACATAATTTTCCCATGTGAATTTCACTGATGGACATACATTCAAGAACTGCCATGGAACACAAACCTGCAGATAGTATGAAATATTCTTAATATAGAGAAGGTGTGCTTTTCACAAAGTTACAATGATTTAAAAAAAATAATCGCTATGAATTTGACTGCCAAATATTCTTATTATGATCTGGCTTTAGAGAATTTGAAAGAGGCACTCATACAACCTTGATTCCAGAATGGTTGATCTGTGACTATCTCAATAGTAGTAATAGTACTGGTTGTATCTCAATAAGAAGTAATATGAAGACACTTCCAGCATGATACTTCTGCACTGATTTGCTAGCTGTGATCCGAAAGAGGTTTGTCTACAGAGGCAGCGCAGCAAACCGAGAAATTTATATGAATATGGTGCGTACTTGTGAGTATGCTTTTGATGTCTTGTTTCCGTAAGAGGGAAGATGAAAAGAGGCTGCTAAAGGAAACATCAGAAGTGGGAAAACAATGAAAGTCACTGAGAAGACAAAGGGGAAGGTAGCCTTTGTGGACTGTCTGATTTTGCCCTCTCAAGGTCAAGCTGAGAAGCCAGAGACACGTACTCACTCCAGAGGATGTGAAACATAAAAAGGGAAGACTCACATTTATCCCAGATAACTAAATACACTTAACTGAAGTGCCTAAGTAATAATATTTTTTCCTTATTGAGGGGACACACATCTTCAGAAAGCATTTTCACCTGTGCAAGATCTGCACTGTCTTCTACATACAGCTGTTTCTCACACAAAAGAAATAAAGGATGCCTTCACACTCACTAATCTACTCCAGCCAGTGAGACAACAGGCTATTCTATGCTATGAAACTTGGGGTGAGACAGTATGGCAAAGGCAAAGACCTAGATACGAAAGAAGCAGAAACTGCTGAAGATCAATTGACTTCTCATGCCTCCAGAAACTGAGGCAAATATGCTCTGTAAGGTGTGCAAACATAGAAAGAAGACTACAATCACACAGAACCATCAGAAATAGAGATGCAGACATCAATGTTTTTTCACCATCCAGATTGTAATGTCTTTAGCTGAAAGTTTGTCTTCATGAAAAAACCTTGGAAGGAGAGAGCTAGTGTGAGTCAGGCCCTTCTTGCTAAGGCAGCTGTGAAGGAAGGACCTATGGTTCTACCCAAAGGGAAGGGCAGAAAGCCAAAAGGGTTGTCAAGGGACAAGAAGTTATCCGAGACATATAACTTCTGCCTTATAAACATGGCAGACAGCAACTCAGAAGCATTTCTGTAGAGCTTGTTCCCAATGTCAAGTGCATCTGCACTTAAAAGAACTAAATGCTGAGCTAGTACAAAGCAGTGTAGCTTTGCTGCTTGTAAATGAGCTGTATCATCTTACACAGCCGACTGTCTGCATGTCCTAATAATTACATTTACAACTAAATGTAAATGTTCTAGCTATAAGTTGCAGCAACTTTCCCCTCAGCTTCTGATCCTCTTTCCTTTATCGTGGTTTAACCCCATCCTCTGAATTAAACATCCTCATTAATAGGAATTAAATTAACTCATGAGCAGAGTTCAAACAGAAAAGAGGCTTATGCACACCAGGAAAAGGATGAAGAAAACAGCATAAATATCTGCAATTGTCAGTGAATTTGGTAGGAAGCAGAGAGAGTTCAAAATAGATGTTCTTACTGGCTGCTGACCTGTTAAAAATGCTTCTTCCTGTTATGAAAAATCCTTAGAAGGAAACAAATTGTATTTCATCGCCATGTTGAATTCCCACAATGTATTCCTTAGGTTACATGCAGAAGCGTTTCATTTTAGATGCAGATCTGTCTCTTTCAATTACCATTGCAGACTACAAAGCATTTTAGCAATGCCACATGTCAATTTAGCTTGCTAAGTTATCCTAATTGGCTCTTTTTTAACTTCAGTGATGGCAGGAAAAAGAAGATGTTCTTAGCAGTCATAAGTGCTTATGACTTAGCACTACTAAACCATCTAGCCAGCTCTTAGATTGGATGTAGATGCAGAAGATTTGATGTTGATGTATAATACCTGTTTTTAATGTGCTGGGGAGAACCAAGACACTTGAAAGCTCCATTGACCATAATAGCAAGCCTTGTGCAGAGAGCTTCACATTCTTCCATGCTGCAAAATAAATTGAGGGGGAAAAAAAATTAGTAGTGAAAACAGAGAACATTGTTTATACCTGACTTTAGTTGAAGTGGAAGAATCTGGACAGCTGGAAAAACAGGTACACAAAACCTTTGACTTTAAAGGGTAACAGTCACAGTTGTAACCCTAGTCAGTACGTACCAACAGTTATTACCACAGCTGGAAGACAGACTTAAACCATTATTTATATTTTTCGTCCATAACTAATTGGACAATTCTGGTCAGAATATAAAGGTATCATTACCACAGGCAAATGCTTCATAAGCAGTCTCAGGGATGCCATTGAGTGAGCCATGAACTCTGTTATTCCATTTAATCCTGTTTATGATTATTCTGAGCTAAAGGATAAAGGGAGAAGAATGAAGTAAGCTGGCTCAGCTTGCCTTTTGCACAGTACATACCCTTGAAAAAGAGTTACTCTCAGCCTGATTGCAGGATAGAAGAAAATTCAAAACACTACAATCCAGACAGAATTTAGGACATGGAAATACAGCTGAATAGAGGAGCAGGATCCTCATAGATGTGACTGCTTCAGATGTAAATAATAGCTTTGGTTTGTAAAGCTTATGGAAGATGGGCTGCTACCCTACATATTATGCAGAATTGTGTGAGCAGCTCTTTCAAAGAAGCACTTTAGACATAGGGAAGCAGTCAGGACGTACCCACCATCTCAAAGAGGAGTCAAAGATGTTTTATGCTCCTACACTTCACTGTGTGCCCTCCCCAACCCTTCTGAGACAGCTAGACAAGAGATGTCTCGTGTGCCTGAGCCATGGGCCAGTCCAAACCAAAGTGCTTTGACTGAATGAGCATTGGCAATTAAGTACACCCCTTGGAACAATTTCCTTATAATGACAGGGGTGTGGTGAGAACTGCCGAACTGCTACGTCTGAGAGAGACAGGGAGAGAGCTAACACATCTTCCCACAAATCAGGAAATTCACTGAGTAACTCCTGATGCTCCCCTTGGCATAATGCTCCCCAGCTGTGGCTAAATCACACAAATTTACGGCCCTAGGGACAGTGGACAAAGCCTCGCTCCTCCCCTGTTAAAACAGAAGTTTTGTCTCTGAAATGTAAGTAAAAAATTGTCTCTGCAAATTAAGTAAACAGTTCTCAAAACCTGATTTTTACACAGCAAAGCATCTCCATACTTTACACATGTATTTGCTGACATGTATGAATGTTCATATGTAAAATTCCTGTACTTATACAAGTAAATCATCTCAAATAAAGCCCCAATGGCCTTCAGAAAATTGCATAAATAGTATAAAACAATTACTCCTTTCTTCACCTTGGCACAACAATGTGAACAGTATCACTGTACTTATGTCTGCTTCAAGTCATTCATTTGTAGAGCTAAACGTGTAGTTAATACAATTTGATGGATTTGGTTTGTTTGTTTGTTTACAGCATATTAGTAATGAGACCACAGGTCTCTTCTGTTTAGCTGGTGTTTGACAACTAAAGGTTCTTAATCTGGACTGAAAAGTCAAAGCACACTGTTTCCTGAAAATCACTGAGCTGAATTCACAATACATAACCCATGTTCCCTAAATGAGTGTGCTGGTGAGCACTTGGCCATCCAACACAGGTATCTGATTTTCAAAATTCACCTCCATAAATAAAACACTAGAAACTTTTTGGAGCATTTTTTGATCCATAATGGACTGGGACAGCAAACGCATTTTAAGAATATCTAAAAATATTGAAAATGGAACACATTGAGGGAGGTTTGGCTACATTCCTTTATTAATTCATTTGTACTTCAAATCTCATTTGGCCAAATGTTTCATTGCTGTTTTGATTTTTGAGTTTTGTCCTCTCTGGACATGTTTGCATGATCTCTCCCTCATTTAAAGGCAGATATGTGTATCTTTATATACATTTATATATAATTATACATACTATATATATATATACACATATTACCTAAGGGAACATTTAATTTATTCCACTTCACTATAGATGTTACAAAACAGTATTGATGTTTCCTCCATTAAATCAATATACCAGTGACCATATCAGAGAACTGAGAAGTCACTTAATGTAGATGGACTCTTCTAAGAGAATGGGGTCCCTCCTACCATTTCCTGTAGTTCATAAGAGGACAGCTGACGCATCCATCTCCAGGATGCCATGGCTTACTCTTTTCATACACTGATGCAAAGCAGAAACTTAATAAAATCAGAAGGTTTTTCACTCACATCTCCTATTGTAAGGATTTTTAAGGTGGGCAGCTGCAAAAAGGTAACCTGATGTTCTAAGCAAGAAGAGACACTACAACACTGAGTAAAAAGAGCATAGAAAAAGAAGAATCAATGACATCATCTTTTCAGTGCCTGAGACCCCTTGAGCAACATTCTATTCTTTAAAAATTAAATATGAAAAATATTTGGGATTTAAACAGGTTCCTTTTCATGGATAGGAGGGAATTACCATAAAATTTCTAGACTTATTCTGTGTTTCACAGCAGAGTGAGCATGTCTTCAGAATATACTCTTCTGCAGCACAGGAATATGCTGGCTGCTGGGATATGCTTACCTGTGGGACGTCAGCACAGCTGCACAGCCATCCTGAACTTCCTTCAGGATGGTTTTCCAAAGGTAGCGTTTAGAGCAGGGATCCATCCCAGAGCTGGGCTCATCCTACAGGAAAAATGAAAATGGCACAGCAGCATGGAAAAGCATACCACAACTTCTGTCCAGCATGAAGAATTAACACAATTCACAAGAAAATCATATATTTTTCTCTTTAAATGTTACATTTTCAGAAGGTAACTTAAGTGACACCTTGACTACTGTTTTGCTTTAACACATACAGTTCAATGTCTAAATTTATGGAAGGCACATTTTAGTGAAGAAGTATTATACATAAACAATGTTTAAATATAAAAAAATATAAATCTATGTGTATTTATAAATGCTTGTTATACATATAAATTTTTATCTATAATACATATATAGTTATAAATATTTATGTTATATATGTTTAATTGTATAAATATACTCTTTTTGATAAGAGACACTTGCAAGTGGTTTTTCTCACTTCTGGAAGGGTTTGGTGAGTGTTTCTGATCTGCATACACATCTGCCATGAGCACAAACAACAGGAGAAGTCCTATAGCTCCCAGAAGCCTAAACTGCCCATCCCATTTCCAGGTGTTTGATAAGAGGTTTGGATTTGACATTCTCTACCAGTTTACTCCCACAGTCTTTTAAGAGGAATTTTCACCCATGGTGGAGAGGATTCACAGGCTTAAATAACATTAATTCAGTTAGTGGAAACCATCTGGCAAACCCATTTCCCACTCAGATGGCTTTCAGGGACAAAGATGTGCTGCTACAAAATCTACATTTCCCCTTCCTATCTATTCCTCCTTTCCTCATTAAATCGAATTTTTACTTCATTCACTCATAGAAGCAAAAGAAATTATATCTGATTAACAAATCCAGTCTCTGTCACCACAAAACTAGGAAGAAGGAAAATCTTCCAGTTGCTTTTTATCCAGTGGAATTCCATGGGGTGTCAACACCTGTTAGACTGGTATGGCCTTGACCAAAGCATTTTCAGCAAGGAATCCCAGCTGAAACCTGGAAGCAAAGTTTTCAAGAAAGAAAGCAAAAAAAAAAATCCAGTTTGAAGCTAATTTTAGTGCTTCACTACCAATGTCAGAGGCGAAAAAATTCAGTTCAGTCTCCCATTGTCTGTGGATTGCTAACAAAGAAAACGTAAAAAGCAATAAACATAAAGCAACCCACAATGTTGCTCAAATTAATAGCTATGATTCTGGATGCAATTAGAAGCCGATTCAGTAGTTTATGTTGGTGTCTTTGCTTTCAGACAAAGTAAAAATAAAAAGCTCCTTTTAAAATACTGAAAAACTCCTTTAAAATCTGCTCGATTTCTAAAGCCAGCAAATGTTTTAAAGAATTTGACATGTTTAGATATCTTTCTTTCCTCTTTTCATTCCATATGCAACAGTCTGTGCCCTGCAGCAAGAAGTAGGCTGAAATGGATACTTGCAGTAGTACGCTGTCATAAAGACATCCAAAAACAGTTGGAGCATTTCCTAAGATCAGGAAAAAGCACTGATTTAAGATTATCTCCTCCTTTTACTAGCTGAACCAGGGTCAGTTAAAGCATAAAATGCAAATAAAATATTTCAGCTTAGAAGTGAGGCAATGGTAGGCAGTTAGAAGTAGCAGAATGTGTCTAATCTTCTGAAACATGAACCCCAGAGAACAACAATTTTATCTGGTTCGACTTAGCCTATGATCTCTCTCTGGAAGCCCTGGTTTCCCCCTCAACTCTGAGGAGCTGCTTTCCTACCCCCGACTGCTTTGAAAGGTTTATTGCACTATTGAACTTGTTTAGCTCTTCCCAGTCATGTTTTGAGAAAGAGGTGTTCAATATTCTCTAGTGAAACAATAGGCAATGGTATGAAAGAGAATGTAGTGTCGTAATGATGCAGTTCTCTAAGCTTTGTAGGTCCCTGATCTTCAGTATAAAAGGCATTGCTTACACTGGAGTGGCCAGTTTCAGACCTAAATGGGCAGTAGTATGCAAGAACCAAAATAACCTGGGATAAGTAATTAAAATTAATATAATTCATAAGTATTACTTGATTGTGTGACTTGTGAATGCAACAAAATGTACAAACTAGCCAGATTTATGAAATAAATACAACCTAGCAAGAAATGAGAGTATCCTTAAACAACATGGATCAATTAAACATGTATTTGGACCAAGGAATGCTACAATTTTATTTGTGTCTAGGGCTTTTTTTTCTGCTCACCCAATTGCTCCAAGGAAGAAAAAAAAAAAAAAAAAAAAATTCACTTTCTATTTTTGTGAGCACTGGAGAATAAAATTAAAGCCATTCATATAGCAGAACAAAGAGGACAGTTGTACATCTGTGTATCAATTACTCCGTGACTGATAAGGAAACTACCTGATTTTCTTTAGAGCAACATACAAGACAATAAAATTCAACGTAGCCCATTTATCATAAGCACAGTATTACTTTTACTCACCAGTAAAAGTATTTGGGGTTTACCAACTAAAGCCACAGCAGTAGAGAGCTTCCTCTTTGTGCCAGCACTGTAGGTTCTCACCAGTTTGTCAGCATGGGCATTGAGGTGTAACCGGTTAACAAGGTCCTCTGCAACCTGTGGTTTGCAAATTTGAAGGCAAACAAAGATGAGCCAGATTAGGCAGCATTTGTGCTTAGATTGAAAGAACATTCTGTTCATGCATGTTAAGAAAATGTACATGTTGTTTCCTTATTTGTCCACCCTTGCTGCATATTATTACTTTTGAATCGTAAACACAGATAAGAAGCTGCTCTGAGACCCCTTAGTTCTTCAAAAATGATAAGGATTTTCTCATATAGAAAACCTGTCTCTGTCACTGCTTGGCACAGTCATCAGTATTCAGTTTGTGTCCATGGGTCAATGATCTAAAACGTCTCTCATTTCAAGTTATTCTCCACTATTTATTTGATCAAATATCTGAGTAACTGAGAATTCAAGAGAAAAAATTCTCCATCAGCCACAAAAACAGATGAAAATGTCAGAAAAGCAAGTCACAGTTGCAGATATAGAATTTCTTAAAGACAAAAGGTAACAGGATTAAATTAATATACCTTTGTAATAACTGAGAGGGGTAAGCTAACCTTAGATGGATTGGTTTTAATTGCTTAAACAAGAATGTATGATCTAGACAGCTGGAGACAATGCTCATGCTGTGCCCTACTGCCTTTCTTCTTTACCCTGTCAGAGACAGTCCTGACATACAAGGCTCCCTAAAATACTGGTGCTAGAGAATATTAAATGTAGCAATAATCTTAATCCATCTATATCAGCTACTACTGCTGGACTGTCCAGGGAAATGTTGTTCAAAACCATGAGGGACGCAGCAGCAACTTTTCTACTTGCTACTGCCAAATGCACCCTGCAAAGCAGCAGGTGTTTGGTGTAGGCTTCTGGTGTATCATCATGGAGTGATCAGCTTTGTAACAGGGCAAGTGTGTCTTCTACCTGTATGTAGGACAGCTGGAAGATTTTAATTAATATTCCCTATCTATCGCAGACAAACTGCCACAAGCATAATAATATTTTCTATAAGAGAGTTTTATGCAAACAGATGATCAAGATATTCATGCCCCTTTTAGCAAGATTTTTCGAGTAATACTTATAAAAGTAAGAGACATCTCTGAGAGCAAGTTGTCTGTAAGCAGGAACAATGCTGCAGTGGTGAGAATCTACAGCATTTTAGTGATGATCCTTGGACTGGTATCCATAGTCACTTGTGTCTGGGGTACCTGGATGTATAACCTGACAGCAATGCATGTTCTCATAGAAAAGCCTCCTTTCAGAAATATGACTCTGTCTACATTAGATACAGAGAGGTTTTTAAAAAAAACAACTGTTAAACTAGCCACAGGTAATATTATACTGAAAAGTTCAAGGCTTCTGCTATATCAAAGTTAATTCACAGTAATTTACAGTAGAGATTACTACTGTGGCTTTAAAAATGTTGAATCACCTAAGCTATATGCTAAGTTATAATAGCTGAGCATTGTTTTGTTATGTGTTTTTTTTCACTTCCAAATATAGGTCTCATTATACACCAAAGCAAGACACAAAGTGAAGTCCTCTAAAGCATATGGTAGACAGCTTATCCTGTCTACAAAACTGACTTGACTGCTACCACTGGGCATGCATGGATGTTAGTGACTACAGGATTATCCTCCTACACATCCACCGACAATCACACAAATTACACAGAAAAGCTCATAAGAATTTAAGACCAGAAAGTGAAAAAATATGTAATCTCATGTTTACACCAAAATTAACATACATTTTAAACTACAATAAGCTTCAAGAGTTATTAAACAATAAGCAAAAGAGGGCTATGCATCACAGCTGAAATGTAGTCCAAACTATCCTTTAGCTATGACTAGAACCACTCTTTCTAAGTGCTTTGAAGTATCATCTAAAGACAGCAAAATGCTGTGCTTTTAAAGAGACAATGAACGCCGCATGGGAAAGAATTTAGAAGGTCAAGGACTAGTGCCAGAGAGAGAAGAAAGAAACCACTCAAGTTAGATGGGTCTTCTTGTGGTGCATAGCCCCCTAGGAGACTCAATCATGTGTCAGGTATGGACATAAAGCTCTTTGTAGGGAGCAACATTTTAAAGAACTGACTTTGCAAGGTTTGCAATTCCACACATAGAATTCTCCTCTCTCTGGTGTGTACTCAAGCATTCAGCATGACTACGCCATCTCCTGTTTCATACAAGGAGATAAAGCCTGGCAAGCCTCCTGCTATAGAAATTTTTCAAGACAAGGTTTAAAAGGTAAACAGGTAAAAAGAGAGGGATGGGATCATTTCATAGTACCCACTTTGCTGCTGCTTTAAATGTGTAGAGCTTCCAAGACAAACCTTGCACACCATCACAGTGCACAACACAATCTGGCCTGATATCTAGCTACGCTCCTTTGGTGCAAAACATATCAAATTAGAACTGATTTGGAGCTGAATCACATCAGCAACATAAAAGCAGAAGGAAGGGTCAGCTTTCTTATTCTTAAATATTTCCCAGTTTCACCCAAAAAAGTCTCCTATTCCTGCTACCCTCCTCAGCTCTTACATTTCAAAAGAGCACTGCAGACTATGGTTCAGCAAATACAAGAACACAGAGCTCAATCATCTTTCAAGAGATGACCCCAAAACTTTTTCTCTTTTCTTTAATGCATATCATAAGATTTCCAGTAATGTTTCAGCTTCATCAATAATACGTAAACAACAACAAAACAGTAATTTCAATGAAATTAGAAGTATTACATATAAGGTATATATTACATATTAGCTATATTGTAGAGGAGCCTGAATATCTCCATTATAACTTCATTTGTCGGTATAGCCAGTGGTTTGTATCATAGTATACTGTAAAATAAATACAAAAATCCCTCTTAAATTACTTTAAATGAATGTCAGAATTGAACATGTGACCAATCTTCAGTTACAGATACACACATTTATGCCAGAGAATTACACTTCTAATGGTTTCCTTCCTGTGGTGAATGTGAGACATAGACACAAGCGCCTTGTCTCCCTCCTTGCCATATTCACCATGATGCTCTATTTCAATAATGTTTGAATGACCTTCAGCAGTGAAGAGTAAGGAAATACAGCAATTTATTTAGCAAGTTGGTAACATTGAGGCCAAATTAAAAGATACAGAGTTGTATGCAAATATATACATTGTAAGCACACTTGAACCATAAAAATATTTAATGTCTATTCATGGCTATAGTAATGTATTTAAACTCTTTCCTTCCTTCCTCCCCGCACCAGCAGTCAAAATTATAACAGACTTCACATCTATCAGCCAGCTATTTCCCCGTTTTCCAACAGTCCATAAAACTATTTACTTTTTTTCTCATCAATTCTAACATATCTAGCAAAATATTTTCCCCTAAATTAATCTGAGCTAGTTCAACTAGCTTTAGAACAGGCATTGGAATGAGCCCTTCAATCCGTAGCATCCAAACAAAATCCCCCAATACTTTGTGGAGCTCCTAAAGACAACATTCATTCCAGAAGAGACTATAAGGTAACTCAACTTTTTGCACACATGCCAATATCTGTGGGAGTAAAGGTCAAAATAGGCATAGTGTCCTCCATCCACTAGGGAGCTAAGAGGTACATCCATTCCACTGAAAAGCAGTGTGAAATTGCGTAACCACTAATGCCTATGGCTTTCCACCCCCTTTAAAAGTTACATCTAATAGTCAAGTAAAGAAATAAATGGTGCTAAGGACCTTCAGTCAGAGTGTCTTCCAGAAAAACTTGGAGTTAGTAAAGACTCAGTCTATTCAAAGACTAGAAACATCATAACATGTCTATCCTGACTTGAAATGCTGTATCCATCAGTGTATTAGTTTTCATCATTTCTGACACACTAAATACAATGCATAACTTCTTGCTATTTATTTAAACAAATCCTTGTAAAGCAAATCTGACCCAATGCTGAAAATGTGTATCATACCCAGTATAAATTATAATAAACATGGATTGAATTCTAGAGTCATCTGAAAAATAACTTCACAGGTCCAAAGCAGTCATTCAAAGCGTCAGGTTCCGAGTAAGTGGATGCAGCGTAGTTTGAACACCCTGAATAGCAATCATTCATCAATTCCACACAAAACAGTATTTATTTGGCTTCCGAGTAAACTCAGAATTGTTAGATTTCTTACATTTGGAAAGTGTATACCCATGGTCAAGCTTCTGGGGAACAATATTTTTTGTCCCAAAATCTCATAAAACTGTACACACTAATTCTGCTTGCAAAAAAGTAAACATAAATAAATGAACATAAACAAAATAAATGAATTTACAGATTCACATTTCCAGGACCTATAGAATAGAAAATGTAAGGAAATCATTGAGATTCTAGAAACAGAGCAAAAATCAGAGTTAATGTAAAGAGAAAGCACACTGACATTCCAAAAAGTTGCCTCAGAAGGCCTGATAAAGCTTCTTTTGAGATTTGCAACAGGAGTTTTAATGCTAATGAGGGGTGTCATTTCATATTGTGCTAATAATTTTAATTTTTCAACAAGCTGAGTGCTGTATTTTGGAACAAATTGAGATCTAGGAAGTTTATATGTTACAGAAATAAAAATAAGAATTAAAAGTACTATGCTAAATCAGTATCTCTCTAAATAACCCAAAAGCTTTACTCTAATTTTTCCAATTTTGCCGCAAAAAGAAATTTTCAGAGCAGATTTGTCAAGTATAACAAAACTTCACATTACATGTGAAGCTTAACATTGATAGTAAATGACCCATTTTTCTCCTCCTTTCCCATTCATTTAATTACTGTTTTGGAACATTAAGTGCACTCAACTTTATGTCAGGCACTTAACTCCTGCTGCTGATAAATCTGTCTAGCAAAGGATTTGGTCCTTGAAGTTAGTGCTTCAATAGACAACTTCAGCAGCAACACAACCTGTAAGTCACCTGTCTGCTCACCAATTTCTTGAAAAACAAAGTAAATGTATGTTTCTTTCCTTATCAAACCAAGGTACTCTCTAGAACATACGTGTCTGTGCATATTAGCGTAAACAGTCACTGGTAAATATTCAGAGTCAGGCTTGGAGTGCTGTATCATAGGCAGGAGGGAATGATGAGAAAATAACAGCTTACATTTCCATACAGCTGCTCCTCTAAAGCATTCCAAAGCCTTATTTTCTTTATAGGCAGCTAAAAGGCTCACTTTCTCCAGGCACCAGCCATTTCTGAGTTGAAGCAGAGCAGCTGTTGAGCACTTGACAGCAGTGCCACACAGTCGGGAGGGCCCACTGACAAAAACATTTGTTTTCATCTGAGATAGCTGCATCTCAGTGTTTGATGGAGGCAAACCAGACCAGCTAAATATTGTTTGCAGGAGCGCTTTGATGCCTTGATCGCAAGCATATGGCAACAAAGTCTGCTCTGCAATCTATGCAGACAAAAAATTAAGACAACTGAAAGGAAGAATGATCTCTCTTTCACAAAAGTGATGCTAAGGCACAAAAGACTGACTGTAAAGAATAGTCTAAGCCTATACTTAGATCATCTGAGGTCCAGGAAGGTTAACATTTGTCTTCTCTCAGTGCACCAGGGTAACATAACTCATATCTAAATAAATTATTTTCATCCATTTGAAGAGGGACGTGTATGTGACGTACCACACTACTTGAGGAACTATTCCCTAACTGCTATAGAGGAGCTGCCACTTCATGGAGAAAACAGGTAATTATAGCTGAGGGCTTTAGTGCAATAACAACCATCCCTTAATATATTTCTTTCGTATCGAGGCAAACATATTCAAGTTTTCAGTACTCTGCTAGTAGTCTGAAGTAAAATTTAACACCAATAAGTCATGAAGGGTAAACAATCAAACAAAAGACTGATCATTTCTGAATTATCAGAAAAAACAATGATAATTTTTAAGCAATCTGAACGAAACATGTTGTTAAAACAGTTAAAAGTCCAGGCTTTGTCCTGGACAATGGATACTGCCCAAGACAAGGGGCAAAGACTTGCAAGAATTGCTTATTTTCCCCACGCTCTCATCCAGAAACACCCAAATGATCAGCTTAATACAATAAGAATTCAAAATATTGCCTGTACTGATGAATACTCAATGTCCCTTACAGGAATCATACTTTCTTTTCTGAAATAGCACCTATCTGCTGAGGAAAAAGAAAGCAGGCTGCAGAGAACCAGAAACAGCCCTCTCACAAACAATCAAGGAACTGATTGCAAACTACTTATCAGACCCTGAGGCAACAGCCAGAAAAATGCTGGGTTGTAGAGAAAAAAAAAAAAGATATTTCAGTTCATGCAGTTTTGCTTCTGGAAAAATGAAAGGAAACCAACAGGCAGTATCCTGGAGGTTACAGGGGCAGGGCTAGAGCAATAGCTACTACTTGGGACCAATCTATACAGCAGGATTATTAGGTACCAATTTCATATCACACTACAGTTTTCTCATGTTAATAGAGATGCAATTAAGCAGAAAAGACTGAACTGCTCAAGTCAGGTTGTATCATAAACTCCCATCTGCTCATACAGGAAAACCCCACATTTTACACTGTATCCATTTCATACTTAATTTCTGGCATTGGCTGACTGGTTGCCTCACTATAGAAAAAAGAGCTCAGTCTGCTGATCAGCACAGCTACACCTGTATCTGTAAATCCAAAAGCTCCCAGTGATATTCCCAGATATTGTCAACTTCTATGCTAGTAAGCTCTCAAAGCATTTTCTGACTTGGCTTTGGCCTCTTCTCCTTGGACAACCCCAGGCCTTGTGCGGTAGCTGGAGCATTTAGGGGACTGCTCCCAGCGTGCAGCTTGGCTGCAGCTACCATCTTGTGAAGGTTAAGACAGCAGAGTGCTGACAGCTCCTATCTGAGCCCCCAGGTGTTTAACGTATTTATTCAGAATCATACAACAATTTTTAATTCTTTCAGGTTTAACCGTATCTCTGAAGAATAGTGTTTTTCAGAGGTACATGACTCAAAACATGTGGAGTTTTCTCCCAGTTCTTTAAGTGCAATACTGAAGGCACTGAACCATTCATAAATTTAATTTCCTTTAGGGTTTTTGTGCCCAAGATTTCATTTGCAGTAATGTTATTTTACTATCTGCAGTGATGTTATTGTGTTTTGAATTGGCATAACGGACAGAAAAAATCCACATTATTTAAATAAAATAGTGGTAATGAAAAACCTTATTACTAAAGTTGTTAAGATGAAATATTAGATAGTTCCTCATGTTAAAAAGATACAGTTGTTCTACAAAACCCACAGTCCGACCTGGCAATAACTCCCTCTGCAAATCTGTTTTGGATAGTTACCTTATGGATATCCTGCTTTGGAATTCCACGCAGTGTGCAGTAATAATAAAGATGCTCCCAACCTGTTAAAAGTTCATCCAAGGCATCTTGCTGTGGACAATATCCAACGAGAACACCTTCAGAGCTAGCAGACAGTATATCCATTTCAGACCTGTTTAAAGAAAAAGATTTGAATGTTGCTTAACAAATCCCATGGCCCTGGGTTCCACCCTTGGGATACAAAAAAAATGCATGTAGCCTTAAGCCCGCAGGTAGAGGAGTTTGAGTCTCTTTGCCATGGTTAGTTAGTGCAGCACTCCCCACACACAGTGCACACTTTGTGTCCCTTTTGGGTTAGCACAGCCACCAGCATGTCACTGGTGTAACAGTGTGTGTGTCAAGGTCAACAGACGAACACATGAGGAAGACAGGTCCATGAGAATTAATGCACACCAGTTTTACTTCTCTTTTCGGTAGTAGCTGCTCTAAGGAGACACATTTCAAAACATATGGTGCTCATATTGGATATTATACTATATCCAATATTATATTCATATCAAACACGTTGAATATTGAAGAGGCAGGACTTGAGAGAGAGGGAAATGTTGCTGTGCATGCTTTGTGTGTCTATGCCCACACGTACACATGCCTGCATTCTCTAAACAACAAGAGTGAAACAAAACACAGGATATTAAAGCCTAGTAACTTAAAAGACAATACAGGGAAAAGTATAAAATTATCCTGATTTAAGAGACTTTGGCCTTCACTTTGTAGCACCACAGCATTACTTGAAATTACATTCATTGCTAAGAAGCAAGCTTGATTGCAAGGGTGTCTCATTACCCATAATGACACTAAATCTATCCTATTTATTCCAACATCTAATTCAACACTCAATGATGCTGATTTACATGTACAGAAAAACCTGTCAAAATGAAGATAGTTAATAATAAAAAAATCTGAGCTTTGAAAGAAAAGTTTTCAAAAGATTCTGAGTGACAGAATGTTTTTCCTCTTAGTGGTTTTCTACATTTCTGATTAAAAGAACTAAATATATGATTAATCATTTAGACACAAAGTAAAGGCATTAACTGCAGGATCTACAAATACCAGCACTAGTGAAAATATAAATATGTATCTCCTGTTAACAAGATTCAGGAGTCTGGCAAGAAAAAATTCTGCATTTTACATAATGAACCACAGCATGAAAATATATTTTAATGCTATCAAAAGATAAATTAACATGATTATGACAAACCTTGCCGTGGACTAATTAGAATGGTCCTTTGCTCTTAATGGAAAAGATATAAAATCATCATATCTTGGTTGGTTTGGATGGTGCCACAGCAGTTATCTGCCTGTAGACACCTCTCTAAACAAAGAGTTAGCAAAACGTAGAAGGGTTATAGGGAAAAGAGGATAATAGAAGTGTATTTCCTCATTAATTTATATCTACTTATAGGACATTTTAAATTACTTATATACAAAATTTTTACTGGCTCAGTTTTCAGCCACACCTATGGCAAATTAAATCCTTTTTGTAGGGTCATCTTTACCCTACATAGATATGGATTGAATAATGCTGTTCTTTTTGTATAACCATTCATAAGCAGTGGATTCCTTATTTAATTAATTCTAACATAGAGAAATACTATTCACAGTGAAATGTTATCTAGATGCTGTTGAACATAGAGAGATGTGTCTGAGGTTTGTTTTGCTAGGAAAATTCATGCACAAGGTTTTGTTTTGGTGCAGCTGCTGTCTTTTGAGAAACAAGAGACTGGGCTTTTGGTAATATGCCAGGTTCAGTCAGAAGAGAATAAATCCCACTCAGGGGTAATTTCAGGCACATTTACTCAGCATGAACCCTGTAGCTGGATAGAAACATCTTGTCTGCAATGGGCCCCTATGATGAAGAACAAAAAGTTAAATATGGACAGCTGCAAAAAAACAACAGACATCTAATGTTCTTGAGCTAGGACTATATTAGAGCATCCTTACTCTGTTTGCATCAGGAAATAAGAAGTGTCCCCAATGCTAATTGTAAACACAGGGTTCTAGTGCTGTGCCTATGTAAAGCACCTAGTCTGAGGTGAACAGTATTCCACCCACTGACCTTTAGCTTTCCTACAGTGAGGACAAAGTGAGAATGCATCATTTAATATTCTTACTCAGTTTCATGTTTATCTTGCAACTTTATCCATTAGTGCTGACCCTGAACACTTCAAGAGTTCCCATTAACACAGAGATTCTACTGTATTCACTAAACAACTCATAGACCTTTCCACCTCACTCCTCCCCCTCATCGCTGTATCTGCGAAATCAAAAACAATCCAACTGGAAGAAAAAAAAAATCCGTATTAGGATTCTTGTCTTTTAATCAGACCTTTTTTTTATTTTTAAAGTGCAGTATAATGACTGTTCTTCCCTCATCAACATCACTTAGTAGATTTCCATATCAAAATTCTGGACATTATTGTTCAGTTTTGTTTAACCAGGTCCCAAGCTTTTTCTGAAGAGAGAAACAATATATATAAACAAGAGATGAAAGAAAAACACGTTATAATTTTTAATCATAGTATGTATTGCACAACACAACACAAGCTCCCATCTTAGGAAATTGATTTTCCTTGAAATTCGGTTAATCTGTCAGATTTCCTTTTTATGGGTCTAAATTAAATGAACATTTCAAGTAGTGATGGCATGATACCAGAAAATCTTTTCAGTAAATGATATACTGTAAATGCTTTTCCCTTTTCTGTTTTTAATTTCTGATTCCATTCATTAAACTAATCATAATCCTCTTCTTCCTTAACAAACATCATTTTATATGCTATTATCAGAATCAAATTAGAAATATATTTTTTAATATTTTCTGAAATATAGATTAGCACACAGCAAAATGCTGATTTTTTTTCTCAAGCTAGAGAAAAACAGTCGTTTGTTTTCTGCCCTATTATTATCAGCATGCCAGAATTTTTCATTAGACTCTTCACATTAAAAACAAGACAAGAAGAATAAATCAGCTTATTTTATAAATAGAGAGAAAGAACATATAAGTACTGATTCCAATCCCTCTCAGACTTTTGTCCATAGTATGGTAGACACAATGAAATCTAGTGTAATATCTAAAATCTATAGGGAGGAAAGCAGGCTTTTACACTAATACACAACTCTCTGTATCTTTATAAAAACACTGCGTACTTGTTATCTTTAAATTCTCTTAGTAATTTTGGTTACATCATCTCATCAAGTTAAGGCATAGAACATATTTTCTCCTTCATTTTTGTCCTTCATTTTTAGACTACATCCTTATGCTCAATCAATACTTCTTGCTAGTTAAGTTCTCCTTCAGAGTGAACAGCTGCAACACATGACATCACCAGAATATTTCCAGAAATCTTTATATTTTAAATATAGTTTTAAAGTTGCAGAATTGCATTTCTAGAACTCCTTTGGAAATGGTCAACAGAACATCTGGCATCCTCAAGAAAAATAGCGTAGTCTAGCACTTGAAGCATGGAAGGTTTTGTATTCCATCCCTGTCTAAGTACTTTGGTGAGAATCATGATATTTTGGTGGAAGACATCCTGAGAAAACATCCAGGACTCAATAAGACTTTCCTCAGTATGGAGTGCTTATCTCACAGTTCTGTACTATTGAGGAAAGAAACTTGCCAGACTTTCAAGATATTGGGATCATAAATTAAAACCAGAGTATTTAAAATTTTTGATTCAAAGTTGCTCCTCCACTGATCATTTAGAGGCTTTTTACATTAACTTATTTATTCTGAGTTCTTAAAGAAATCCCTGCAATCTGATTACAGCCCTGAAGGTTATATGGGGGTGGCATGGGGCACTCCAGTCAGAAGGCCTTTGCTGACACTGAAAAGAAACATAACCACTGGGAGGATTGAATATGATCTTGGACAAAACTTGTTGCCTTCTCCTGTATAAACTGGACCTGCAGTTTCCAGAAGGCCAGACTGGCTATTGCAGAACTAGATCTGGATCTTGTTCGTTACAGTGGTTACCAGAAATGTCGCTTATAGGTGGTTGTGGGCTGGCATTCAAAGGTAAACCTCAGTGTTGGGTTTCCAGAGACAACTTAGTACCCTTGATATCAGCCTTGTGGCTGTTTTGGGAAAAATAGTTTCACTCTTGGCTCCACTGTGCACTCTGTTTCACTTTTATATGCTTTTTCTGCAGTTTTTGAATGCAATTAAATGCAGTGATATACATGGTACTTAATACCACATATATATCTGTTACTGCAGAGAGATAAATTCCATTAATTAGTCAAAATGAAATATAAATTTACAAATTGCAAAAGTACTTAGACATTTCATTGTACTCATAACTTCACATTCAATGCAGTGCATACTAATGCTCAATTACCATTATAAAAAATCAAGGTTAAAATATAATTAATGTAACTATAGCTTCATTATTATTAGACTAATTATACTGATATACAGTGTAAAAACAGAAATTTCAGCCATTATATTGATGTAAATTTATTCTTCCTTTCAAGTTAGGCTATTTGAATTACATTTTTAATTATTTATCAAGCTGCATATCGTACCTATCAAAAGAGTCCAAGTTCTAGCTGTAAAGAAATATTTTACTTTTCCCCCCTTTGTAGAGCAGTTCTTTGGTCCTATGACTCTGTAATCCAACAGCTGAGATGACTGACAGCTAATTCAAATAGGATGGGGAGTTGCTGTCATGGAGGACCTCTGTGCAGAAGGAAGATGGAAATTCATGGGAGAGAAATTAATTACATGAGGAAGACTAACAAATGCTTCAGTCCTTGATGGGGCAAATTATGAACAAGATGTCACCTGGTTTATCTATTTTTTTGCATATGCATCCCACTACACTCTAAGTATGAAGTTAAAGTCAGCTCTATTCAGCAAAGCACAACAGGAAAGACTGCAAAATAGAGGGCACCCAAAAGGCAAACAAACCACCAGTCCCATTATTCATTTTACATTGACCTTGACATGACGCTTTAAGGATTTTGACACTTTTTCTTCAAAGCTGTGTTTAGCTCTCCTTACTTGAGGGAGGTTTTATGACAGAGTGACTAAAGAGGGTTTAAACACAAGTATAAAAAGGGGAAGAAAACAAAGCTTGGCCAATGTACACAGACACAAAAAAGTGGAACAGATGTACGGTATCTGCTGATACATTAGCCCAGCAGACATTCAAAGACTATGAAGACTCACTTTGTTCTCCTTTGTTTTACCACTTTGTTAAGTGTCAGCTTTGCTTTGTACATATTTAATGCAGACCTTCCTTCTTCAAGCTGTTTGACAGAAAAAGTAACTACAAAAATGTTTACAGTTTCATACACTACCTTTCATTTAGACAGATCCCACATTGGTGGCAATCTAGTTATGGCAGCAGAGCCAAGCATGAGATAATTTTAGTCCATTTTTACTCTTTTAGAGCAACAGCTGTGCTACAGAGAACACAAAGAACTCTTCTAAATGTCAAGCAGACCATGCAGTTAATTATTAAACATATTTCAGCTTCACAACTCTTTGAAAGTCTGTCAGTCTCTTAATGTCTTGTAACACCATACTTTATAAATACAATTAAACAAATGTTACTAAAATAATGCACTTTCTGGTAATTATCCTTTTTGCTTTTGATATTTCTGCCCCTTATGAAAGATACTGCTTGTACTTTGCTATCACTATTTTCCTTCTAAGCTTTCTGAAGTAACTGTTCCAATACTACTTGTTCCTTTGGCACTCTAATATTGGGGTGGCAAATATCCCTAATATGGAGACACAATCTCCAGAAGCTAATTACTTCTCTGTTTCATTTGCACAGATATGTCACTGATAACAGCAATATTAATGATCTACACAAAATAATAAAAAGGTAAAATCGCCTGTGAATGGCATCATCTTCACAAGATTGGCTGTGGCTGGTGACAAATTCCTATTATTTCTCTGACTGGACTATTTTTATTACATAAAAGTAACAACTAGAATGGGCCTGCAAAGGTTATATATAAGTTACCTAAAACGTTTTCTGCAGACGGATATGAAAATTTTTAAAAAGCAGGTTTTCTGTAGATTGCTTAGCTTGTATGCTATAAATGTGCATTGGTCACACAAATTGTAGGATACAAAGTTCAGGCACATAGTGAATTTAAAATATCTACTTAATTTGTAGTGCATCAAAAAGAGAAAACCCTAATTAAAACAGATCAGAAGACTCCTCTTCCCCAAAAGCATTTCCCCATCAAGAAGAAGGTCAGGAAACACCAATTTGCAGAAAAGATGAAGCTGGCTCTAGTATTTAACAAACATCCCCTCTTATAGACACCCTGACTTATGAATCCCAGTGATACTGAAAACTGACATGCATAATACCTAGCTTCTATGGATTATCTCCTTTTTTTTTTTTTTAATTGTATTAAGCATTCAGCAAACAACCAACCTAGAGGCCAACAAATCTTTTAAAAGTACTTGAGGATGTTGTGAATCTGCCCTTACGCCCTGTTAAAAAGGAAGTTACCTCTCAGAAGTGTATTTTTAAAAAAATTTTTGAGACTATAGCAGCAGTTACTTGAATACAAGCTGATTATTGGTGTGTGAGGCTCTTTCTCTATAACCTCATGAACTTCCAAGATATTTTAGGTTGACCTTCCAAAAATTCTACTTTGCGTTCAGTTTGTACCTTTGAAAAATCCCATCTTCCATTTCTAGAATTCATGTTCTTCCAAGGTGCAATAGTTGTCCAACAAAATTCGAGGCTGTTTTCAGTGCACCTGCCTCAAAAAGACACTCCTGACTTCATTTTAAATTCAGCAGCAATCAAAAAATATATGCATGGATTTGTTAGGGGTTTTTTTGGTTTCTTTGTTTATTTGTTTTTAAACCAGAAGCTTTCAAGCATAGTTATTCGAGGAAACAGGAACTGTTATGAATTAAGGATTTTCTACATGGAGTAAAATTAGTTAGGTTCTCCAATACTTATAATAATAATTTTTAATACTCATTTAATTATTTGATCATGAAGAATACACCATGAAGGTAGGGTTAGATTAGATGTTAGGAAGAAATTCTTTACTGTGAGGGTGGTGAGACACTGGAACAGGTTGCCCTGAGAAGCCATGGATGCCCCATCCCTGAAAGTGTTCAAGGTTGGATGTGGCTTTGATTAAGCTAGCCTAGCGGAAAGTGTCCCTGCCCATGGAGAAGGGTTGGAACTAGATGATCTTTAAGGTCCCTTCCAACCCAAAAGATTTTATGATTTTGTGAAGGATCCATCAGACTACAGTATCTGGTCCTTTCGTGGTGACAGAGGACAAAAGATGTGTTCTTTCCAGTCAAACCCAAAAGAGGTGGGATCTACATCTAAGCTGCTGCCCAATTATTCATCAGGAATAGCTATCAGAGGTAATGTTTTTATGGAATCTCCTTCATGATGTAAATTTTAAATAAAAAATCTAGTTCTGCTGACCAACAAATGTTCTGCAGCTGTGACCAGCAGCTGCTTTCTTCTGCTGACTGTAGTCTCTTCTCTGTGCCAGGAACACAAGGCTCCTGAGTACACTACCAGAGTAAGAAAAGGAGAAGGCTTCTTACCATAATGTCCCCCTTCCTTCATTAATCTGAGTCATAAATTCAAATCAATCCACCTAAAAATCCCTGCGATGAGTAATTTTAGTCATTCTTCAGCTGCTGAGGAAGGGTTCCCCAGACCTGTTGTGGTTACCGTCTCACCTCTGGAAAGCCCAACAAACTTGCCCCCTAGTGATTTTCAGGAGTACAGCAACACAATGCACCATGATCTGCTCAACAGCAGTTTCCAAAATATGAAGAAAGGAACAAAGTCAGAAGGGACATAAATGTCTTCTCACAGCCTCAAATTGTTTCTCTACGTTTAGCTACTCCATAACAGCAGCTCTTGCTTACGGTCGCCTTCTCGAATTAGTGTTAAGTTTTGAAAACTTGGGACTATGGATTTTACACTCACTTCAGCCACTGCAAACACAAAAAGTCCATAAACTCGATTGACTCCACCACAATACGAGGTGATAATTAATGTTGTCAAGGGTATTTTGTACACTGAAATTCAATTGTCTAAGGCTTTCTCTCAAGCCTTCTAAATGTGTCAAATTTCATTATCTATGTTTTAGTATATGGTAAATTACATCGTATCTTGATACATGCTTTCATGTTGGATTTATAAAACACAGTATGGGGAATAAAAGTGACACACAGAATGTCCAGGGACGGCATTTATCCTATTGTCAAAAGCTAGTAGCACACTAAAGTTGACCTCATAAGCATTTTTATCTGTTTAACCACAGGTACATAACAACAAGACTGATAAAAGGAATACAGGCATTGTTGAATTGTTTTGTAATTTTTTTCACAAAAATTATTTTAGGGAGTTCTAAAAAAATATCTCGTAGTCAGCAAACATACTGTAATTGTCAATATATAATAATAATGAATCATATTCTTATAACTTTATATTTGCTTTCAGGTAGATGTAAAATTTTGGAATTGTCATACCAGATCAAATAGTTTTCCCAAATACAGACCTGGGACCACATTGTACAGGGACAGCCATATGCGATCCATGAACGCACAGGTGGGACCCAAGGCAAGTCCCATTAAAATCTACAGCAAAATACTCCTCAGAGTCTAAACAAAACTTATGATCATAAATACTGCCCTGATGGCAATATTTTATAAAAAAAAAATTTCAGATTATTTTATTTTTCCAAATCTCAAATCCTCTTCAGACTCATGCTATAAACTTCTGGTCTCCATCATATCCTGGTACAAAGCCTTCCGTCAGTTCCAAAGAATAACAAATGTTGATTTTCACCTAATTTTTAATCACTTCTTTTATTTTTAATTTTGCTTAATGTCTGAAAATCTTTTTCTTCTGTTTAAGACAGAAAATTATGAAAATGGAAATGTTTGAAAAATTATAAATGAAAACAACCATCTTAAAGTCTCTCTAACCATTTTAAAGCCTCACTCACACCCCTTGTTCTTCTCTTAAGAATAATTTGTCCAAAATCTGGTTTTTTTTAAATCATTCCTGCTTTATGATTAAAATTTTTTTAAGGTTTGCTATGAAAGATAATGAAAAAACACACTGAAGTAAAATTATGTTTGACAGTGGTGATATTGTAGATTTCAAAAGTACAAATTTTTCAGAAAACTGAATTTTGCAATGACTAAAACTACTTATTCTTTGAAGGTAATCCGATAATCATTGTCTTTGTAAATAATTGAGGAAATACAGACAATGAAAATACAATGAAAGAATTTGATTTCTAAACCAAAGAAATGTAACTTGCCATTTTGAAAATTCAGAAATGCTTCCTTTAAAAATTTCTTAATTAAACTCTTGACCTGTCCATATCCAAAAAAATATTTTGAAATCTCTATCATTTAGAAAAAGAGAAGAGCCCAGAATCCATTTATATATGTGTATATATATATTTACTACTGACTCAAAAAAACAAACTTTACTTCCCCTCCAATTTTGCTGGGAAAAATGGTAAGTAATGGTTACATCTAACCCAAAGTCCGTTATACATTTATCACTCCATCAGAATGATAAATCTCACCAACACTACCTCCTATCCTAATTATATAGCATATTGATCAAGTAATTAATTAATGACTCTGAAGTACATAAGTGTAAGAAAATATTTTAAAATTATCCACTTGAAGCACTGCTCATCTGCCTAAGTCTGGAAAACTTTCAGTGCAGTGCTAGCACAGAGGATATATGTCCATGCATCTTAACATATGTTACGATTTTTAAAAGTTTTGGAAGGATGTATGTTAAGTCTTTGTAGAGTTTCTCTTTTGCTATCAGACAAGTTTATTCTCAATTAACAGAGCTGTCAAACAGATTTAAATAATGCTAAAATGCTTTTCCACAGAGACTTAACAGCAACAAAGCAATATACATTTAAAAGGGAACAAAATAGGTCCCTAGAGTACAGTATAAAGGACTGAAGATGTGCTGAGTCTTTGATCATGTACATTATCAATTAGCACTATTCTGATCAAACCCTGCATTATTTACCCAGTAGGAGTCCTGATAACAGCACGTCCTGCAGATGGGATGATATCTCCAGTCAGCATCTTAAATGTTGTGCTTTTCCCAGCTCCATTTGTTCCAAGGAGTCCAAAACACTATCAGAGATACATACAAAAAAAAAAAGGCAATCAATATGCTATACTGAAAAAAAATAAGAACTATTACTCCTTCAAATTTCTCCCCTTTCCACATTTCCCATCGTATGTCTGTAAGAAACTGTATTTGTATATTAAGTGTGTGCAAATTCCCTTTCCCACAGAAAATCAGTTTTAAAAACCCCATACATATCATATTTTGATTAACCCCCAATTACTAAAAGTGACTTATTAGGGATTCTAGCCCTCCACTTAAAACCTTTCCCAACAATTAAATTCATTATTTATCCATATTATTAGTAAATGCTACATCTGAACAGGAGGGTTTTAGGTCCTGCTTCCAAACCCTGGCTGTCAGTCCATAGAGTCAATATTTCCCAGTTTCTCATGAGCTGCTTCCCTCTGTGCAAGCAAACACCAAACATCCAAGAGACACATCCATTCTGAACATTTATTTCAGGCCCCTAGCTGCAATAACTTAAGCATAAGTTAGGATAGCATTCATATTAAGTCTACACATTGCCCTTTATGATTTTGAAATACCTTTTTCATGAACTTTCTTATTGATAGATAGGCTTTAACCAGCAA
Source organism: Lycocorax pyrrhopterus obiensis (assembly GCA_014706295.1). NCBI lineage: Eukaryota > Metazoa > Chordata > Aves > Passeriformes > Paradisaeidae > Lycocorax > Lycocorax pyrrhopterus. The sequence continues at coordinate 79,536,831 of JACSVZ010000002.1, forward strand.
TAACATCCTCCTGGTTACCTCAGTTACCCAACAGCTGATCAGCAGGTAGCAGGACATCACTGGACCTGAGTTGCCATGTGCAAGTTTCTCAGATCTTCCAATATTATATTAGTAATCAAGAAAAGTCTTTTCTTTCTCAGTAGCTTAGAAATTAATATCTGTAATTCCCCAAGCCATCAAAATAATGAAAAAAACCCCAAACACAAATACAAATTTGTTCAGCACTAAATTTCAATTTATTGAAATAGTTTATTTGTATATGCTATATTCAAATGGACTGTGATGATTTCAGCATGGGGACTAAAAGTGTGCTATCTGACAAATTTGGGATTCAGTCCATAGTTTGCTATTGAATTGGGTATTTTGTTTTCTCTTTGAACACTAAACTGCTATGCTACCTTACTTGCTTTTTATGTTAGCCTATATTACAGTAACTTGGTTAAGATAAGTAAGAAGTAAAAAAATCAAGACTCTGATTAATGTTTAACCCAAAAAACAAATGAACAGTCGCTTCTTCCGCACCACCAGAGTTTCTGCTTTCATCCAGTTACTGATTTTCAGAAATTACTACAACTGAAATTTTTCTGCTGCTGTCTACAGATCTTTCACTGTAGACACACTGACATGTCTCAACAATTGCTCAGACTAAAGTGTTACTTTACAAAAGAGGAAAAAGAAAGACCCCTTTACCTCTCCTCTTGGTATGCCCAAGCTTATGTTTTCCACAGCTGTGTTCTTCTTACTGAAACCTCCATAACACTTCCTGAGGTTGTACAGAAGTAGGACATCATTACCAGTTCTTCCACCAAAGAGTCGCTGACGCTCCATTTCTACATCAACGTCTTCTGAAGGGCTGTCCATGCTGTTAACTGAACAATGGCCTCTACAACAGAAGATGATGATAAGTGATACATGGCAAATGGTCATTGCTGCACTCTATAACTCCTGTTTTCCTGGCTGTAATGCCTTAGCACTTGGTGATCAATTCTCATCAGAATTCAAGGGAAAAACAGCTACTTGTATTTTTTCTGTAGTCTGCATTAATTCAGGTACACCACGTTATCAGAAGTATTTAACTTCAGGTGTTCAAAGGAGCACACCATTTTCTTTCTCTAAAAATTAGTTCAGTGCCTGTTGTGGCAGAATAAAAATGATAACACACCTTGGCTTCTGGAGGAGATCCCAATGAAGGAAAAGACGTAAAAGAAGTAGCAGTGTTCCCTGAAGGGCCATTTCCACAAAAATCCAGCCCAGGAAATCCATTTCAAACGGGCTCACATAAGAATCTATTCCAAAGTTCCTGGTCAGGTCAAACTTGATCTGATTGTACGAAAGCTCTATTAAACCCTGGCCTAGGCAGAACTGCGGGAATATGATGAATGCCCATTTGAGGATATTGTAGATGTTCTGAAAACTCTGTATGCAGCAAGGAGGGAGGAGAATTAAAAAAAGGGGAAAAAAATTAGTTTTCTCCAACAGCTTAATGAGAGCACATGCAAAACTGGATACAGCATTCAAATCTCACTCATGGTAAACTGAATTCTAAAGTGCGTATTGTGAACCATTTTGGGGACAGGGTTCACATCATATTGCATTTTAGACTTTCTACAGCCATAGCGTTCTAATCTTAGTTGAAATTCACAGATGGTATCGAAACGCATGTAGCCATGATCCTTCTACATCCTTAACATTTTAATATTTGTATACTATCAAATCTGAATCACCAACTTAAACCCAAGTGAATACTGCATCTGCTTACACACTTGCATGACACATAATCCAGATTTGACTTTAAACATCAAGTTTTTGACCTGTACAAATGGAGGTTATCCCTCCTGAATGGAGAGTCATACTCATTCTGGAACTCCTTTCCATCAAGTTGTTTAAATACCATTGTAACTAATTAAAATCACATACATGGAGTGAGAATGCACTGTATGAATTACTATTCATACAGTGCATTAGTGATCCTAGGAATATGCAGCTTATCTCTTATGTCAATATTATTCAAACACATTTTACAGGGCATATAATCTATTTAATGGACCAGAACAGCTCCCATTATGTGCCAATTACAACTTAATGGTCTAGAAAATGTCAAAGTTTCAATTAACACTGTTTTCCCATTATTGCAGCATGCTTTTTTGGGTTATAGACAAGTTAAAATTCAAGATGGTAACAGTCAATACGGTATATTCTAGGACAGAAAAACCATGAATGCTTAAAAATTATGTTTTTCTTCTGGAAAAATCTTATCCGTACAAATATATAAACAGGCAAATATACTTTTTCAACTATATACATGCATGTATGTGTGTCTATACATCTCAGTTATGAAAAAGATAAACCAAAGGTTTTATACTGACCTGCACTTTGGAAATTATAGCTAACAAGCGAGGTAAGAGAGTCACCAGCATGGTACACAGGCCAAACACAAAATTTAAGGAGATGTAAGAAATAAAAGCTACATCTGAGCTTGAGAAGAATCTGGATGCAAGATACATCCAAGGCAAAGTTGCATATCTGGAAGTTTAAAGAAACAAATCCGTCACAAATAAGTTATGGTTTTGCCTCACCCCCTCCCCCTAAAAAAGTCAGTTATCACATTGGAAAAAAACCACAATTATTGGTCCTTATTTTTAAGATAGACAAAAAACTCTTCTGAACAATTGATTTTAAAAAAGGACAAATCTGGTATATGTGTTCTTTAACAAATTAGCTTATAGTTCCATAGATGTACACATATTTACTGCCATGTTATATGCAGATATGATCCATTTTTGCCTATATTAGCTGCAGATATTTGCTTCTACTGTTCTAGACAGCTTGCAATCCTGTTTTCTGAATGATTACCAACCCATGCACCTTATCAAGCCTCTTACACAGAGAGAGAATTTAAACCAAATGTTTAAAGCTTAAATCATGAATGCTGAGCAGTTATCTTTTCTGAGAGGCCTTCATAGAAAGAAAAAAAAAAGAACAAAAGTAGAAGGAGGTAGTGAGCATAGAAAGAGAAAGAAAAAGAAGACAAAAACAATGGTCTTTGAACTGGAACTAATATTTGTGCCAGTGATATGTGAGAACTGAAAAAACCTACAGACCATGTTATTACCTAAACCAGGTTGTCAGTTAGTAGCGTAATAGCTATCAAAATGAGTGCGCAGCACAATGAGGATAAGACAGCATGTCCATGGCTACATCACCTTCCATGAGAATCTTTAAAAGAAGGAGGAAGGCACCCTCCATTCTGACAAGTCAAATGATGCCTATCCAGAATGGAGTACTCACATGTTTTAAAAAGAGATGTTTGTACAAGGTCTGGGCCTTTGGAGCATGCATGTTATGGAAAGAAAATTTATTTTCCATTCATCATAGAGCAAGATGTATTTATCAAACAAGCAATATATAGACTGCAGGAGCAGAGCTATCAGCATACACTATAGTACAATGATAAGTACATATGTAGTGTATTTATAAACACTTCTTATATAATATTAATATGTATAACTGGTTTAGTAGTGAGCTCAATGCAAGAGCAACTAGCCAAAAACCTGTGAATTCACTTCTTCACTGCCTTAAAGTGTAGTTTAGATTACAAGTCATAAAAGTCCCTTTTGAATTCAGTGTTCTGTACTTTCTTATTGCATTGGAGAATGCCAAAATCTTTTACCTTAAAAACAGACTTGCAAACCCTGCTGGGAAGTAATAATGATGTTATCCTCAGTTTACAGGAAGAAAAAGGTTAAATGACTCAATGTTTGGGTCTCAAATGAAGATTGTAAGTATTCAAGGTCACACTATACTTTTCAGCATCCTGTTGCCAGTCTTAATCACACAATCTTTTCTTCTCTTCATGCACACACCAAAATCACTGTTCTCAGAATTACAATATCATAAATACAAGTCCATCCTTGGAAACGGCTCAGGAAAGAGACGTGATTTACAGTGCTGTTACTCTGCTGTAAATGAAAGCAAAATTTGATTTGTTTGCTTATAGCTGCTAAGAAATGAGTAAGACTTTCAGAATACTAAAGTTACGTGATGTTCAAATACAGCTTGTAGAGTAGCGGCCAGTCGCACCTACATTTCTATCCTCTTTCTTTTCCTTCAGCTGCAGTTGCAATTTAGTATTTTCTAAGTATAAAAGACAGAACATTTTGGACAAAACTGCTAAGCATTTGGACTAGGAAACACCTCTTCAATCAACTAAAAGAGAAAAAAAATGTAGTTTAGTTAAGAGACCGTTATATTTTCAAAGGAAATCGCTTTTAAAGTAGCACACTAAGAAACTTGATTATTCTTTCAAGCACACCCTCTTCTCTTTAACTTTTTTGTATAACTGTGTTATTTTTATCTTTATTCTAGATCAGAAAATCCGCACAAGTGTACCCTGAAGAGAAAAAACATTTTAAAAGTAAAAAAATGCAGATGATGATGGCATGCAGATGAATGAGGATTACATGCACAGTACTGGGGAAGAATAAAATGGCCACAGCAGGCTTCATCACATTTACAGTGTAGTTAGGCTGAATAAAGGGTAGATTAGGAAGAGTGGCAAGTCTGAATTTTATCAGTGTCCTTGAGACATGTTAAACTTACACTGACAGCTATTGGATCTTTAATATATGTTAATACACATTGAATACATAGATTTTCTTGTTAAAAATCACTGCAACATCTGTTAGGTCAGCCAAAGCTGAACAGTACAGGAGGGATTATATTGAGCTTATTAAGATGCATCTGCAGTCAACAAAATAAGACAGTCCAGCTTTTCAGTCAATGACTTTTTTTTTTCTGAAATACTCAAACTTTAACTCAACATTTCGGTTTAAACAATGCCAGCATAACTGCCATTAGATAGTATACTGTGGGCAGGGCCAAAGCCCAAAGCACACCAGAAAAAGCCTGTCATGCCTTCAGTAGACATACAGGTCTGTACTGTGTGCTTCAGTTGCTGCTTGGCTAAGATTTCTATGGATACCAATGCCTCACTAGGATGACAGCAACTGGATCACAAGAAGGATTCAATGGTTGTAATAAATAAAAAGGTGTGAGATTTCATAGTGTGAAATTTTTGCACTGAGACTGGTTAGAATTTGTGCCTTTAACTTGAAGGAATCACTTGATGGAAGTACTGAAGAAAGGAAGTGAGAGTGGTACACAAGAGTGATACAGTGAAGAGAAAATTATGAATTTTGGATATTTCATACAAGTTATTTACAACATCCTGCCATCATGACCTCTAGAATATTTCATACTCGTTTGGCCATTCACGTCCAGGAAAGATGAGCTCAAACTGGAGTTATAAGGAAAAACGATAAATAGAATTATCCAAGGAATTTGGAAGGTTTTACGAGAGAGGACTTTGCTTGTTTTGGCTTGCAAAAGGCGTTTGATGAAGGACAATTACGAAGTATGATTCTGAATAAACTTAAGCTAGAATTTCCAAGAAAAGATCCAGCTTTGAGGATACCTAAACAGTTTTCCAAAAATTGAGTTGCTGAAGGCACAAAACCTTGAAAACAGTTTCAAGGTGCAATATAGTAAATTGAGGGGTTTTTTGAAGGATTTATCTGAGACTCTTCCTGGAATAGAACATGTCCTGATCTTGCAGAAGGTCCTTTCTTCTTTCCTTCCCTATCGTTCTGTCATGAAGCAGCTAAACATTTGTCATGTAAGATATGCATTCTCCCCTACAAGAGTGGCAGCAATTAGTTGCTTGAAATAAGGAATGAACTTTTCAGAAGCCTTTTCCTTTAACAATTCATCTTCAGCATTTCTCACATCACCTTAGACAGCACATGGGAAGAGTTAAAGGGACAGAATACACTGTTAATTTTATTGACCCCAAGGCTCAACAGACTTATTTTTATAGAGGTATCAATCCTCTGTTTAACCAGCTATTTTAACCTTCTATAACAGGGTTGGTTTTTTGGTTGGGTTTTTTGGGTTTTTTCATGTGAAGCTAAGCAAGAGAGTAGCATGGTAGAACTTTCCTCTCTCACAGCACTATTTGGAGACAAATCTCCGACCAGCCCAGTACTTCACAGACTTCTCATTGGAAATATATGCTCCTGGAGCTATGTAGAATTACAGAAAATGCTTAGAGCTGTAATAAAAGCCGTTTCTTACCTTCTTGATGATATCGTGCACAGCTAAGCACTGAAATTCTGACCTAAGTTAATATTCCCTCATTTTCTGGAAGATAACATACAATCAATTTCTAACAGCAAACTACTGTTATACAGGTTAAGTATCTTCTGAGACATTTCCACTCCTTTTTTTTTAATGTGTGAGTAAATCTCCATCAACTTTTTGTGTTCAACTTTCAAACTCACGTTTCAGCCTGTTTTCTCATTATATTTTGCTGAATCATAATTGTTTACAAAGACAGAAAACCATGCATCCAGCAGCAGGTGCAAACTACATCTGAAGATTTATGTTTGTTTCTTAGAAGCTGTAATTCCATAGTAGCATTTCCAATCACATACCCAAAGAGTATCAGCAGGAGAACAGTGGCTGCCAAGTTCTTTCGGAAAGTGAAGGCTGACAGCTGGAAGGCACTAATAACGCCAACGCACAGGGTGACTGGAACCATGTAAAACACCTAGAAACAGAAGAAAAAAAAGCACTGAGCAGGTGAGCATCTCTTACTGGTCTTACCTAGTTTGCATAGAAGAGTTTTACAAATTAACTTTTCCATACTTGCAATACAATTATACTAAAAATTAGGAAGAAATAGGCAGAAGAGCTTGGAGATTTGAGTTTATACGTGCTGTGAAACTACCCCTTACACATGAAACAGCCTGACAAGATAAAGTCTGACTACAGAAAATCCCCCATAATCCTATTTCTATTGACCTTTCCAATACATCCATTTAACAAGCTAACTCTTCCAGATAATGAGTCCGTGTGGGGCCATAGCTCCAAAACATCAAATTACACTGTGAATACAGAGGCTTGGTTTCAGAAATCGCAGTTTCACTCGTTGTTGCTTCATTCATAGGAGAATAATAAGGGTGCAATTTTAAAAGAGATTTTAATGAAGGACCATGTGTGCTGATGAAGCAAATGACATCTTTAATTGGGAATGGACACAATATGTAAAAGCATTACAGCTATCATGCAACAGGGAAAGCAGTTTCTCTCTTTAGTATCTTGATATAATGGCAACCAAATGCTTAAGGGTGGCAGGGTGGGATTGGTACTGGGGATTCATATCCAAGTATTCAAGTGAGAGGGGTTCTGCTTGCAAATAGCGAATGTCAGGATGTGAAAATCTGTGCTCAGCTCCATTTTTGATGTCTGCCTACTCTGTGCACTGAACCTGAGCTCATTAGGGCACTGACAGGCTCCATTTATGCTTATATAATATTTAGCTTTATCCTAATATAACTGAGATTCTGAGATACAACTGCAATAGAGGCAACAAATCAAGGTCTAGCTAAATATTCAGTGTAGAAGAAAAACATACTGGTAAAATTAGACTTTCATAATGAAGTACAATGAAAATCTCTTCCAAATTAAACCAGAGGCTGTCACCTCTTTGCTACTGGGAAAACATTTTTTTTTTCTAATAGAAGGGCAATGGAGTAAAATGTAGATGGATGCAATATTCTCATCTTATTCACAGAGTACCTTTTCTTTACCATATACAAATATCATAACATACCACCCACAGATTTATGTTTCAGTTATCCTGAAGCTGTTAAAAATATTGTAGAGAAGTCACAAAGCATTTGAGTCCCAGTATATTTCAACAGAGCTGGGGCTTCTGTTTAGAAATAAATAAATAACTTTAAAATCAAATTCTATTGGAAATCTTACCCTGAAATCATGGTGTATTACAGAAATCATGCACGTACAACAAAACAACTTTAATTTTGCCCCTCTAGTGACACAAGCTTAATCTGAGCAAAATGTCTCTATTTCTCTTTAAATTTTCTTAGCACTTACACTTTTTCCATTTGTTGAACATAGTAATGAATACCATTCATGCCTATAAATACAGTAAGAACAGCCTGATTCTCATGAGACCAATTTCATAAATCAAATACTTCTGCAGGCCTAGTAAAGATTCTGCTACCAGTAATACAGGACACAGCCTATACTACTTAAAATACGTAGAGGGATTTAAAATTTGACAGTTCATATATTCATGTGTTCGGTGTCCCTAAATGATCTGCAGCACAATTAGCATTTAAAGCAGTGTCTGTTCTTTCCCAGATCATGATTGATCATGCAGTACTGTGTTGAATTTGTGAGAACATTTTGAGAGATTGGCAGAAAATAATGAGGAGTTGACTTTGCTCACAAGGAGAAACCGAATGATGAAGGACTGAGTTTTTAACCAAGCCTTCTTATCTGAAGCAGCAGCAAAAAGAAATACCAAGATTGACTGGCCAAGTAAATAACATTTGGAAAAATGTGCTCTTACCTCAAGATTGCTCAAGTGTGAAAATTCTGATTTCAGGCATGGGTGGGTGAAGATCTAATGTTTTAGAATTAGAATAGTCTAAATGAAAACAGTGTTCCAAAAATTTCTGTTCCTTACCAGGGGGTCATAGCATCCAGCCTAAAGGTTGGAAAGGACCTTAAGAACATCAGGTCCAACCATTAATACAGCACTGCCAAGTCCACCACTAAACCATGTCCCTGAGTGCCATATCTACATGTCTTTTAAATACCTCCAAGGATGGTGACTCTGCCACTTCCTTGAGCTGTCTATTCCAGTGCTTGCCACAAATAAAAGGTACCGATTATAACTATCTCATATTATCCACAACAACACATAACATAATTATCCCTTAAAGTAGCTGACGAGTATTTTCGGTTTTCTCCACTCACTTGAAAGGCTTTGCCAGTGCATGGCAAAATTCAAAGCATAGAAATTCCTGCTATGAGCTGCTGTGGGGAGATTCTTTCTGTCTAGGCTGATTAGCCAACTTCCTTTTATTGTAAAATAGTATACATAGCTAAAGCTAGCAAATCATTTAAAATTCAGCTTTGGGAAGCAAGGAACGCAAGCCCCACCCCGTATTAAAGTAGGAATGGTGACAATGTTTGTTAGCATGTCAGCCAACAGCTGTCACTCTGCGCATTTGAAATCTTATTCATGTATCTTGTGACCATATCTCCTTTTGCTCATTTATGACAAACTAGCCTAAAATTTACACCTTATGCTGCCCTATGGATGCTGAAAAAGCTTCAGCAGAGAATTTCTTCAGCTCTCTGCAGCATTTTTGTGAGAGTTCTGTCTTTCCCATGCAAGTAATTCTAAACAATGTTACAGTTTTGTAAACTTCTTGTAGCTGCAGGTTGTTTTGCAGAATTGTTATGGTTCTAACTGTAAAAACATTCAGAGATGGGTGTCTTAGAACTTGACCAATCCCCTCAAGGAGTGGATGGCAAAATAACAATTACCTTATGCCATTTAACACACTTTTGCGAACTAACATATAAAAGCCTTCGGAAAGATTATTAAATCGCCTCCATTTATCCCTGAACCTGGACTTTGTGTCATTTCTGTACTTGTCCACAGTGAGAACAGGGACACTGCCCCACATAATACATACCATATCACAGCAGAAGTTAGCAAGCCAGTAAGTTTTGTAACCCAGGCCTGTGATGTGTTGCAAGCGTTTGGTCCCAGATACTCTGTCCTTCACTATGGCACTTCCAATGGATGCAGTAAGGATAGAGAAACCCAGCATGATACACAGTGCTACCCCACACTGACGGACATTCTCCATTCTGGGGTAAAAAGCAAAACAGTGTAATGAAAATATAATGGGGAAAACAACCCTCAAATGCTAGAAAAACACTAGACATTAAGACCTTAATCCTGACTGCAAACACCATAGAATCACAGAACAGTTTGGGTTGGAAGAAACCTTAAAGATTGACTAGTTCCAACACCCTGCAATGAGCAGGGACGCAATGTCTCTACACTGTCAACATCTAATTAAAGAACAGGAACAAGATGCATTAAGTTACAAAACTATAGGTGAGTTAGAGAGCACAGTATGTGTCTGAGTTGCAAAGTCAAGCTTGTGCAAATATTTCCCCTTTACAGAAAACTAAAATTTAAAACCTTGACAATTATTTGAAGCAGTTATCCTGTTTAAAACTGTCATGACACAATCAGTATAAATTCAGTATTTTTCTTTACAAAATACTGCAACAATTTTTGGCATAAACAGTGGACTTGAAAGACAGTCCACACTAAAAAATGCTTCACTCAATAGAACTGAATTGTGTCTATCAATTCACAGTATCTAATCCAGGAAACATATATTCTTATTTAATTGATAGTTTCAATTGTCTGCTGTTAAACATTTTAAGAGTTTGCTCACATTTTGTCCTCATCCAGCAAGGCTCCTCCATATGGTTGGCTGTAGAGTGTAATCCCTGTGGCAAGAAAAATAAATCATGAAATATTAAATCTTATTAAGGACTTCAGGTTCTAGAGTACACTGTTAACACTTGTTACACATATGAATAAAAAGGCTAAATACATAGTAACCAACAGAAAGAGGTCAACAACCAAGCTGCAAAACCAAACACTGTATCCCATTGAATGATTTCCAGAGTTTGGAACCACTAAAAACTAATGAATAAACATAAGTAGTAGTTGTTTTTCTGCATTCTGAAGTTCAGAAATTGGTTCAACAATGCTATATATTGCTGTGGAATCTACATCACAGAAGGTACCAAATACAAAACCTAGACTAGGATTTGTTCATATACCTAATCTTCTGGGGTAAACTAGATGGTTACTGCAATTTATACACTTGGTTTAGATTTTAGATTAGATCTTTCAGCAATTTTTAGATTACTGACATTTTGCTGAGAAAAACTGTTTAGCTAAATTCAGAAAAGAAAAAAAGTCACACCTTTGATTGAAACTGTAGAGCTTTAGATTAAAAACATGCGCAGTTTGGGAGACCAAGAAAAATCCTGACAGGCAACGCATTCTTAGGCTTGTTTTCGTTCTTGATGCAAACAACATTTAGCAATATAGCAAAATTAACTTTGGAATTGGAAGGCAGTTTGTGAACAAAAACTGTGTCTTTTTGCTTTTTTTCTTTTCAAGCAAAAGAAGAAAAATTGGGGGGACTGAAGGCGCAAAATATTGTCACTGCAAAGGTTGCTGTTCCACTGGACTTGATGCAGTTCGTGACTTATCTCTGTGGGTGTGCCTGACAGATGTGCCAGCTGTGCTGGTTTTGTGCTGGATGGAATTAATTTTTTTCACAGTAGCTGGTATGGGGGTAGGTTTTGGATTTGTGCTGGAAACAGTGTTGATAACACAGGGATGTTTTAGCTATTGCTGAGCAGCACTTAGAGCCAAGATGTTTTCTGCTCCTCACCCACTCCACCAGTGAGGAGAATGGGGTGGGGGGGGCACAGGGGGTTGGGAGGGGTCACAGTGGGACAGCTGACCCTGTCTGACCAAAGGGACATTCCATACCATATGGCATCATGCTTAGCATGTAAAATGGGGGAAGAATGAGGAATAGGAGGGATATTTGGAGTGATGACATTTTCCTTCTTAAGTCAGTGTTAGGTGTGACATGGCCCCCCTCTCCTGGGAATGGCTGAACCTCTGCCTGCCCATGGAAAAGGGTGAATGAATTCCTTGCTTTGCTTGTGTGCATGGCTTTTGTTTTTACCTATTAAACTTTATCTCAACCTGTGAGTTTTATCACTTCCATTATTGTCTCTCACATGCCACTGTGGGAGGGTGAGCTAGTGGCTGAGTGAGTGGGCCTTAAGTAAAACCACGATATCAGCACTATTTGATTAGTGTCTAAATAAGTCTATGCTGTTCCAAATTAAAACAAACAAAGAAACAAACTTCATCCTAACAGCAGTTATAATTTTTCCAGTGTCTTTGGTAAAGATATAAATTATTGGTAGCCTTAGATTGACTCTCTGGGGCACCACTTAATTGAACACACTGTCATATTTTGTTAGAATCCGGCTGTATAAAGACAAAAAATATCTTCATTCTAGTAACAGGTGCAATTTGACTAAGCGCACATTTATTTTGCCTCTTTAATTTTTCATTACTCATCTTCAAGCCAAGTAATCTAAACATCACTAAGTCACTGCATGGTAAAAAGCCGAAAAACAGGATGATGATTAACTCACACACAAAACTAGTACAAGGTAAAGATTTTTCAAATAACAGCTAAACAAAGTACACTGAAGCCCAATGGTAGTTAGAAAAACAAAAGAAGATTCAAGCCAATAAGGTTTTGATGTATCACTAGCTGATACTTCTGCTATTTGTAGAAGTCTTTCATGTCATGTGCCTTCAGGGGCTGTTTAAAATTTTCCTTTGTTTTTCTTTTAAAGCATTAATTTTTTAAACAATTGCAGCTATTTGTTCTGAAGCAAAACTGGCATATCAAAGAAAATTATTTTTTCCCACTGGAACCACTGAATTTCCATTTATGTAAAGGAGTAGTAGCATGACAGAAAAAAGTTTAGTTTAGTTTCCAGAAAGTTTTTCTAGGCTTTTCTAATGTTTGAATAAAAGTGGGCATATTAGAAGAAGGAATCATACAATATGCAGAATTGGAATGGATCCACCACGACCATCAGATCCAACTCCTGAGCCTACACAGGATACCCCGAGAGTCACACCATGTGCCTGAGGGCGTTGTCCAAACACTTCTTGAACTCTGTCAGGCTTGGTGCTGTGACCACTTCCCTGGGGACCCTGTTCAGTGCCCACCCACCCTCTGGATGAAAAACCTTTTCCTTTAGGATAGCCAACTGAAACCTCCCCTGGCTCAACTTCAGGCCATTTCCTTAAGTCCTGTCACTGGTCACAAGAGTGAAGGGATCAGTACCTGCCCCTCCACGTCCCCTCGTGAGGATGCTGAAGACTGCAATGAGGTCTCCCTTCAATTTCCTCTTCTCCAGGCTGAGCAAACCAAGTGACCTCATCTGCTTCTCATAAGGCTTCCCTTCCAAACCCTTCACCATCCTCATGGCCTTCCTTTGGATGCTCTCTAACAGCTTAATGTCTTTTTTGTACGGTGGCACCCAAAACTGCATACTACATTTAAGGTGAGGCCACTCCAGTGCAGAGCAGAACAGGACAATTCCCTTCCTCGCCCAGCAGCGAGATCTCAGGGGGAAACCAACAAAACTTTCAGATTACTGCATTGGTGTTAAACAAACCTCTACAGCAGTTGACTTGGGTTCCATACACAGAAGTGCACTGCTGTAACTTTCTAGTACAGAATAAACAGAAACTGTGAAAGTGACAATTGCAGGGGAAAATAAAAACCCATGACATTAAATAGCATAATGCTCCTTGCAGTATTGTATCATACAATACCAATCAAAAAGCAAATTACACTGAATTAATTTCCTTCTATGGAAGAGTCACAAAAACTAATCACACTTCTTAAAAGTAGCAAATATTTTTTTGACAGTCAATTTCTATTCAAACCATGTAGATGAAAAAAAGGATTACATTTTTTTTCAATTTACACTCACAACTGAAATTAAATTTCACAAGGTTGTGGATTACAAGTAAGAAAAGTATGACTGTGCTAAACTAAGTTCAGTTGTGTTTAGAATTCAAAATTCTATCACTGCATTAAATATAATACTTGCCTTTCATTCAGAATTTTATGTTTCTTCAATTAGTCTGGATCATGACAATCTTGGAATTTTCTACTTTTTTAGTATAATGCTTTCTTCTCTCCATCCTGTTGTCAAAAAATAGATGACTAATTTATATAAAGCCAATAAACTAGCTTGTAATCCACAGAGGAAAAAAGTTCCCTTGAACTGGAGAAATAAGTTATAAAGTATCTTCCAATACCAGAACAAAGCAACAGAATTAATAATATTTGCCATTATATACATTTTTTTAATTTAAAAAACCCTTCCATGTACTTCTATAACCTGTCCCTTCCTACATTTCTTCTAACCACCTAGACCATCTTTTTTTACACATCTCTGTCCCAATACAGCTGTTAACATGATGTAAAATGTACTTATTGATACTTTCTTGCCTTTATATGCCTTTTTACTGTGTAAAGCTGCTATAATGAGGCTCATTAAGTTGAAAACTATCCGCCATCTTTGAGGACTTAAAAACTATAAATGACAGATAAACTAAGAAGTTCTAAATTATAAAGCTCCTATTAAACAGATGCTTCTGGTGTTTATGCAAGGATTTTTTTAAAGACCGTATTTGCAAGCCTTGTGTGAACAGCCCTCAGGGCAAATTTTACCGTATCAGTATTCACGCGGGAAAAGCAAGACAGGCAATAACACCAAATATTATATGATTTAGCACTAACTCTGTCTGCTACTTTTCATAAATTTCTCCATATGAAAATTATTTCTTCCACAGTTACAGATTGCCATTATATTCTCCTGATTTAATCGCAACAAAAAATTTCTTTATTGTCCTAAAACATCCTTCGTCTATGTTCTCAGCATGCAGTTGGTCACTTTATTTTTACAGTGATCACTTAGGCTTCTCTATGAGCAGAGATGAAAAATTGTAATAGACACCCTTTCCAACCTTTCCAAAACCATGCAAAAGCAATTCAAGAACTGGAAAAACTGTGACCATGGAGAATATTATTGATGCCTTAGGTTTTAACTTCCATATTTTTCAAATCCTGCACTGCCTAGTGTGTACCTCTGAAGTGTCGTGTCATCTGTTCACTTCTGCTCTCTCGTGCTAGGCAGACATAACAAAGCCTCTCCAGGCCTGCTCTCCAAGGACACTCACACCGTCCTAGGCCCAAAATGTGTAAACCAAAAGCCTCTGAAAGGGGGGGCAAGCTTGGGGAAACTACACGATTAACTGAAGTTTTAATTGGAGAATTAACCCTGATACGCAAATGAACCAAACCTATAAAAGTGTGAAGAACTCATGACCTGTCGTCCATCTTGGGGTCCACCTTGGCAGTAGCCTCTGGCTCCCCAGGGTGTACCTTTGAAGGCCTTTCAAATAAATACCTACCTTTATTCCCTTATTTTTGTCAAGTCTCGTTTTTAGGTGTGCTCTCAAGGCATCACTATACTTTAATGCTCTTTTCAGAGAGAATGAGAGCACCATGATGAAAGACTTTCTCAGACCTTTTAACCTTCTGCAATACAAAAATGAAGAGTTTCCAAAATGAGAGGCACTATTTCCTCTGTTTGAGCAGAGTGAAGAGGAGGGCATCTCAAAGAAAGGAACACCTCTGTATACATGCTAGTTGATATATGTATGCACGTATAGTTCTGAAAAGGAATTAATCCAGATGTCAATCCCAAGAGAGAGCACAAGCAGCCAGTTATTTTGGTAATATATTTTCTTGGCTTTTTTTCAGCTATAGAACTTCTATTTCTTTCTTTTCTCAGTTGTTTTGTTTACAGTTAACTACATTTTTGATGTGTCTTTTTTTTCCTCATTTTTGTCTTTCATTAATTTAAAAGGCTCAGTTGTCATCTCTCGTATCTCTCAGTGAAAGACTTTGCTTTATACAGCTGAGAACAAGGGCATTTTTAGCAGTCCTGAAAGCCATAGAAATGGAAAAAAGAGGGGGGAGTAGCCAGAGTTTTACAGTTTAACTTTAAACTTCAGGAATAACTGGGGTCTGGGTGGGGGAGTGTATTTATGTTGGACATAACACTGGGAGCCCCATGCTACATGCTTAATAGTAGAAGACGCAGTAAACAATTCATTGTACCCTGTTCAGCTTCACTATGATTTCCCCTTGGTGTTCTCCCTTACAGGTGGAACAATCCTACTCCTTTCCTTACATTGTTCTTGATTAAACTAATTTTAGATTCTAATTTGTTAAAAAGGCATTCCTAACCTAGTGAAATAAATTCTTCACAAAATATTAGAAGGATTGCAACATTTCCTACAATAAAATACTATATTTTCCATTCTGGATAGGAAAGCTCACAGGAAAAAGGAAAATGCATCCACTTTAAGTATGTTTGATGTCAACATTCTGCATCCTGCCCTGTTGTCATTCAGGAGCTGCACAAGTCAGGACAATTTTCCCCATAGCAACGTCTTATTAACAGTCTGCAATCTGTGCCTTCAAGGGAAAGTGCTCTAGATCTTCTATCTCACATCTAAACCAGCTGACCATCTGTCAGAAAATAAAGGCACACACAATTTGTCATAACTTTAGAGAGTAGGATGTGTCCATCCTATACATGATAAAGAACAGAAGACACTCGTAGTCCAATCCATCCCACCTGGGGGCAACTTTCTACATAAACAATTTCAAAATCTCCGTTTTTTCAGTAAAAATGAGGAAAGTGGTATGAACCCAGCAGTAATTTTTCAGTATCAGTTGGCAAAATCTAGAGGAAAAAATCTTAAAGGTCTTCAAGCTTGTATGCCATCACTGTAGGTTAGTCAGAGCTGTCCTTAGGTATATATTGTGGTTCTGCACTGTACTTTGGGTGTGTCTGAACCTGTCTCTTGGCACTTCTTTGTAAACTGTCTCTTATGTCAAGCTGAGTCGTGAGTACATAGATCAATTTAGATCTGTGCTACTGATTCTAAATATCATGATTGTTGCAGACTTGAATAGAAGACCAATCTAGGTTTCTTTATTCCAGATATCTAATTTCGGATTAAATAAAATAGTATGTGTAAGAAAAATGGAGATAGTACATATATATATGACAATATTTCTATTTATATAAAATGAGACATTACTGTTAACTGAAAATTATGATTTATATTTTATGGAGAATTTCACAGGCAGCATCATCATTAATGGTTTCCAACTAATTAGACATGGTTAAAAAGGTTCCACCTAAAGGCCATTTCACAGTTTTCTTTGTAAAAAGGTTTAAAGTTATAATTTGCAAAGAATTCAGGAAACTATACAGCCACTTTCCACCAAAATTCAGCTGAAAATGACTCCCTTGATCCCTTCCGCTCTTTCGAAGAATTGAATATGAAATAAAAGAGGATGATACATGAAAGCTTACAATGAGTGATAGTATGAAAGATTTTTTTAAAAATCGATGACTTCAATAGGAATCCTAAGATGGGGCAGCTGCATCGCAAAAGGCCTTTCTATATTGAGACATTTCTGTTCTTTGAATAATGATGTAAGAACTTTTTTTGACCACTCTACTTTACAGACATCATTCTAGATGACAACCACTCCTTTTTTCTTTATATAGCCTTACCCTAAGAGGGAGGTTACAGTCCTTCTCCTACACTCCAGCACGACAAACACATCCCGACTCAGTGTTACAGAATTAGGTGTGAAAAATAAGTTTTACTTGATCAAAATCTCTAACTTAAGCTTAAGCAAAAAATATTGCCTTTTAGTTTTTTATTCCTCTTACTTCATTAATCCATTTTTATTTGCTCACAATTACATTACTTAATTGTAGGAATGCAGCATTTCAGAAAGAGATTAGAAAATGTCATTCATATAACCTTGAATACCAGTTAGAGGTGAAGAGTTTTGACAAAAATCCAGTACATCTTGCCTCCTCTTTAGAAGAGTCTTACTCATTTTTTTTTCTTTATTAACAAGTTAATTTTCATTATCTGCCACTGAATTTATAACTCACTAAAAAACAATGCATTTGATTTCCTCCACAGTAAGACAGAGGACTTTTTCTCACAGCAGAATCACAGACTTACATGATGATGAAGGTAGGGGTGGGTATCCACATGACAGAGAAGATGAGATATTTTTATACCAGTATTACTGAACTGCTGTTCCAAAAGAGACATCTGATCCATAAGCTACAATAAATGGATATAAATCGATCCGGCCAATTTCTGTTGCTCCATCTAGTTACGTGTACCTCCAGCTGGGCACACATTTTCCTCAACAATCATACCACTCTTTACATGAAAATTGCAATAAAAAAACATTGCAATTTTCCAAGCATCCTCAAGGAGAAATTTTCCAATAATCCCATATTGTTTAGAGAGAGAGGTGAGGAGAAATCTCTCCACTTGCAGAGAAAGGATTTGAAGATCAGATTACACAATAGCAAAAAGGAAGGATTTTTTTATTACTAAATAAATATAATTTCCTGCTCCTGCATGCTGAAAAGTCAATAACTTGGACTGACAGAACAAAAAGCAATAATCAATTTTTTTCAAAGTTTTTTTAACAGATACAAATCCCTACGAAGATAAACCAGTGCAAGTCAGCATATGTCCTCTATACTCTTGGCTAAAATTTCTTCCTTCAAACTTTCCTACCAAATCATAAGTCTATATTCCCTGTATCCTCTTGACTGCAGAATAGACTTTAGACAAAAGCAATTCACCTCCTTCTCAGCTCCTTATTATCAAAACCTATCACTAACTTGGACCAGTGCTACTGATCTCCTGTGAAAGTTACTGGATCTGTCCCTGTGGGCAATGCAGGTAGAATTCAGCATGTGGTCTGTAATGACTCTTCCATCCTCCAAAGATCTTGGGAGAACTCTAACTGGGTTCATGTTCAAGAAATACACACAGGATATAACCACAAAGTGAAAGAGTTTCTTAGCTTTTGTATGAGCACTGAAGTTGTTGAACTTGTTGACCTCGTTCAAGGTTGTTTGAATATCGTAGTTTCTGCTATTGTGTTTACATCCATGGCAATGCTCTACTCTATTGTAGTAAGTTTCTTGCTGTAAAGTAAGATTTCTTTTTTTTTTTTTGTGAAGGAAGAAAAGACTTTGTCCTTACAGTCCCTCTTAAAGGGCTAAGCTAATTTTATGTCATTTAAAAGCAATACAGAAGCACTGGTTCTGTTGACAAGAAAAAGGTTGTTCTGTGAAATAACATGGCACTAATGCAAGGCAGAACTACAAAGCCGTGTTTCTGCAACGTCTTAACAAGCTTCCTCACAGCAATTTCCAACAATATTCTAGAACTGACCTCGCATATAAACAGGGTTTGGAAGAAGAAAAAAAAATCAAAAATAATAGATTTCAGTGTTGGAACACAGTACATGATATTCTGACTGCTGATTTACAGGTCTGCATATAACAATTTGAACAACAAAAGTATATGAATAGTTCTTCTCTGTTAGAACAGTGTCCTTAAATAAGAGAAAGTTAAAAGTCAAAGTGGCCCATATAGCACCAGAAAACTGATGAGTTTTTTCGAAATAAAATATATATATGTATTGGTCTCTACACAAAAAATACGCAAATTTACATGTGTGTACACACACGCACACACATATACAAATGTGTGTACACAAACAAATACATACATACAGATAGATGGGTAGGTAACTTGACCTCTCTTCCCAAGATTTCTGTGACAGTTCCCACTGCATTATGCCTCAAGAGCATGATCAGTCCATCTTTATTGCACTTCTCCAATAGATGAACACATAGATGAATTACTGTCTAGCTCTTAAGCTCTATTTCTGCAGACAGCTAACATATTCGGCCACAAGCTCATATAATGAGCCCACACTTGTACAGACGTCACTACAAGACTTCAAGTATTTCTTAAGCACTGTTTTGCTTGCTGTGTTTCTGTGTCATGCAACATCAAAAAGTAAAACATTTCCGCAATCCTTGGGACAACTATAATTTTCTCTTACTCTAAGCAGGACAGCAAAATCTGATTCTCCACAACAGATATAAAAATAAGGGTACACAAACGCTGAAGCTCCAAAATGGGATATCTAATGATACAGAGCAACAGCTAACATCAGTATGACTCATGAAGCACAGGGAAAGTTGATTAAAAATTGATATCTATTATAAATTCTCATTAAAATACCGGATTTCATTTCATTCAGAGTTTATGCATAAACACATTACCTTTGATCCATTCTCATTCATTTAGAAAAATAAAAGCCCAGCCATCTTGAAAGCAAGCCATGACTCTTTTTTTTCTTTGACATTCCAGAAATTTTTTTTAATGAATTTCTATTTTTAGTTGTTCAGGATTCCTTCCCTATTTTCACTGATTTATTCTTTTTTCTTCATTATAAAAACACTGAAAAGTATTTCACCATTACAGACAACTATCCTAACTTTACAAAAACACTCAAGAATTGGTCATAAACTCTTTTTAAATTTCTCTAAACCAAATTCCTCTTTAGCAGAATCTTAAGAATGAAGGAAAATGGAATGAATAGAAGTTAACCTGAACTATCACATTCAGATTTCAAACTAAATTTCCACATCCTAAAAGTTCACCTGTGCAACACCTGAGTCTTTGGCTGCAGTCATTTTTTTAGAGGTGAGTTCATAAAATTTTTACTTTAACAAGTTTTTATAAAGTTCAGGGATATCTGAATCAGAGAATTCACATGTCAAATATATTAATTGTTCTTTTGTTACATACAATAATAAGATATGGTAGCCTTTCCTATTCCTTGAGCAACAGGATGCTATGAAACATTACATTGCAGTGTGAATTTACAGGCTAATCTGGATTTACCCAGGATATTTATGTAAGGAGATATAACAAAGTGCCAAAGAGGCTATAAATCCATATCTGTTGTGCCTTAGTCATTCCATTTAAGCAAGCCCTAGCAGTAGTTTCACAGGGACTAACATCCCAAACCAACTTACACTTATTCCACAGGAATGTGTTTGTGAGGAACTCGTTTGGCATGGTGAACTTTAAATTCAAATTTTACCTTACTGTGTACGACATTCTTCGCACAAACTTTCTGTGTCATTAAAATTTTCACTTTTAAATCCTCCCAAGAAATGAGACTCTGAAATCCTACTGTAAACTATGAAAAATTTTCATACTTAAAATTATTTTAATTTAAAAACTACTTCCCAGAATATATGAAAAAATACAAAGAAAGACTATTACCATACTGTCTCCAATCCACATTAGGAGGTAAATTCAGCCACAAAATTAAGTTATTGAGCTCATTTAAGTAGGATGGCAGAGAATGGAAACCTTTTTGGTTATACCACACCTGGAAGAAAGAATGGAAATTGTCAATCAAAAATCAGTTCAATCTGAATGCTGACCTGCAAGCTTAAATACCTTTAAGAATTGCATGAAGGTTATCTAATTCTCCTATTATGACATCTATTTACAGAACAAAGTCAAACAGGCAGAACAGAATCAATTGATTTGCATAGGTCTTCCAACAGCATGCAGCAGTTTGCTATTGTTGGAGGTGTACACATATGTTTCTTATTAAATTGAGATTCTCTGATTTAATGGAACACTGTGTCCCCCCTCCTTTACACACATATGGTTGAACAAGTAGAGGAAGAACCATGTGAAAATAACACCTGCCAGTTTAATCAAAAATACAAAAAGATGAGCAAAACTAGTGTTAAAATTGGAAGAATCACTGAAATTCCAAAGAGACTTCTCTAAATAATATCTGCATGTGATACATAGCATAAAATATCTAGGAACAGGATATCCTAGAAAGAGGGGAAAAGAAAGAATCAAGAAGGCACTGTTTACAAGGTATGAAACTATTCCATAGAAAAAGGTTTCTCCACCTTCAACAAGCATCAGTTAAGCATGGAGGAAATTGATACAGAAAATTGATACATTACTGTTAATCATGGTGCCTTTGAACCTGTGTTATCCATACTGAAAACTAGGTCTAATTATGATGTTTATTTTCAGTTTCAGTGACATTTAAAACCATCTGATTACTATCCATTTCTCACATCATAACACCCTTTCTTCTCCCCTTTATTTTAAAGTCAAAAAACTCCTAACCTTTCCCTCTTTGATATCAGCTGTTTGTAATCTGCATTTTGTACGTCCTAGGTAGGGCATTTCTCACTGTCTGTGTGGATTCTGAATCATACTGCAAAGTGAACAGGATTTAATATACATCTTTATTGCCTTAACACTCCTCTTCTAAGATTTCAGTTTTCTTAGATAATTTCTAAAATTACCATTTGTACAGTTACATCTTGGAAAATTCCCTAAAGATTCTCTTATCATTGCTTTGATGCTGTTCTCATTTACTTGCATATAATTATGCCTTTTTTTTTTTCTTTTCTTTTTTCTTATACTATCTAGCTACAAGCCTTACTTGGATGCTAGTTCCAGAATTCGACTCTTTTTTCTGACACATTCTCCTTTATATTTCCCAGTGCAGGCTGCCTAAACTTCAGTTCTGTTTCCCTTGCTTAATAATTATTTTCTTCTGATTCATTCTCCTGACCACCTACTTGTTTGGATCTCCACATTTTTGTGAGGTGGGGTTTGCAATACTCTGACTCTCCTTTTAATTTTCCTCCCATCTATCCTAGATCATGATTCCAAGAACCACTCTGAGCTCCACTGTCATTTCTTCTCTGCCTCTCACCCTTGAAACTTCTTCGCAACAAGCTCTGTAAGTCGTTATTAAAAAGATTAGCAGCTTTGACCTGCCATTGTTCTTGCCTGCATTACCTTTCACATTTTTTACTTTTATGTGGTATTCACAACTGCTTGAAATCTCAACAGCATCAGAGAATCATGAAGGTTGGAAGAGACCTGTAACATCATGATGTCCAACCACCAACCCAGCACTACCACCATTAACTCCTAAACCACATCACCTGTTATCAAGTCCAGACACTTCTTAAACATCTTCAGTGATGACTCCACCAACTCCCTGGGAAAACTATTCCAGTGTCTGACCCCCCTTAAACAGTGGATTTTTTTTCTAATATCTAGTCTGAATCTCACCTATTTCATCTTAAGATCATTTCCTCTTGCCCTCTCACTGCAGGCACAGCAGCAGAAACCAGCCCCACCTCACTATAACCTCCTTTCAGGGAGTTGTAGAGAGCAATGGGGTCCCCCTGAGCCTCCTGTTCTCGGGACTAAACAAACCAAGCTGTCTCAGCCATTCCCCATAAGAAATGTCCTCTAGACCCTTCACAAGCCATGTTGCCCTTCTCTGGATATGCTTCAGCACCTCAATGTTATTTTTAAGAGAGAGGCTCAGAACTGAACACAGTACTTGAGGTACAGCCTCACCAATGCTGAATACAAGGGGAACATCCCTGCCCTGGTCCTTCTGGCTATGCTATTCTTGATACAGGCCAAGATGTTGTTACCTAGGCACACCTCGGCTCATATTCAGTCAGCAGTCAGCCAGCACCCCCAGGTCCCTTTCTGCCGAAAAGCTCTCAAGCCACTCCTCCACCAGCCCGTAGCACTGCGTGGGGTTGTTGTGACACAAGTGCCGGACATGGCGTTTCACCTTATAGAATCTCATGCAGCTGATCTCAGGCCAGTGATTGAGTCTGCCCAAATCTCTCTGAAAAGCCTTCCTACCTTCAAGCAGATCAACACTCCCACACAGCTTAGGGTCATCTGCAAATTTACTGAGGGTGCGCTCAATCCCCACATTCAGATCATCAACAAGGATGTTAAATAGAACCAGCCCCAAAACTGAGCCCTGGGGAACACCACTAGTGACCAGCCACCAAGTGGATTTAGCACCCCAACTCTCTTGCCCAGCCATACAGTCAGTTTTTTACCCATCAGTCAGTCATCCAAGCCACAAGAAGCCAGTTTTTCAAGGAGGATGCTGTAGGAGACAGTGTCAAATGCTTTACTGAAGTCTAGATAGACAAAATCCACACAGCCTTTCCCTCATCTGTTAAGCAGGTCACTTTGTCATAGAAGGCCAGGTTGGTCAAGCAGAACCTGCCTTTTGTAAATCCATACTGGCTGGGCCTGATCCCCTGGATGTCTTCCACATGCCATGTAATGGCACTCAAGTGTCTCAAACTCTTATGTCCCCACATTTAAAGAAAAGAAAAAAGAACAAACCCCAAAGCCTTCCCGTCTTTGCAAAGTCATGAAGTTCCTTTGTTCTTCTCCAGTTCAGTTCCCACAAATTATTACACAATCTAGACCTCCCATTCATTAATCAACAACAGCAGTCTTTAAAGAAATGTAGTGAAAGAGAACCTAAGATTTCTGAGGAAAACTGAAAATCTTTACACTGCAGGATCTCCTGTGCAAATAGCAACCAGGGCAAAAAGACAAAAACAAGTGATCAAGGGTAACCTGTCTTTTTCACAGCCCCATATGCCTATCTCTTCTTCTATCTTTTTTTAAAAGACTTTTGCAGAATAGAAAGTTATACATACATGCATAATGAAACTCCACTGCAACTGCGTTTGTTGTATTGAAGAAAAAAAAAAAGACAACTAAAAAAACAACAAAGCAAAATTCTGACAACACATCCTCATTTAATTCAGGCAGGGGAAAGGTCACAAATATTCAGAGAACACCTTTGAAATATATTAATGCTACCAGTATTCAAATGAATATACAAAACCACAATAGAGCATTGTGTGTAACAATATATTTCAATGTCCAACATGTTAATTGGAATTATTCTTCAAGCTGCATTATGTAACTGAATCAAACCACCAGGAAATAACCAAATAGAAGATGGATATTTAATTTATTATAATCTGGAAAAAGAGACATATTGTTAACTTCAACAGAAGATACATGTAAGGTCTTTTTTCTAAAGACTTGTTTCTTATTCAAAATTGTTAGCAAAGGTAAAATATAAAAGAAGAAAATATATTAGCTCTAGCTGAAAAATCTTTCATATTTCTCTTGTGCCACACAGGTAATTATTTGCAGAGGGAAGAAAAGAGCTGAGGAACAGAAAAATATCTACATCAATATAATTAATTTTTATTTTCTTTGTTATTCTATCCATAGTTAGGAAAATTCTTTTCCAAGGAAAAACACAACCCCTCACCACATCAGATAGAAGTCCTGTGAAGATGTGTTTTACGTTATTATATAATCTTTTACTTGCCATTAATATTCCAAAATAAAGCTAGACTGACATTTCAACTAACACATGGCCTATCAAGAAAAAAGGGTGAGAAGGAGCAGAGAAATCCCTAAGCATTGCTGGACCAGATTCATGATTGATATTAGACAGGAAAGACGTAATTTTTTCCTCTGGACACTTATACAATTACTGTACTGTAAAGCCTTAAGTCCCAACCTTTGGGACTGGAAAAATATGCTCTTCCAAATGACATGTGAACAGTACAGTTTGCCTTTCAGCAGTATTTAAAATTACCACATGTTCTTCCTATATTTCATTATGCTATAAAAACCAGCAACTGTGAAACTATTATGGAACAATTTTTTGGCCATATTATCAGAGGAAGCCAAAGAATATACAGCCATGAAAATTCAAAAAACTTGAGAAGTTGTGCTTTTGCTACCTGGCACTGTTCATCAATGAATGCCAATAATCAGTGTTTTTAATCAGCCACATTTGTCATGTGGTAGATATATTCTCTCTCTTGTGTGCATATATACACATTCTCGGTGTGCATGCATATACCATTTATGTAGTATATACAGCACAGTATGATTAGGCACAGTAAAATAGGTACTAAATAATCATTTTTAATTTGAACAAGAAAAATCATTGGCTTTTTGAGTACAGGAGAAGAATGCATAAAGATTCAGAAATTTTCTAAAATGGTGTTATTCAATTTTTTATCTTGAAGTTCAAATGCTTTCCTCCCTCCAAAAGACCAACCACCATATCTGGTAGTAGACATAAGGTAACAGAGTTACCTGCCTTGAGCTTTGCAGTTTGCTTGCAAAGATAAAGTTGAGATAGCTACACTAATGCTTTCTTTTTCAACTGAAAGTAAAACTTCACCCCTCACAAACTCCTTCCTTATTAAAAAGGAGGGGGACAACGTAGTTTCTAATCAGGTTAATGTTATTGGCTCAGAAATTTTCTAAAATGAAGTGAATCACACAGCAATTCTCTTCAAATGCAAATTTCTCATTTTCTTTCACACCAGGTTATGTAAAAGGTACATTCACTGTCTCATGAACAAACCTGAAAGGTCAAAGTAAAAATCTAGTCATTAGTTACTGAAAGGTTAATGCAATAACTTGACATTGCATCACTTGAAAGACACTTCCAGGAGATACTTTAGATAACACAGTGCCCTTTATAAATTTACTCCACTATTTGCTTTGGGTTGGAAATATAAAGCTTACTTACTAAGAGTATAACTATAATTTATCCCTGTCCTGATGGCAGGTGGAGCTCTATACCAAATATATTAAAAAAAAAAAAAAGGACCTGACAAAAACAACAGTGCAATCATGTCAAAACAAGAGTCTAAAATGATTAAAGATACACAGGAAAAAAATGGCAGTCAGAAAAAAAAAATCTTACTGAAAACCTTCAGGTTTCTAATGAAGGAATGATGGAACTGGCATTCAAAGCTATAAAATATATGCGACTAAAAGAGAGATTACAAATAACCAAAATGAAAATCTATATGCTCAGATTTGTATATAAAATAGGGAGATTTCTAACAAATTATATGGAAAAGGCCTTAGAAAGAAGAAGTGATTTTGCAAAACTAAACATGAAATGGCATTGGACTGGAGAATATCTGTATTGTTTTCTAACACTTTGTCCCAAAATGGATTTGGGATGGAGCTTATTTACGCTGTTCCTTGTATTCTTTTTTTATAAAAGCAAATAAAATCTATATTTACATAAAACAATTTAAAGGCAGAAGAATCTTTTTTTTCATATCCTAATCTGGAATCTGGAAAAAGCACAGCTTCCTCTTAAATCTTGTTTGCCTCAAATACAAAAACAGAGACCACTCACTGATATGCATCAATATCTCTCCAAAACTGCTGTTCCTCTACTCATAACACATCTACATTTGAATGGATCCCAAAAGTCAAAGAAGAAGGATTATTCTAAGCACAACTAAAATAAAGGGCTTTTCCTTGAGGCCTTTAGGTATGCAGTGGAGAGGTACAGTATCTCCATACCGTGAAAACTTGGGATGAGACCTGGAGGATAACAAGCACTTACCAATGCAGGGGATTTTATTTCCTTTGGAATGTTTTAGAAAGGTTCTTTTGAGAAAAAGATAGTATATTTGTTATGCAGAAGGAGCTGCTCCTAGGATACGCTTTTAGTCTTAGGGGGAGGGGGGTGAGAGAAATGAAGCAAAGCAAAGTATCCCTTGTAGGCATGAAAAAGCATCAATAGCCACCCATTATTGTGATGTTCAGTGCACTTTGGCCAATTCTGACACTGGCTTTTTGTAGAAAACAAAAAAAAAGTATTATTTGGCTGACTGTCTAAAAACAAGATTTAAACTTAGAGTTTAAAATGAATTCACTGGAAAAAAACAAGCAAACAAAAAAAAGCTATATCATTTGACTGATTTAAAACTGTTTCTCAAACACAGGAGAATACTTCAAGAATTATGAACAGAGAGTTAGACTATAAGAGACAGAGGATTTTCTCCCAATTATTCAGTGCAAGGATTCTATGTAATGATTTATTATTTGCTAAGTGCTGTGATGTTTGAAGCCTGAAAAAGTAATCAATACATATATACAGATGTGCACACATGCATGTAACTCTTACCTTAGCCAGAGGCTGAGATTTGGTGTTATTCAATTTTTTATCTTGAAGTTCAAATGCTTTCCTCCCTCCAAAAGACCAACCACCATACCTGGTAGTAGAAATTAAAGTAACAAAGAGTTATCTGCCTTAAGCTTTGCAGTTTGCTTGCAAGGGTAAAGTTGAGATAGCTACACTAATGTTTTCCTTTTCAACTGAAAGTAAAACTTCACCCCTCACAAACTCCTTCTGTGTTAAAAAGGAGAGGGGCAATGTAGTTTTTAATCAGGTCAATATTATTGGCTCTTTTCCAGCAAAGGTATTCCCTCAGATGAGAATTTTTGCTTTTTGAAAGCTGAAATCTCTGAGCAACAGGAAGGGTTGTGAGGTATTACTGACTTCCAGCAGCATCTTAAACAGCTTTATTTCTTCCTATTCCATTCGTGTACTAGCTCAAATCTTTCACCCAAAAATGTTTACCTCTCTTTATATTAAATCAGATGCACCTTCTTTTAATACATAAGTGGCTAACACTTTCTTTTCCTCTATAAAATCATATTTAGTCTAATATTTCCACTTACATTATCAGCAGTGGTTGAGCTGTAAAGGCATGTAAGCAAGCTTCAAAATACAGCAGATAACCTCTGTTGCTGATATCACAGATTATGAAGTATTGCTCGGGGCATACCAGCCCTTTTTACTTCAAAGAAAATATTAATTGGAGCATATCCACCTCTGTTTGATTGAGTCTCTGAGGAATGGAAATTATCTTGTTCACCTGGTTCAGATATGCATCTCTGAGATGCTGAAATATCTCACTACGTGGAAGAAAGTCCGGAGTATGCCTAGAGGCAACCATCACGCAGCTGCTGGAGGAAGTTCGGAGATGTGACCACAGAGGGGCTGTCAGGCTACCTTGAATCATAGCCTGACTCTACGCCTTGATAACAATCACCAGATAAAGACAACTAACATTTATATTCTGTGGCAAATGTTTATTCCTTGGATCAGGAAGGACTGTGGGATTTACACACAAAGGAAAACCAAAGGCTAGACATTTTAAGGTTACCTTGTTTTGTTGGAAGACCACACTAAATACTCTTCCACAGGGAACCCTGAAAGATTATACAAAATGTGTCCTTTCTTATTCTTCACATAGGGAGCAGAGGCATTGAAACTTGGGCACATCTGAAAAAAAAGTATACTTAAAATTAGTAAAGCACTTTTTAAAAACAGTGGCACTACATTTAGCCTTATTTTTGGATTTTATGCAGATTTCACAGCATTTCTTTTTAACTGGATTTGCCTTTCTCAGCTTTAACAGATTTTCAATAAATTATGTATATTTATGTTTATAAAGCAACTCAAATGATTGTGCCACCTACATATTAGAAATCCCTTTGATTTCTGTTGCAGCCCTGTCAGTCAGTTTGCTTTGAAAACATCAAAACTTGTATATAAGTTTAGGAATGTTTACAGCAATGAAAGAGGCAAGACTGCTATTTATTTGTTTTTCCTGAGAAGAAACACAAAATAGGCACCAGATAAATATGAGATGAAATCAAAATTCTAATTAATGTTATATGCTTCTAAAAATTTCATTGATGGGCTGCAGAGAAGAATAAAGGAAGATGTCTTCTAACAATTCAGTGGGACATTTTCACAACCAAAGAAAAGGTGACAGATATTAGACTCAATTATATCAGAAGCTTTACAAAGCATTTCATGTCAACCAACTGAAAAATTTTAATGCTTGTTTGATGTCTCAGCCCTACAGAAATTAAAAATTCACTCTCAAAGATTGCTCTTACATAGCTCACAGATACAAGTTCTGCCTCCACTGTCAAGTGACTTTCAGTTTTCATGGTTAATAGGCCTCTCCCTATGTAAGTTCCCATTTGTATTTCATTCAACCTTCTTTTATTTTAAGTCTCATTAGTATTAGAGGCAAACTTATTCCTTGCCCAGAAAAGTAAAAAACTAGTTTCCTCCTTTCATTTTTCCCAAAACAGTATTGCTATATTTCATATGCAACTCTTTTTCTAAATAATTATGTCTTTATAAACAAAGGAAACTTTTTTGCAGGATATTCCCTTTTGGGGAAGTACATTTGTCATTTCAGACACAGTTTCATACTCTTGTTTATTACTCAACTCAGAGCAAGTCAGCAGGAAAAGTCATTAGTCAAGAAGGTCAGAAAATCATTATGTTTTTCAAAATCCTTCATTTCTTCAAGCCTGTTGTATTTTCAAACCCAAAATCCAAACCAAAAGCAAACTCTAACAATTAAATCTCATTCATGTGTAGATTCCCTGGTGGGTTCTATCAGCTAGGTTCACCCGCCCTCCCCTTTGAAAGTAGGTAGTGTTCCAGATGTTATGGAAGTGTTAAATTTTAACCTCGTTTTACACGATGTTTTTTCTTAATCGGAGTCCTGTAACACATTTAAAGTTGCATCTGCTGAGAATAGTTCGGCTGTCTCTGATCCTGTTATTTCAAATCATTCTATAGCCATTTCTAGGGCACATACGTGTTCATACATATAAACAAGAAAACTGTGTATAATTTCATAAGCTGAAACAGAAGTAAACCTCCATTCATAACAAGGCCGGACCTGTGAGGATTTATTTCCTCATCATTTTCACTGGCCCTTCAAAAACAGCAGCCAAGGAATTAGAAGCAATATACGCACACATATTTTTTACATACATAAGTAAATAAAAAACTACATACCTCCTGTTCAGACACACATCTGCATGAATCCTGGGATGACATAGATTCCATCTGCCAGCATGAATTATTTTTTCTAATGGGAATAAACGTAATAAAAGTATAACTATCAAATTAAAGGAATATATCACTTAACGGAAGAAATCTGGAGAGTAATGAGCAGATCTGGCATGTTGAACACCTTCTTAGCATTTGATCACAGTGGAGCTCTGTCTAAAGTCATACAAATTTTACTCATTTTTATCAAAGTTGATTTATTAAAAATATTTATATAGGCATCAAATGAGCCTCATGTCTCATATTTGCAGCAATTACTAAAGCATGGTCACCACTGCATTCCTGAATTTGGAAATCTAGAATGCTTCCTAAGAAATATTTTCCTTATTGTCTATTTATCCTTCCTATGGACACCAGACTTGATCAAAATCATCCTGAAATTAATCAGATTACTGCCACTGACTTTTAAGCTGTATGGATCAGACCTTTAACAGTAAAGCCTACTTATATTCTTTACCTGGATGCCAGCTCCTTTATCAGAACAGATTTGTCACTAACCCCATGCTGCCAAAAAAAAGCCTAAGATAATCCATTACAGAGAAAGAAAAAAAATGAAAAGTTCAATATTTAAAATTAAGGAAACAGTTACATTAGTCACAATTACCCATGTTGTGAATGCGTGCATGTGTGGTCCCAATCAGAGAAATATCCCAGTAGAACCTGAGAAAGGTTTCCTAGGTTATCATCTTCAGTGCTGTTTAAAGTGGGCCACAGGGGTAAGGAGTGAAGGGGAAAGGAAAATAAAAACAAAAAAAAAGAAAAGAAATAAAGACATGTTAGCATGTCTAGCTCTATTAACCTTCAGGCTCAAGGTCCTATGTATTTTCCAAGCAATTAAAGGACTATAAAATCCATGCATAGGAAACATACCAAAATGATCACATTTCAAAAAACTCTATGTGAACATGTAAAGAAAATTCATTACAATTATGGCTAAACAAATCTCAGCATCTACCCATGGGCATTATTCTGTTTATAATCATGCATTCCTAGCAGTTAGCATGGCTAAAGTGTTTTTATGCTTATAAAATAAATTTATATTATATTTATAAATTCAAACAGCGTCTTGTTATGTTTATCTGTATATTTGCACAGTAGAGGCAGTTACCCATACATGTGATATGAATATCTCTATACAGATTAATTATATAGATATTGTGTACTATAAATAAATAAATAAATAAATAATCTAGTTGGTTTCAAAGTTGAGCATTTAGAAATTAGATTAAGAAGGGCAACAGGCTTTGTTAATACTGTGTGGCATTTTTAAACCCAAGAATTGTTTGAGAAAATAGCTTCAGACTTAAGCAATTTTTTAAAATGAAGTATGCAAAGGCTTGTTCAAATACACTTGTGCATTTACATACAAATGGTCATGGCTGATATTGATTTGAGTTCAATCTTCTCCAAAGTCTTCTCTTTCCTCCAGAAAATCCTTCACACACAGCTTTTCTCATTTTATCTTTCCCTCATAATAATCTATAAAAGTGTACTAAACATCTGAGAAAAACCCCACATAACTATTCTCAAAAGTAACTTATCATTCTTTCTAGAATAAAAATATTCTTTAAAATATGAGAACTCAAGGGTAAAGGTCCCAGAATACTGGATATTGATGATGATGGAGGAGCCCTTTACCTAAAGAAGGATTCTGCATTGTCGTAAAGTCTTGGTGTCAGCTTGAGAGAAGGATAATCAATAGCCAGCGGCTTCACACTGAACAGGGCCATCGCCAGTGCGACAAAGAGGACGGGCAGCAGCACATTTGCCAGGCTTCCTCTCCAGTCTCGCCTTGTGTGGTGGAACCTCTTCATCAGAAGGGCAACAATCTGTGCGAGAACAAGGCGGGCTCCACGCACACTCAAGTCTCCCGCAAGTGAAATATCTAAGTGAGACACAGAAAACAACCTCTTGACAAACAAGGAAAATCAAATTGAAATTTCATATGCTAGATTGTCAAATGTAGAACATAACAGCCTTTTAGCTCTAATAAAATGAAACTACATAAGACTAGCACGTTCTCCTGAATGGAATAATATAGCCCCATACCACATCACTTCCAAGTATAACCAATTAACTAACTAACTCTTCCTATGAGGAAAAACAGATATTCGGTTAACACATTGCTATAGCTTCCTGTGCACAGCTAATGGCTTACTGAATACCTGTTTTCCCTAGGTTTTCCCTATGGTCCTGCCCTGGTACTACCGTTCCTTGTGCATTGCCACCTTTGTTCCTGGAAAAATTACTTTGACAAACATGGCCTGTATTAGAACTAAGGTCTTGATCTACCTTGGCTGGAATCAGTGGCAACTTTTCCACAGAAATTTCAATGGATCATCTTCAGAGCACGTAACAGCATCACAGCTGCTAGGCACATGGATTCTCATAAAAGCATTCCCTTCTTTTCCCTGCTCATATGGGACTGATAAAATTTTCATATTTGTTAGTCAATTCAGTTTTCAGAGCTCATGGGCTGTCCTTCAGATTCACATGGGAGTATGTCCACAGCTTATTAACATCTCACTAATAAATCAGTTTCCTGATAGACTCTCCCTTAATTTTATTTTATCATTCTCTGTCAGACACTTGTGAATCACACAAATCACTTTGCCTCCATTTTAGCCACTAACGCCTTCTAGATGTGTGCAGGTTCTTATCAAATTCTCTTGCCTGTGGCCCTGCCCAACTGAATGTCCTTCACCCTCTTTTCTTCCTCACAGCATAGCAGTGTCTGGCAGATTTACTACCACAGGTATTTGCACTGTAGCAAGACTGAATAGCCTGTTTATTATAGTGCTCAAAGTCATGCCATATTTTATGAACCCTTGTGATTTGCCTTTTTTTACCTTCCCTTCTGCATACTGAGATCACTCTAACCGGCATTTCCATGTTCCACGTTTAAACAACTACATGTATGGAAGTTCTGAAGTAACCTCAAATTAACTGTCCTTCTCTTAGAACAGTTTTTCTCCTGAGTTACCAGAATTTTAATCCCAGACCCTTTGCATTGTTCTAAGAGAGTTTCAGCCAAGAAGTGAGGGAATCAGGAAGAAAAATTAATCAGAAAATAAGCGAAACTTCTGACCATGGTCATTGAGCAAAACAGCTCAAATTCTGCACTCATTACTCCAGG
Source organism: Lycocorax pyrrhopterus obiensis (assembly GCA_014706295.1). Lineage (NCBI taxonomy): Eukaryota > Metazoa > Chordata > Aves > Passeriformes > Paradisaeidae > Lycocorax > Lycocorax pyrrhopterus. The sequence continues at coordinate 79,570,116 of JACSVZ010000002.1, forward strand.
TAAATACAGGTTAATCACTCTCAGTCCCTGGGAAGGTCTCACATCAAATTCTCCAGAAAATAATTCGCAGGATATGAAACCCAAGAAATGACTGGGAATAAACGTGATATATTTGGACTGCATCACTTGAGAGCTCAGCATGAATACAGGACTGGTTTGGTGAATGAAGGATGAGCAGCGTGTGCTGTTTATTTTGATTTAACAAAGCCTGTGATGTGTTCTCCCACAGTCAAATGGGGTGTGGAGGACCACTGTCTGGACTGACAGGCACCATCCTGCAGTCTGGGAGCAGGGATACCGGATCCAGCTCTCAAGGAGCAGCTGGTTAGTAGGGGTGCCCCTCAGGGGCAACGATGAGGAAAACACTGACTAACAGTACTTTTTAACACAGGTGTGTGTGCATATCTGCACCTGGAGGGGATCCACCCTGTTTGGAGTCATCTTAATGTCAGGCACCTGGGACAAGGAGAACCTGCTGGCAGCAGGAACAGCTCTCTGGCAGCACCTAAGGACCCTAGTGGCATCAGGGAGCAAACTCTCTGCTCAGGGAAGGGACAAGCTGCAACAGGCACCAGCTGGTATCTGGGAAATTCTGATATCATACATCAGGAAAATAAATTTCACTGTGAACAAGACAACTAAAACTCAAGACCAGACTGGACATGGCACTAAGTAACCTGCTCTTGACCTGCTTGACCTGCATTTTCAATATTAGTATTCTCTGATTTTAACAGACTATAATTACCTCTAATTAATTTGGGGGTTATTTTGAGGGGGAAGGGCAAGGGGGGAAATTCCAGTATGTATTCCTTTAAGTCTGCAACCAAATGTTATTTCTTTTTTTCCCAAGAAAATCCCATAGAACAGAAATTGTCTCTTTAAGCAGTTCTAATCACAGCCATAGCTTGCTAATTTGACAGCTAACACAAATGGGATTTAAGGTTTTTAATCTCTGTTGAGAGAAAAAGTAGTTTCAGAATTCAGATTCTGGTTCAGCATTCAAGAGCCCTGATCAAGAAGGGTTACATTTTAGGTTTGGAATTTTTTATTCTGTAATTTGGAGCAGGAGGAAGAGACACTCTTGTTAAGAATTTTTTTTAAAGAAAACTTCTTAGAAATGTATTAAGTTCTTCATATTATCACGGTAAGACTCTCAATAGTTGTCGCAATACAGAAATTGAGACACTCAGAGGCAGAAAAATTTTCAAGGTACAAGTGTTTTTAGAATAAAACACATCCAGTAAGTGCTTCCAGCTCAGAATCTCTGAACTTGTAAAGTACACCATCTCTCATTTATCAAAGTAGCAAAATGCCAGAACAGAATTAGATATTTTCTGTAGTCCCAGACCTGTTTATAGATCATATGCATGAAATGTGAATGAAAGAGGCTTCAAAATATTTGACCCTTTGAATCTCTGAAAGGCAACTATGACATCTACTTTCTGGGGACAGAAAGGGAAATCAGAGCTGCCATTTTTCTTGACAAACGGAGCAGAGAGAAATTATAACAAATTAATTCAGATTGCCAAAGGAAGGGAAACTGTTACCATGAATATAAATAATTGTCCATTTTGTCCAGTATCCTGACTCTTACTCAATATTCATAATGCCATTGAGCCTAGACATATCCCAAGAAGATGCAATAAACCATTATAGTGGAAGTGTATGTTTGACTGTTTGACTCAGGCACTTATTTTTTTTAAGTGATTTATCTTTTTCAAAACCTCACATGTTTATTATTTAAAATTCTAATTTTAAAGGGTGCCAAATATCTTTCTGAAGTATCTTAAATTTCCATCTTTGTGACCTTGAATTCTGTCATTTCTTTGTGTTTCAGGTACAAAACAAAATTCTTGTTTATCTGTTTTGAATTTATTCTATTTGATGATACTGGATGGCCTCTTAAATCTTGCTTTAGGAGACAGGTTATAGAAGTTTTCAATCCATCTTCTGCATAAATAATCTCAACCTTTCACTCTCCTCTTATAAAAATCTTTACAGTCCTAATCAACCTCGCCACTTGTCTCAAGTCCTCTTATACTAACACTGCATCAGTCTCAAGATATATTGTGTTCAATGCAGCTATCTATCAGATGTGGAAACACTACTGATTTATACAACAGTATTATGCATTCTTGTACTGATCCACTTGTTTTCTTTATGCATCATACCACTTCATCTGACCACAGCCACACTGTGAAAAGTAGCCTGCATTGGGCTTTCCATAATTGACTCAATATGGCTTTCAAGATTCCCAAGGTATTAAATCTCGCTTCCAACTAGAACCTACAGAATTAATTTTTGCTTCATAAAGCTTGTAATTAATTGACCACCTACGTCTGGTGTGTACGTCAGGATGCATAAAAACAGCATACATTTACGGGAAAACAGCTTCTGATTATCACTGAGAATCATAAAGGCTAGAAGACAAGACCAGCTGACCTCTCTGTTATGAAGTCAATTTTTATGCAGAAAGCTTATGAAAATATCCTCATTAATAATTTAGATCATAGAATTAAAAACCTGACCCAACCATTAGAAGCTGTCTTGCTTGACTTACGATTGCAATTATCCACCAGAAGTGCAATTATACTCACAATTAACTTGTACTTCCCAATTCATCCAGGCTCTCCTTTGTATTATGGACAAGATTTTTGCTGGTTTCCAATTCATATAGGTTAATATTAGGTACAGAGAAACAAAACAAGTCCTAAAATCTAGAAACAAAGATTTTCAAAATCCTTGCCTGCAGACTACTCCGGAATTAGGAGCAGAAACAATTATTGTAAAAGTCTCTGGTGTTAGATGGTCCTTTTCTCCTGTATTTTGCACTTCTAGAAAACTATGTAATTCTAATCTTTTTTCACGGTGCATAAGGAAAGATGGGCTATGCAATGGATGTGTTAACAGCCAGGAGTATACCTGTTCAATTCTACTTCTGCCACTTTGGCATCTAGACAAGTCATTTAGAGGAGGTCCAGATTTTGGGATGATAATCCTGGAGCTGCAATACCCTGGCAAAACAGTTGAGCTAGCTCATATGAAACTGGTTGCATTCAGAGGCAGTACATATTTATTGGCTTATCAGAAGTTTTGTGCCAACAAGTAGTTTTAAGCTGAGCAAGTGAACTGACATCACTCTGCATTTCAGCACATGCCACACTGGCCCAGAGGCAGTGCTAGCCCACCAGTCTGTGCAAAGCATTCCATTAGAAGATATAAAAATGTCCTTCCTCTTCTTGCACATTTTTCTACTCATTATAAAAATTAGTATAATATTGATTTTGTTTCCAGGAGGATTTTGAAGACTGATTTTCGAGTGGGGAATTTTAATAAAAGGTGCTTTCATGGTGTAAAGTATAAAAGGAATGTATCTGGTCTGTGTTTCATACTATGACTGATTCTTGCTTTTATATAATAGGGTAATGAGCTCTCTCTATCCAGGTCTGGCCAGAAAAATATTTATTTTCGGGGGGAAATTTCACAAGAGAAGTTCCCTTGTGGCATTTTTTGATATAAATCCTCCTATTCCTCCCCTCAGAGTATTTTTAATTTTAGGCATTTTGAACATTTCTTCTAAAAATTGATTTAAATTGTTTCCATCTTAAGAATTTCCTGTCTTACAGTTTCTCCCTACTCCATACATATTGATTTATCCAATTAAGTTACATTTTTGAAGGGAAAACCTGAGGGGTTTTAATTAAAACTTCAGCTTTATATTTTGCGCCCCAGATCCCAAAATGGGATTCTTCATGGGCCTGACGACCTTTGAGACAGAGTAATAGAGATCTAGGTAACTGTAGAGTTCATCAGTAGAATTAACATGTTTTAAAGCCAAAGCATTGGTGTCTGTCACTCCTCAACCTTCACAGCTCAGATCTCCCAAGGTCTTTTCCTCAAGCCAGACAGTTGACTGATTAGATGATTTCCTTCCTTTACCTAAGATATTATTCTTGTTCAAGACCTGACATGCTTAATATTTTGTTACACTGAATACCGCTGAAAGGGTAGCATGAACAACACATCTGATTCCTATTGAAAAATCAAGAAAGAACCAGCATAACCATAAAAATGTGCTGCATACTCTCACTGAAGTAACTCCAACACCCAAATCTCACAATCTAAAACCCTGTCCCTAGAAAAACTACCAGCAAACTCGTAAAGGAGCCTCTTTAGGCTCTTCAATTTTTTTGTTTCCTTGAATAAGGGCTATGAACAGAAGTTCATTTGTACGCAAAAAGCTTAGGAAAAGAATGGGGCAATCTCCTTTCAAACTTCTCACTGTATTTAGAAGAAATACGTTCTAAAGTCAGGCCTAAAAAGAGTAGGAATGATCTACTCACAGCAATGTGTAAGGGGCTGAAAAACTGGTAGGATACCATTGCACTTAAATCTTAGAGGGAGAAATACTTTACAGTACTCTCACACTCGCCGGGTTGGAGAGGAGATATATCTGACTTTCACTGGCTAAATGAAAGACAAATGTGTAAAGTGGGAGTGTGCAGAAGAAAAAGTGTAAAACATCCAGGTGTTAGAGAGCAAAAAGCCTTCATCCATAATATAATTTTCTTTACTCTTTCTTGCTGTATTGTTATCAAAGCAGTGACAGAGGTCCATCCAACCAAGAGCGTTTGATCCTGGACAGCACTCTGCATCCACAATTTCCATTCAGGCTTGTTGCAGGAGATAAACACATTGTACAGATAACATAAGGCACATAATTAAATGGTAATGGAAAATACATGTGCAGAGAAGGACAACAAATCTAATGAAGGGCCTGGAGCACAAGTCTTGTATGAAGTGGTTGAGGGAGCTGGGGTTGTTTAGCCTGCAGAGAAGGAGGCTCAGGGGTGACTTTATCACTCTCTACAACCACCTGAAAGGAGGCTGTAGCCAGGTGGGAGTCGGTCTCTTCTCTGAGCCAACCAGTGACAGGACAAGAGGACACTGTCTTAAGCTGCAATAAGGGAGTTTTAGGTCGGACATTAGGAGGAATTTCTTCACAGAAGGTGTGATGCAACTTTGAACTGGACTGCCCAGGAAGGTATACGAGTCATTGTCCCTGGAGGTATTTAAGGAAAGACTGGATGTGGCATTCAGTGCCACGGTCTAGTTGACATGGTCTAGTTGACATGGGCATGTTAGGTCATAGGTTGGATTTGGTGATCTCAGAGCTCTTTTCCTACCTAAATGATTCTGTGATTCTGATTCCGTAAATTTGTTAACAAAAAAAATGAACTCCGGTCTTTTTTTATTAGTTTTCGGGAGAGGAGGAACTGTTAAAACAAGGAATTTTCAGTTTATAGTTTCACATGAAATACGACTGATACAAACACTTCAAGCACCGCTCTAAAATACTCTGCTCCACTTGGACCTTAACCCTACCTTCCATGGGATAATTTTGGGATAGATAACTAGCAGATCTGTAAATAATTAAAATCAGGACTAATTTTTGAGTACTGAATAGCCCAACTGAAGAGAATACATTATAATAGTTCTCAAAATAACCTCAATAGAATACATTACCTAGATTCTCAAGAGCTCATTAATGAGCTCATAATGCAGCAAATGATTATTCCTGTCCCCCAAACTCTCCAACTTTTGTAGAGTTTACTAGGTGAACTTGATCAGAGTCCGTATCTGAATCTACTTTTTCTACAGCCAACCAGCATCAGACCGTGCTGCTGCAAAGATCTACAAAATAGTCAGAACAGATTTATGTGTAAAAAAGAATCCAGCTCAAGGTCTTTGTTTTCTCTCCAGGCATAACATAGCCTCATTTACATTATGAATATCATCCTTTAATTTCAAGAACTTGCATTTTCTAAAAGTTAGCACATAGTAAATGTTTGAACAATAGCAAAGCGATGAGCACCACTGAATGAAAGCAAAATATTTCTTAACAATTATGAGAAGTAGATTAAAACTAAAAATTAGATTCCAGTTTTCCTTTCCATGTTCACAGTCACAACTACTTACAGCCAACATTATAATTCTATTATATGAAATACGAATTTAGGTATCTGAAATGCCCATTCAGACAGAAAGAAGGCAAACCAGTCTCTTTAATTAACATAACTGATACTGAAGTGCCTACAGAATTTCCTGACTGTTTTAACCCTATATTTAATGCAAAAATACTCAGTCTCATGCCACTGCAAAAACCCATTAAGCTTTGTCATCACTCATAACAAAATAACAGAAAATCTTCTAAAAGTAAAAATGCCACACCATGCAACACCACTGCATGTGTGATAGTAGATAAAAACTTTAAAGCAGGTGTGCATCACAACCACTCTCTATTTTAAGAGTAAATTTGGGGAAGCAAGAAAGTCCAAATGGCATTTAGCAAGTAAATAAAAGAGTCAGAAAGACAGTGAACTGAGACATCTGCTTTTAATTTATGGACCTGCTTTATACTCTTGCCTCCCCAAACCTATTTCTCTGTTTTATCTACTCATTGCATTCAGTCTTAAAACTAGACTGCAAGCTGTCAAAGGTGGTAAGGACCTGGGTTTTTTATTCTTACTGTTAGTCTGTAGGGTGTTTGGAACAACAGGGCACGACTTTAGATTGGGTTTCCAAGGCACTGCGGCGTGTATATTAAACCATAATAGATACTACAGCGGCTCAGAAAAAACAACACCCTTATTTCTGCTCAAGTGTGAGATGATGTCAAAACACCCCTTGTTGTTTTTACTAGTATGGAAATGGGCAGGAATGTAGCCATAGCAGAAACTTGACTGAGTGTATATTTATTTTGGAATGTAACACTTCCAGGTTGAAAAAGCACTGTCATTACTTTCAATGAAGGGAATTAATTTTCTAGTGCAAAATACTCTGTTTCCTTGCCTTCTCCAGCCATAAGAACAAAAACAGTACAGGAGCATAAAGAAATGGGAAACAATATTGCTGCCTTCCTATCCATCACCCTACAGACTCCATGGAGAGCCAAACGCAGTTGCTACACGGACTGCCAAGCTAATCTGGTGAATGGCCGCCTAAGCTAGTCTGGGCCTGATGGAGGAGAAGGACACACTGCTCAATGCACTGTTCCCATAACTCATAAATAGAGGGTTTCAATTGTTTCTACATTTGTGATGCCTAAAACAATCTCTGATGTTACATTTCCATGGTTTTTTCTGCTTTGCCTTGATTTATACGTCTTCCCTTCATTCTAATTGGGATTTTTGCCAGCTGAAACCACATTGAAAAAGACATTTGAATTAAATACCAAGTAGTTTTTTTAGATTTGTGAGGTCAACTCCACTGTGGCCAGGGCAACTTCATCATTATGGGATGGGCATATTCTTTAAAACAAAAAAAAAAAAGACAAGTATTCAGTCAGGTAGACAGACTATCATGTCTTGGAAAAGAAAGTAAGTGCTGTTTTGAAAACCCTAAGTCTCTGATTCTGAGTTTCTGCATGGTCAACTTGCAACATTAACAACTATGCTAATTTCAATTTCCAGGAGATAATTTTCCAAATAGACATCCTTTTATTGCGGTACTATCACCCCTGCAGTGGTGCACCTGCAATGAATTGCCACATGGAGGAGAAGAAAAGTAAAGGAAGAGCTGAAAAACAAGCACAGAATGGTGGTTACGAAAAGGAAGCCTATTTGCACCTTCTGTCTGTCGTCTTTGAAGGTACAAAAGTAGAGGAGAAGCACAGTCTGTCAGAAATGAAAAAAAAACCCCAATTCATTTCATATGTATCTATATAACTATGTCAGACTTGGCCAAGAGAAAGAATACATTTGTGCATGCAACCAACAATCAGATATATCTTGTGCACTAGAACATACCCTCCTACTGCAATAAGCAGCACAGTTGTTGAGGTTGGTTCCTTTTCTTTCTAGAATACTCAGGAAGTTGTTAGGATTCAACCCACTAAATTCAATCTATAGACTCTACTTACAACATTTCAAGATTGAATCCAATGCAGACAACATGGCTACAACCCACAGTGCTTTTGCTGTGTTTGGTGAAAAACTGGTGAAAGGGAAGGACAACAACAAAATCTGAATGTTTGCTCTACCACTGCCCATAACATTACATATGAGACTTAATGCTAGACCTCTTAGTATTTCCAACTAGACAGATTAAATATAGCAAAGGAAGAAAGAACTGTATATTCAAACCAGGTGTTCTCAAACACTTCCTACTGATAACTTGCTTCCCAGAAAGGGAACTTTTAAATAGCAACTGTCTATTGTTGTACTACAGATGACTTCTGTCATGCAGCTGCTCAGCTTGCAGTGAGCGGCCTTTGAAAACACTGTGTACAGCACTCTGGAACAAGCCTCTTGGAATTGCTCAGAAAAATCTCAGACATCAAATGGAGAAAACAACTTCAGCAGAGCCCAGATTTCACCCTGACAGACAAGAACATTCTGACCCACTTTAACTTTTAGAATTGGTGCAAGTATTACCTTAGCACAAACGAAATACTGGGTCTAAAATATTGCAGCTCCCATAATCAAGAATATTTTTAGACCCTACCTCTACTGGAGTTCTTTTATTAATAATACAATCATATCAAATTTTGTGCAGGGAAAGAATTCCAAACTGAAAGTTCTTCAGGAGGCATGTTTTATTCAGACCTGAACCTATAGCAAACAATTGAAAAATGTGTTTGATGAATAATCTCTTTCCTCAGGGATTCTGGTATCTGCCTGACGAATAGTGGTATTAAACAGCACAACGGATCTTGATTAACAGAACCAAATGCTCCATTTTCTCTAATGTCTCAAATGAATAGGTTAACATAAATAAACTGTAAAATTGATCAAGAGACAGATAGAAACAGAAAAAATTACGTGGCTAAAAATTTCCGCCTATACAAAAGTCCAACACCAGGTCTACCATCATGAAGTCCCACATATTTCAAATGAGGAACTGGCTAGCAACAGTGTAGTATACAACTTGTATCAAGATGTCACCTTGTGACCTATACAAGGTTATCGTATGAACAGTTGGCAAAAAATAGTGCAGTCCTAAGTGCTCCACATACTGCCCTTCATACTGAAGCTACTTTGCATGTTGTACCTGTAACTCCTAAATCAGTGCTTAGTTAATTTTGAGAAAAAAACCCCAAAACATGTAGTACTGCAGAATGTTGCTAGTATTGAGAAAACAGCTGTGCGAATATCGCTAAAGTTTTTGTTGGCTTTTGTTGCACAAAAGGAATGTTTTAGCAACAGAGCACAGACAACGATTTCACCAAAGGAGATACTTTTGAGAAGGCACCGGATAGGTGAAAATCTAGTTTCATGTGGAAGCATCGGCCTCAAAGAGAGCTTTACTGGCACAACTAAGATGTGTAGCACACCTTCTACATACGTATGGTATTTACTTAATAGATGAGGCAAGATGTTAGGAAGATTCCATGAAGCCCCTTCCCTAAGCAATGTTCTGTTAAGTAAGAATGAAAAGTAGGCATCTTACTCTTGATAAGCATTTATTTAAAAAATTGATCATTTACATTACTTACATAATTGAAGTTAAAGTATCTGTATTTGCTGGTGCAACAGCATTAATAAAGCAAAACTTTTAAAATACGTGCATGCATGTGTGTACATACACACATGCTTGCTTCATCTGTAAAAATATATATACGCAAACATGAAAAGACCTATAAAATATACGCTCTACTTGTGAGCTGAAGCAAGGCAAGAAACCATCGGAATTTACTTTTCAAATAAAACCTAAAGACTATTAGCAACAAATATTTTCTGACACCATATATATGACTTTGTGTTAATTATCTAAGAGTGAAAATTTTCTCCAATACATAGGCCCCATATTATGAGTAAGAGAAATAGTTTATCTAGAACATGAGATGTAAATGCTATTTTTGGAAAAATCCAATTGCTGAACAGCAAAAAGAGCATAATCTAAAAAAATTTAACTGTTTAAACTAGGAAGAAAGTATTACTTCATACGTAGGAAAAGTCGCATTAGTGTCACACCAGGCAACCCGTCATTGCTGTTACACAGGGCAATCCACTGTTGTTCAAATTTCAATTGCTTTTTGGAGAACAGATTATCACATAAATCATATACTGAATACAGATTTTTGATGATGCGGCAAATGTGAAAAAAAGGGAATACCTGCAAAAAGTGCATGCAGGTCATTCTCAAAAGCAGCAAATGAACACAGGAATGCTGCCTGCCAGATCTCAGGTATCCTCTGAGGAAGAGTTCTACTTCCCTTATATGGTTTTATTTCTTTCCTATTTTTTTTAATTCCTTAGAAATCATTACAACATGAAATGGAAGACAAGCAGTCCTCCAGAATGGAGAATAAGACTTCTGAACATTTCTTTAAAAGACATGATTTTAAAAATGCCATGAAAGATCATATAGGCTGTCAATAGTTTTATCCAGTCTGTAGCTGTTGTAAGAGCCTCAGCAAAATACAGGAACTAAAAGAAAACAACAGAACATCCAGGAGTGCAAAGGAAAGGTTGGAGGTAGAGAAACACACACAGAAGGGAGCACTAGCAAGTACAAGGGGCAAGAGTTGCTGTATGAAGAAATATGCTGTTAAGAAGTGTCATGGTTTTCTTGTAGAAATCAAAGAAGGGCTTATAGGCAAGACATAAGAGCTATGCAACTGAGATTATTTGATGACTTGTTTTTCAAGATATTAAGGGGGCTCACATTCTACCAATTACCTTTTGATAAATAAAGCATTCCTAATGCACCTACAACTATCTGTATTCTCTATCCAATAGCTCAGAGAAATATCTGAACATAGTGGATGAGCTTCCGAAGAGCTTCACTTTTAAAGCAAGCACTGTTAATAACTAACACACAAATGCTTGATTATGATAAAGGCAAGGAAACAGGTTGTCAGAAAAAATCAGGTTCACAGTATTCTCATATTCTCATACACATGTATCAGGCAGTAAGAACTGAGAGATGTTAATATCAGATACAATTTTCTGTTTAGAAGGCCCTTGACATATGTGGAAATTTAATATATAGTCATCACCATCAGAGGTTGCATGCATACCGGTTCTGGTGACCCACAATTTCAATAAAGTCTCCCTGAGGATTCTGCTTCCTCTATCTTAGGCAGGATAGAAGACACATCATCTCTTCCATCATAAAATGGGGCTATGCAACAGCTTTGCTCAATTGTTCTCGGATTGTAGTCTGAAGATTACTATTTCCAGGTTCTAACTTCTTGAAGTCTGAATCTATTGCCATGACACAATGTAAAGCACACCTTCCACTCAAAATGAGATTCATATTTTTTAAGAACAAGAAAAATACCAAATTACAGGAAAGGAGCCACTAAGTTACTCTCATAAAGTGACTTCTGTGAAACCAGCTCAATTCCATCAAGAGAATACTTTCATGAGCAATTCGTTTGATTTTCAAAATACAAATTTCAAAACAGTTTGTTGTTTTGTTCTCTGGTTCAGTACAACTTGAAGGAATCTGTTGTCTTTTTTTCAAGTGAGCCCCCTTTTGGCAGGTTCTTTACTGACCATTTTCTTCTCTAGTGCTGAAGATAAAAAAAGGTCTCTGTGAGAAGGGCAGACAGGGTCAACTTCTTTCATGTCTCAGAAGCAAGGAGATGAATGTGGGACGAGGAGGCTGGGAATATGGATGAGCTTCTTGGCGTTGTAAGAGTAGCATCCTTTACTAGAAAACAGCTGTATTTCTATTGTTTTTCTAACAACCCTCTAATGTCTGAGCCTACCTAAGAGACCATCCAAGATGTTCATACTGAGGATGAAAAGTAGAAAAGAACCAGGCAGCAGTCACAAAGAAAACAACTTGTAGGGGAAATATTTGGATGAGAGAAGAAAGTAGTGGGTAAAAAAATGAAACACTTGAGGAAGGAGGAAGAAACTGACCATTTGCTTTCAGAAAGATAGAAGGATTAATAGCTACACACTTACTGAGAAAGCAAATTCATATATAAGCCTTAAACAACTCAGAGGATCGTCTTTTCAAAATCAGCTATCTTTTGTGACAATTGATAGGTAACATTATAAAGATGCTGCATCCTTATTCTATGATTCAGAGAATCTTGAAAGAGTGAAGAAAGAGAGATTCAGGTTTAAGGGATAAAAAGCTAAATACTTGAAGAGGCAAAATTAAGTTTTCAACACATGCAAGAATCATGAGATTTCCTGCAAGAAACTAATTAAAACAACAGTAAAAAAAAACTGAAAGAAAATTCAATGTATCCAAGATTTTTAGACTAGCTGTTTTGACACTTCTTTTCAGGACTTCATGCTGAATTTAAGTGCTAGTGTTATCTATACTGTTAGACTGCTAGAGACTGAAATTTAGGTTTTATCTCCTCATCAGCAGATAGCAAAAATTTGAAAATTTTAAGGCCAGTGTTCATGTCAGCAGCCACTTCTAAACAGAGACACTGATGCTTTGTGTCCACAATATTCTTCTCATAAATCAAGTTACATTTTGTAAGGTGGAGTATTTAAATAATTCCTAGGTCCTTTTATGCAAATTTTACAGGAATTGAAAGAAGTGAACATCATTTAAAAACAGATGTTAAAATTTAACTTCAAGGATATTATAAAAAATCTCTGTCAACCCTTTTTTTTTGTAGTTACTGCGAACTCAATTTGTCATTGTGGATTAAAGGATACCATTTAAGAATAGAAGAAACCACTTGACCACCTACCAAAAGACATCAAATTCCACTCTGCTGCTCATGTGCAGAAATCAATAACACCTTTTACTATCGCATATTTTCTGCAAAGACCCAAGCCTTGTGTCAAATGCACCAGGAGAAGCAACACACTTCTCTGGGTAGAATAACTCCAACAGCTAATTAACTCTTAGGAGAAGTGCCTGTCTTTAGATTACAGCTATTTGTTTACTTTTTTCTTCCTTTATTTCATTTATCCGTTCTGCCCAAATAAAGGGTAGAATTATACCTTAACAGACAATAGTCTCCATGCATTCAAAAAAAAATAGGATTTTTAAGCAAACTACTTCTCTACCTTATTTTTGATAAACTACACTAAAGGAGCCCTGATGGTGCCTTTATAAGAACTTCACTGCCAACCTCCAACATTAATTCTTCTCTGCTTGCTTTCTGAATTCTCAATTTCTCCCTAAAGTCATTCAATCTTAAAAATCTGAACACAAAAGTTGTACTAGTATTATAGCATCAGTCTCATCAATTTTGAATGGACAGCCAAAATGACCTCTTCACATTGTTCTGTACATTAAGCTTAAATATAAATCACCTTAGCTGTCTTGAAATGCTTTTCCAGCAGGATTAGCAGATAACTCAGAGTCAGTGTTTTCCAGGATACTACTCCCCATTACACAGACATGCCTAGCATTCGGCTTCATTAAAATACCCGTTATTTACAATGGATTCAGCTTTTCAAGTGATGTAACTCAGTCCTTAGGACTGGTCTTACTCATCACCTTTCAGCAGTTGTCTTTTTTTTTCATCAGCAAGGTTACATTTACTTCAGTGTCACTCATGAAGATAATTAAAAGGCAGAGTTGAAATCCAACTGAAATTCACAAAACTCTTCAGATTGATGTTTCACTATTAATGACTGATTTTTTCCAGCCACAATTTCTTAGTTAAATTAGCTTTTAGATGTGCTTTATGAGTACCCTATATTGTTGATCAAGCCAATCCTAACAGCAGCAATGTAACATTTGGCCCAATATGGTTCCAAATGGCTAACACCAGCTGCTTCAGAGACAGGGTTAAGCAATGTTAAAAATTGGTTATGCATCAACCTGCTTCCACACCCACACTTTCAGAGGCTAAGTTATCCAAGAAGTTCAAGGCATTTAAGCTTTAATAGCACTTCTGTTACTATAGCTGTTCATATTATAAATCCACTAATAACCATTCTTTGGCTTTTTTAAACATATTACAACACTCTTAGTCTCTCTTAGTATCATTATATGGCAAGAAATTTCAAATGTTATATATTACTGTGTGCAAAAATATAATGAATCTGTTTTGAATTTTCTACTGTTTAGTTTCTCTATACCTCAGGGGTTCCAGCTGTATTTTACTGCCAGAAGGGACTAGATCCAAAGTTAGTATTTCCCAGAAATTTCTAAGACAATAAATGCTACAAAATGAATTAATTTGGCTCTTCAGCAAAACATCTGAGTATCTTAACTCAACAATATTGTTCCCTGAATGAGCCAATGAGACCACTCACTAGCCTATTACCTGCTTTTGCATATGTTCAGATTCTTTTTGTCATTTATCCATGGTCAGCTACTCACCCCTCGGACTTGCTCTGAGCTCTCCTGATTATTTCTGTACATATACTGCCGGCTGTGGATTATGATAATTTTATTGGCCTCCATAGAGTTGGTTTCTCCATTTTCTCTAGGCAATTTGGCTTCAATGGTCTTGTCAAACAGTCATTGCAAGCTCAGTCTAACAATTTTTCTGCATGCTCTGTATACATCTACAAAACAATAACCATCTATCGTGTGTTCCAACTGTGTAGAAATTAATTATGCATGACTGTATTATAATATATGCATGTATTATGTCTGCACACACAGTCATCTCTGACTTAAAAACAAAATTTTAACTGCTGTCACAAAAAGGTGAGTTTTACTCTAAGGTTTTTTTCATTGGAACAAAACTAAAAAATTTGAGAAAACCTTCCACAAAGGAAACAGACTACTAGTGATTAGAGTGTGCTTTGCATCTTTAAAATTACCAATATTAAAAACTGCTATAATTAGTTTAATTAATGTATTGCTACTTACCTGTAACATTTGCATTTAGAAATGTTCAAATAATTCTGACTTTATTTTACATTATTTTCGTTGTTGACCTTAAGCAGCAGCCAAGCACCAAAAAGCTGCTCGCCCATACTCCCCCTCCTCCAGCAGGATGGAGAAGAGAATAGGAAAAGAGAAAGTGAGAAAAATTGTGGTTCAGGACAAAGGCAGTTTAAGCAGTAAAGGAAAAAGAAAGAAAAATAAACCCAAAACAAACAAACCAACTAAAAACCAAAAAAATCCAACCCAGGTAATGCAAAGGCAATCACTCACCACCTCCCACAAGTAGACATGCTCAGGCACTGGTAGCAACAGCTATCTCCTCAAAAAAATTCCTCCCCTCAGGTTTTATTGCCAAGCATGGCACTGTGTGGCACTGACTTACTCTCTGGTCAATTTAGCTCTTCTGTCCAGGTCATGTCCCCTCACACCCTCTTTCTCATCCTCAGCTTACTCACAGCAGGGAAAAAGGAAAAGGAAGAGCCTTGGCATGGCAATTACTGCTCAGTGAAAGCCGAAACACTGGCGTGTTTTTAACGCCGTTTCAGTCACAAATTCAAAACACAGCACCATAGAGGCTGCTATGAAGAAATTTAAGTCAATTCAAATCAGACAAAGTATACTAAGATGCCGTAAAACATAACTAAAAAATATCAAAGCTCTGACTTCAGTGAGATACAGTCATATCTTGCTGAAATAATTTCTCTTGCCTGTTTTTGGCATTGGTCATCAGCCTAAATCGTGTACAGATTTTCTGCAGTTTCATTTAAGAACTGACATACACACCTCTCTGCTACGCCTCCTAGTCTGGTAGACATGAGACAACATTTTGGTTTCTGCACAGTCCTGACACCTCAAGGGTTCAGCAGCAGTAAAGGATAGCCAACACCCCTCTTGAGCTCAGATCTGTGCTTTGTCAAAGCATCTCTCTAGCCCAAATTCTTTTACAAATCAAATAGTAGCATCCTGTGATCTCCTCAATAATCCCAGCTACTTGCTCTAGGGGATTTTGAAAATTCATTTGACTATTTTGACAACAGAAAGTTTGACTGCCTTTGAATGTGCTTTCAAAGACAAAGTTATACAGGTCAAGCTATTGCCCATGGAGTATTCTGGTTAAGTTTGACAATGATGGATACCTTTCATGACCATTTTCCTGATCCCTTATGCCTACACTTCACAACTGTCCTTAATGATGAATGACAGTCATCTGCAATGAATGACAATTTTCCAGTACTCTCATCCCCAAAGAAATGGCATTATCATCACATTTTCTTGCTATAATTTATCAGGCTGAAAAAATACAGAGTCTCTGATTACTCAATTCTTTATTAATGTAATAACTTGAACAAATGCTATTTTATACATTTTGAGATGCAGATGGGAAATTATATCAGGTTCGTAGGTAAAATATACTGTCTTCATTTACCTTAGGAACTGTAAATCTTACTCTTTAATGAAAATGCAATATGGGAAAGACAGATTGTTTTGATTTCAAACTAATTCAGATGTCCTAGCTGAGTCTTGAAGAAACAAACTGACTGTTATAAAATAAGGGATATTCAGAACTGTGTTTTGAATAGGAGTCTCATTCTCACCACTGACAGAAGTGGCAATTTTATTTGCTTAGTGAGGTTGTTTTAGTTTTGTACAGTTACGTGTCCACTGATTCAACAAGGACTGGAACAGCCCAGCAAACAGACCTGGAAAAAGTCATCCATTCAAGCCTGCACTTTGTGAGAAAAGGTCTCACCTTAGGCCACAATTATTGGCAATGATTACTTATTACTGGCAGAGCCAATTGAATTTATTTTAACAAATAATAAAAGATTGGCTGAAAATTGTTATTTCTGTTACTGTAACATTATGGGCCACAGATCAGGACTTCCCTGTGCCTGTACTTTACAGAAACAAAATGAAAAGTACTGCACATAGAACAAAATGTTTGACATCTGACCAAAGAAAACTATAATCTAGATGCCAATCTTCAAATAGAAAGAAACATGACAAGTATAGAAGCATGAAAATCTCAGATACAATGAGAAAATATTCACCAGCTTGATGGGCAGTGACGTTAGAGAACTTGAGTCTTGGATTTTGTAATGACATCACATTATGATCATTAGTGATGATTATTGATTCTTCTTATAAAAAGAATTTTTAAAAGAGAACTGTAGCGATATGGAGCAGTGAGGAGTCCCCAGGCAGGTGCAAAGGTGGAACTAAATTTACAAAAAACACAGCCTTTTTATGCCGTTGGTTGTTAGTTTACATAGTTTTAAGGCACAACAAACCAAACTGAACCAACCACCATACACCACGGTGCGGGCACGAGGCATTCACACAGCATGCCCCACCTCCTCTATTCCAGCTGAGTCATTCTCCCACAGTCCATTTCTACTTAGGCTAAGGAACAGGCCAGAGCCATGCTTTTACCAGGCCTTCCCTTTACAGAGCTTTACCTATCAGTCACAAGAACAAGCTTCCTGAGTTTTCAGAAATGTTCACAAGGACCTCCTCCCAGGCTTGCTGGGCAGAAAAAGAGAAAGTATGAAGGGTTTTTCTTCAACATAAACATGTAAGGGAACCTAAAATAACATGCTGCTTAAGAAGACAAATGATCTCCTATTACAAGGGGAACCAGATTTTTTTTTTCTTTTGAATTGCACATGGATGAACATGAATGTACCTTTCTAACAGATTATAGATTTTATGTCTGTGGTATATCTCAGCAATATTTATCCATTTTCAGTATGAGACAAAGAGGATAACTAGTTTCCAGGGACTGGTAGGAAGCACTTAGTTAATGCCGCTGCAGTGAGAGAATGCTCATGTGCATGTGTACACAGAAGAGTGGGAAGATGACTGTGAAATGATTGAGGTAAATCACAGCAGACATATAAAAAACTACTACCCAAGGCAGACACACAAAAAAGGAATTACCAGATGGTAGCAGGCAGTATTCTCCATTTGCTTGTGCATTCCTCAACTTTGGGAACTTCGTGCATGCTTACATTTGCATTTTTGATCCTTATAAATCTAGTTGCTTCAGAAGACACATAATTTTTTACTTACAGACTGATTCAGCACCATTTGTATGGTCCAGGTGTGCTGCCCGTGGAACGTAGGGCATTTTCTCTGAGTCCTGCAGCAGCTTCAGAAACACCTTTCATGAAAGTAGAAAAAAGTAATTTAGAATCCATTTTCTAAAACTATTATACACACACGCACATATATATGTATCCTAAACCATCCAGACTGTCAGAAATTACTACTGACTGCTGTAACCACCTTGCTGCAATATGACTATAAAATTAGTCAAGCTCTCCAGTGAAAATCCTGGGGATAAGAGAAATGAAATAAATGCCAATAGATGCAAAAGCACCTATGCAAAACATTGCTGGCCCATGAACACTACTATCTGAGAAGATTTTTCAATAGACTGTCAGCCTTTGATTGACTTTTTATGCTCCTAAGATATGGTATGTTTTGGAATTCAGTTACTGTAGTTTTTACCAAGGAAACAGTGGCAGCTTCAACTCTCTTCTGATGCCACAGCTAGAAATCTATGGGCACAACTAGAACTCTTACCAAAGAGCTCTAATTGTACTAGTACAGCTAAATCTAATGCACAAAATCCTACAGAACTGAGGACATACAGATTCTAGGGAATTCACAGTCTCTAGGGACACTCAGGAAAAGTTCCTAGATATGTGCAAGGACATGGACAATAATGTTACTGGAATACATTTAAAGGACATGATAATCATCAGAGACAGCCAAGGTGAACAAAGTCTTGTAAAACTAATACTACAGAGAGGACTGGGCAACAATGTATGTTTTGTAGCAAAAAATTAACATGCATACCCCAAATTGGGTAGAGATGATAGGATCCTGTTACTTAAAATCTCCATGAGAAAAACTGAAACTATTTTTTATAAAAGCAACAGTCTAAAAATATGAACTAGATTGAAATTGAAAGGATTGAATTTTTTTGAGGAGGGGAACACATGTCAGAAGGGACTTATAGTTAAAATTACAAAAACTTAGCAGAATTCACCAACTTCATAATCATGAGGTCTATTTAAATTATATACACTTTGCCAAACAGATTTGTGTTCAACCTACTATTTCTTGCTTAATGCTGTTTCACAGTTCTGAGCACATAAAGCCCTTTGAATTTCATAGACATGTATTTCATTTATCTGTACCTCAGCCTTGCAGAAGCTTGGAGCGGCTTTCATAGTGAGCCTTATTCACACACTCCCCACTTCTGTAAGCTCACACTAAAAACAAAATTAACATTTTCTTATCGTAACCTGAACTGCAATTTAAACAGTGATCTAAAAACTTCGGATAAAAAGAAAGAAAAGAAAAATTAACAGAAAATACAGGTACCACGAGCATCTCTAATTAAACAGCAAAAGCACAAGCAAATTTTGCTTTGTCTTGAAGAAAGTTTTCTTTTGCTCTTTCCTCTCTGTTTGAGTTGAGCTGCAAGACAGATTATACCCACAGTGCAACTTTCAGAAATCATTAAGAAACCATTTATTTCTTCCCACAAAAGAACCTGATATCAGCTATAAGAAAAAATTCCTTGTTTCCAAGGCACTCATACAATAGACAATAAAAACCAGTCAATGTGAAGTACTTTATAGCTCTTGAAAGATATTTCTTGACTTGCTAAGGTCTGACTGTTACAAAAACCATATTTTGCTTAGTCAATATAATTGCCATTTAACAGTGGTTATTGATTGCATTTGTTACCTGCCAACTTTCAGGGAACAATTTTGGCCATTAACAACTGCAACGCCAGAAATTTCTGGCCTGATATTTCTGAATTAGACCCTGGAGGCAAATCCTGACAGTCTAAAGCCACATTATAATTTGTTTTCTTGGACCTGCTTGCTGATGGCTCTGAACACCAATTCTGTCAAGCAAACCAAACTAAACTGTAACAACTGAATCATAAAATCACTGGATGTCCTGAGTTGGAAGGGACCTTTAAGATCATCTAGTTTCAACCCCTCTGCCATGGATAAGGACACGTTCCACTAGACCACGTTCCTCAGAGCTCCATGCAGCCTAGTCTTGAACACTTCCAGGGATGGGACATCCACAGTTTCTCTGGACAACCTCATCCAGTGCCTCACCACCCTCACAGCATAGAATTTCTTCCTAATATCTAATTTAAACCTACTCCCCCTTGTCCTGTCGCTTCATGCTCTTGTAAAAAGTCCCTATCTGTCTTGTACGCTCCCTTCAGGTACTAGAAGGCCACAATTAAGTCTCCTCAAAGTCTTCTAGACTTCTGGCTGAACAATCCTAATTCTCTCAGCCTTTACTCATAGGAGAGGTGCTCCATCCCTCTATTCTTGGTGGCCTCCTCTGGATTCACTCCAACAGGTCCCTGTCCTTTGTGTGCTGAGGACCCCAGACCTGGCTGCAGCGCTGCAGGTGGGGTCTCACCAAAGCAGAGCAGAGGGGCAGAATCCCCTCCCTCCCCTGCTGCCCACGCTGCTTTGGGTGCAGCCCAGGACACATTTGGCTTTCTGGGCTGTGAGTGCACATGGCTGGGTCATGTCCAGCCTCTCATCCACCAGCACCCCCAAGTCCTTCTGGGCAGGGCTGCTCTCTATCTGTTCATCCCCAGCCTGTGTTGGTACTGGGGGTTGCTCTGACCCAGGTACAGCACCTTGAACTTGGTGTTGTTAAACCTCATGAGATTCCCATAGGTCCAATTCTTGATCCTGTCTAGGTCCCTTCAGATGGCATCCTGTCCTTCAGGTGTGTCAACCACTTGGTGAAACTGCAAAATAACTACAACTCTGTGGCTAGGAAAAAGGCTACACTACAAAATGTTGCCTGCATGTGTTTACTTCAGCGTCAAAATAGCTGCAGACGGTATCTTCTTCTTTAATCTCATTATGTCACTGTAGAGAGGATGTAGTTATACCTTAAAAAAAAAGAAACAAACCCACCAAACGCTTTTCTAATACATCTTGTCTACTGTATCTTCATTGACAGTTATGCTGATACAGCTATAAAGGCAGAAGGCCACCTGTGTTGCCCCCCATGGGGCAAGTCCTCCCCATGGTATCCAGTTTCCAAACATCCTGTCCAGAATGGGAATCATTAGGGACTACATTGTACAGAAAATATTATAATTTACCAAATGTTGCACCAGATATTGTGGACAGAAGTTCTATTAGCCTAACAATGTTATTAACAGAGTGAGTACCCTTCAAAACACACAGGTGTGGAAAGTCAGGATTAGGCACCACAACAAAGAGACAGTATGTTCTTGCTATGTCTAGAAGAAGGTTTGTTCTAGACTTCAGCAGAGCATCCTTTCCCCACATGCCTTAGCAATTCCTGCTTGCTCAGTTAGTCAGAGCATGATGCTAATAACACCAAGGTTGTGGGTTCAATCCCTGTGTGGGCCATTCGGTTAAGACCTGGAATTAATGACCCTTGTGTGTCCCTTCTGTTTAATTCCTGTTTTGACTAGCAAGTCTGTATCTGAACAAGGACTTGTCCAGATGGCTGTTGAGAAGGACTGTGCACCTGGTGCTTCTTTCAAACCACCAAGTTCTCAATAGGTATAGGAAGTGCTTTTTGTCCTTGTGGAAACAAGTCTGGCCAAATGACAATACTACAGTGAAATAGATTAATGTGATTGTGCCATCACTAGAAGTTGTTAGAGCATCCTGCGTCTCATTAGAAGGTGTGTATCATTTCAAGGAGGTATATGGCTTTCCCTGAAAAGTTTTGAGGCAAACTCTCAAGTCATTTCAAGAAAGAGACTTTAAAAATAGTACTCAATTAACAAATTTTGATGCATCTTATTTTGAAAAGATGTTACAATTGTTTTGTTCTTTCCTCAAAGAAAAGCAAGAAAGCAATAAGCTTTGAAATCTCCAGAGTTGCCAGAAAGTGAAACAGCATCCTCCAGAGAACTCTTAGTATATGCTTGATTTAATTAACTACCCTTCTATTCTCCTTTTGGTTCTACTAACTCTTTGGATTACAAGTATTATAAAATACACAAATACAAATGGTTAGAAAAGATATCTAAAGCCTAAATTGGAGCAAATATAATATTAATGAGATTTAAAGGTGTCAGAAACTGATTTGTTAGAACTTCAAGATTCCTTTGAAATATGAATGGAAGTCCATTTTCCCTCAGTGAATATGATTTTTAGAGAGTATGAGTGTCCCTCAGGCTGAAAAAGAATAATGGTGACTGTATGAGAGAATGAAAAGAAAGGATAAAATAAAATTTATAACACATTTCTTCCCTTAAAACCAGGGTTCTTTGTTTCCAGATTGAATTGCTTGAATAGATTAAATAGTGCTATTATGTGATACCCTTTTTATTCCCAAGGCAAAGAGGCTTTTGATAAGCTAATAGAGAATTGAGGTTGTAACGGCAACTAATGATGAGATGCAGAGATGACAGAAATCAACCCAAATTAATGCATTAAGTCTTCAAGCTGAAGAATGATACATTAATATCTAATACCACATTTAGAGATGTTTTTAAAACTGCCCTTCACAAAACAACTACAAGCAAGCTCTCAAATGAGTACTAGATTCAGCACACTGAGGAATCTTCCTCATATCCATGACAACTTCACATTTACTTTATACATGTCAGTTCTGGAAAGTCCTGTGTTATCCCATGGGGATGCAATCCAAAATTATTCTCAATATATACATTACCTCCAAATCTAGAATGTTTGGCAGTGAACATTATTCCTTATAGCATGCTAATCACCTTATATAAGAAAATAAAAACTTTTCAATAAATTTTTTGACTTGCATCACAGAATTGTATCACAGGAATGTAATTTACTTCATACCATTATATAAAATGTTTGCTAAACTTGTAAACTATGTAAAATTACATTAGTCTCCTATCATCACTTGAAGTGAAAAAAATTATTTCTGAAGGATCTATAGCACAGTACTTGGATAGTGGTGGTTTAGGGAATCTTATTATTTAGCAGTTATATATAGGGTAAAAAGAGTCCAAGGGAAATAATCTCTCGTTGACATGGCTATTCACGCAGAGCTAAATTCAGAATGATGAAGATGCATAAGAGAGTCTCTTCCTCTGATCCATTTAGTATAAACACACACATACATGTATATTTATATATGTGTGTATGTATGTTCATGTATACATATATCAAAGTCTCTCTCTCTCAGCATACACCGAAAATATTCTTTAGATATTCCACCACACAGTTTGGCTAAATCCTAAGCTTTAGAACTTGTGAATTGGAAAGTATTCTTAGCAATTTTTTCTGTCCAAAGAGCCACCTGAACTGAACCACCAGACTTAAAAGTTCAAAGCTTGTTCTAATGCTATGGGTTTAGGACAGAACTGCTTCTCATTAAGTCAATGACACATTACATTTTCCTTAACTTAATGCAGAGACAAACATTTAAGGGTTAAACGGTTCATCAGTCTTCACATTAGATTCTTGAAATACTAAATATGTCATAGTAGAGTAGGTGCTGAAATTAACAGCAGAGCAAAACTATAAAGTATAGATTTCACCTGATTTGGGAGGTTTTGTTTGTTTATTTGCCTTTTTTTTTTTTTTAAACATGCTTCTCACAAGAAATTGTGCAATATGAAAGATACAATCAAGATTATCTGGAAGCTATCACTGGATTCTGTAACCAAGAAAATGTCATTACACAGAAAATCTACAAATACCTCTTCCAAAGTTGTGTCAGAAATGCCATAGCCAGTCACATGTAGATGCTGAAGGCTTTGATCTAAAGCTTGAAAAAGACCTTTAAAAGAGGTCTTATCTGCCCTTTCTGGAATCACATAGGTCAGCTCAGTCCCACTGTTCTCTTTCAAGAAGGCTTCTGGAACATGGGTCTGTACCAGAGATGTGACCTGAACAATGTGCTTGGGGTCCTGGATTTCAAACACAGAGGGCTACGAAGAAAGAAAGAATCATGCACAAAAAATTAAATATTATCAGAAGTATTGATCGTAGTAGTAGAATTCATGCAGGAAGATTTCCACTTATGAAACTGCATCACAACTGAGATACAGAGACTACCTCCCAGGAATAAAGGACAGTGAAACAAGCCCCTTTTCAGCTAAATACTGATATTCACAATTTTCAAAGATGCCACTGTGTTCATCTAAATAACGATAATAATACCACCCACCCGAAACAACCAGGAAAGCTGATAAAAACATGTTTTGCAGGTTGTCTAATAATCTATATCACATATTATTTCCTGGCATGGACATGCATCTCCCTTAAAATATACTTGGCAGGCACTCTTCAGCTCAGTACAGTACATTTTTAATATACCTTTTTTATGAGCGTTAGACTGTGTCCCTGGCCATATGTCTCCCTCAGGTAAGAGGGAGAACCACAGCACCTCAGCTGGCCCCGTTGCAGGATGGCAATGCGGTCACTGAGCACCTCGGCCTCATCAAGATGGTGAGTGGTAAAGATCAGTGTGCAACCTGCATGAGAAAGATTGATGCATGTCTACAAAACCTAGTTTCTAGAAAACCACCTCACAGGGGTCCTTTAGCCTTAAGGAAACATGTTTTCAGGACTCTTCAAAACCTTAGCTACAGGACACAAACAAAATCTGCTGTCAGAATTACAATTTGAGTTATATTCACGTCTAAACTTACTTTGCCCTGTTTTATACATAGCAAGCAGTATTAAGGCTTTAGAACCTCCAGCTGTTTTAAAAGCTTAAGAAATTCCTTAAAACGACAAAACAGCAGTGTCTCTTTCCATAGATCACTCAGAGTGAGTTATTACAGCTAATTGAGTGCTCACTAGCTGAAGAGTTTGCTTCCCACAATCAATTTTAGAATTAGTGTAGCAGACTGACTGATGAGTATATTTCCATTAGCAGTATATAACCATCTATATACAAGTATATGCAAAATGGGAAATGGAAACCAGAAAGTAATTTTGAGAAGCTGAAGAGAGGGGATAACTTCAGGACAGGACTTAGAACTAAGCTCAATCTTTTTTTAGATTGGGCGTCTTTCTGTACAATAGCAGATAATTTTTGTAATGCCATTTGACTTGCTTTAAAGTTACCAAGTTCAACTTAATATCTCCTCAGAAATTAATGTATTCATGTTCTGATAATATTTTGACTACACTTTGACTAACCAATTTAAATTTATTGAAGAAAAAAATCCAGAAAGGAAAATAAGAAAAAAATTATGCACATAAACTTTGTACCAGATTTGTACTTCAGAAGAACATCCCAGATACTACGGCGAGAACATGGATCTACTCCACTGGTGGGCTCATCCAGAACAACTGTCTTTGAGTTCCCAATAAAGGAGATGGCAATTGACAGCCTCCTTTTCATTCCCCCAGAAAGGGCTCCAACAGGTTTGTACTGATGTTGGGATAAATCCACATCTTCCAGAGCTCTGAAACAGGAGTACAGAAACAGGACCAATTTTGATAATGTTTTTCTAGTCACATCCTGTCCACTCAGAGAAGAACTACTGAAAAGTCACTGTAAATGGAAAGTAATAAAATCACTACCCCTGATTGATTATATACTTTGGTGTCAAAAACAAATAGGAAAACAAACATGTCTTTACCTGCAAGGCATAAATGCTCATCATCACCTGATGCACAGATTCTGAATAAGTATTGTACAGAAAATTTTTAAATTAAAGCTAATAAAATAAATACTAGTTTTTCCAACAACTTCAGCAAACTCCAGATTATAGCCCCTTTAAACAATGGTAAACACTGTTGGCTTCATAACTCAAGCAGTGCTTCAGGTTTTGCAGACTACTTAAAGAACACAAGAGATGCCTGAGATTTTACAAAATATGTAGCCATTTGTAGTACATAAGGTAACACCACTCTTTTTTTTTTCTTTTAGAAGACATATGTTTGTGAAATAAAGTGATTAGTGATCCCTGGGTAGGATAATACTATCTAATCAAATCTAATCTAATTCCTGTGTTAAGGACTGGGAGATACCTTACAGATGTTTCCAATTCAGCTGTTGCCCTCTGATGATGATCTTGCAACTGAGCATGGTATGGAAACATGATTAATAAAGGCAAATCTATAAGACCTTTAGTTTATTTTTCATCAGCTGAGCACCCAGGCACTGACCTAAGAGCTTTCAGCTGCTATCAGCCTGGCAAGCAAGACATAGAAGGCTCAACAGTCCTAGGCTAAACTCCTGAATCATTTCAGTGAATATGCAGTCTGTAAGGCATGCCAATTACCCTGAGAGAATTTCTCATTTTTAGGAAAACATGTCTCAATAGCTGTTCTATAGATATATAATGAGGAAAATTATTCTCTTTAGAAGCCCTCCTTTTTTGTAAATAATAATATTTTGTTTCATTCTTTTGTTGCTTTTTAAATTTCTCTGAAGTCTTTTAAAGCATTTGTTGCCTTTAAAAATAATTTAATTTTTCTTAGTAGCAAGGCCTGCAGAGTTCTGAGTGCTCTTACGTGCCATTAGCATGACAGACTGCTGCTAGAATTACAATTCAGCAGTCTAAGTACCATAAGATACAGAATATTATTTTGCATAAATTTTAAACCATGTACCAGGTTTGTTTTGTCTCTGTAGTTCTAGAGAATTGCTTCTCTTGTTTCTGGAGACAATGTAGTGTCCCACACCTGATTTTGTTCAGATCAAAATTTAAAAATAATAAGCTTTTATGATAGCTACCAAAAAGGAAAGCCACTTTGCCACAAATGCCTCTGCATATGCCTGATTGTACACTTAAGGAAAAGTCCCATCAACTTGACGTTTATTTCTATCGAAGCATGGAAGTGCCCAGCCCTTCACAGAATCTAGCATGAATCAGAAGGTAAACAAAACTATTTACACAGACACACTGTTTGGAAAGCATTTATTTTATTCCTGAAGTACTTTTATTCCTGAAGTAGAGAAAATGCAGTTTGCTACTAATGAACCAGACCTCAGCTTGTACGGTTTGCTAGTTAGTTTAATATACACTAGGCAAAAATAAGATCTAGTCCTGTATCAAAGAAGTATCAGCACAAAAACACTAGCAAATGTTTTTAACCTGACAAGTGACAAACCCTCTAAGGTCATGTCAGAGCTCTGACTTGTTTTCTTATTGGATTGTTCATTTTTAAACCGCTTCATTTATTAAATCATTTCAAGGCTGGATTTGGCAAAGGAAAATAAGGTGGCCTATTTAAGAAGGTTGTAACAAGCACTGCTTTTACCTGGCTTTTCTAGTTTTCTAACCTCCCTTCTTCTGCAGGTGAGGCAATACAGGTTAATAAATATATAAAGACATT
The DNA here is from genome assembly GCA_014706295.1 of Lycocorax pyrrhopterus obiensis. Lineage (NCBI taxonomy): Eukaryota > Metazoa > Chordata > Aves > Passeriformes > Paradisaeidae > Lycocorax > Lycocorax pyrrhopterus. The sequence goes on from JACSVZ010000002.1 coordinate 79,597,220, forward strand.
GTTGATTTATCTAAAAACTCAGGGCAAGCACAGCAGTTTAGTTTCTATCTGCCTCTCCAGCAAGGACAGAGGTAAGGCAGACAGCATGAGGCAGGACCCCTGCAGCTGCTACAAGGCTAACCACCTCCACTCCAGTCAAAGCATCATTATTTGATGGTCCTGTATATCAGGTTTTTAAACATTGACTGTTCCACTACAAGTATATTCAAGTAAGAGTTAGAAATTAGGAAATATGTTTTCAAGTCACGATTTCAAAACATGAAATGTGGTAAAAACTCACAAAACTCTGCAGTTTCCGTTGGCTTTTGCCTGCAAGTTTTGCATTTTCTCTTTCTTGTTTGAGTGGCTTGCAATAGTCATTACCAATTTACTTGACAGATTTCAACAAATGGACAGAAAACTTACCCACTGACTTGTTCATTCAGCTGCTCTTTTGTCCACCCAGGTGCCTTCACTGACCCATAAAGCAGGAGATGCTCTCTCACCGTCAGTGTGTTGAACAGGACATCGTACTGGGGGCAAACCCCCAGCTCTGTCCTGATGGCAGTCAGCTCAGTACGTATGTCCTTCCCATCAACAATAATGGTACCAGAGCTCGGTGGATACAGACCAGTCAACAGGGATCTGATATAAGAAAAGAAAAAAAAAAAAACCAGCAAGATAACGTGCAAATAGCTCATCACTTGGATATCGTGAGGCATTTTCTAGCATCCTTAGAGCAACACCAATTCAGGTGAGCATAGTTATAGAAACATCACTAACGTTTTGGGCTTGGGTTTGGGTTTAGCTATTTTTTGCTTTTGGTGGCTTTTCGGGTTTGTTTGGTTGGTTGGTTTTTTTTGGTGGCTTGGTTGGTTGGTTTTTTAGTGGGTTGTTTTGTTTTGATTTTTGAACATGATCTCAAGAGTTCCTCATTTCCCTTCTTCCAGAACAAAATCCATTTCTTTTTCCCCAATCAAATCTAACAGGTGATTGTTTCCTTTTTCACATGGGTATTCTGTGAAAAGTGTTTCCCAATTATGTCCCATCCTGCCATCACTGGCTTGATGAATGCTGATCATAGCTAACGGAAAGGCAGATACATAAACTTCTTAGTTCAGACATTTTAAAGGCCATTTTTCATTTCAGTACTTTCATTTCTGGTCAACTGCCAAGAAAGAAGTCCCCTGCAACCTGACAAAAGGTTGCCAGAAGAGAACACTCCTTCCAGACATGTTCAGCTCCACAACCAGACATGCCCAGGTCCTACTTAAGCTGTTCCTGAGATATTACATCATGGTTTAAGTGGCACAGAGGACTCAGTTCTCTATTCATTATATTGCTTTTTTCATAGATATACAACCTTCACTTTCCATGTGCTTTCGGGAGTTTATCAAATATTTATTTTGGGGGAAAAAAAAAAGGCATAGCAAATAGTTCACAAAATTTTGAGTTGAAAAAGCATAGCAGAGATCAGAGGGGATAGTAATAGCTGTAAAAGTCAGACTTACATAACTGTTGTCTTGCCAGCTCCATTAGGTCCCAAGAGGGCTGTTATCTGGCCCTTATGGAAAGTGAGGTTGAGATCTTTAACAGCGGCCTTCTGACCATCCACGTGCTCTTTGGTGAGTGACAGCAGCACGACGCCAATGGTGGCTTCATCACTGCAAGGGCCTTTCCAACTCTGCGATGCTGGGTCTGTGTGGGAAAGAGCAGCAGAACAAGCAGGTTGCTGAATCTAAACAGTTGTGTGTGTGTGTGTATAAAAGGAGTAACAAAATAACTTAACCTCTGCTACCATTTACCAAAGCCTAGAACAGATGTACAAACTGTCTGAACTGACACAAGCTACACTGAAATGGAAGACACCATGCCAATTGATATTTGCTAAGAATTTGGCCCATTTGCAGTTTTAAAAAGCAGCTTAAAACAGTTATGCCAAGTTATGTGCATGTCTACATACATCTTGATAAAGCCATAAAATAGTTGCTATATTTTATTTCTAGTAAAAAAAAAAATACTTATAACGTTACTTGATTCATTTTTATGCCCATAAGCATGAGAAAATTCTAGATATGTAAGCTATTTCACATATGTCACCCAGTTTCAGGCACACAACACTGACATAACATTCACAGGCATAGGCAGTTAATCTTCTCAATTCCCCTCAGTCAGCTAAGAAAAGCAGATCCCTGAAGTGATTCAGAGCAGCAGCCTAGTCTAAACGTAATTCAAGGTGCTCAAGGCAAGTAGACATCCAGCAGTTTTCTAACTGTGAGGTAACATCCTCAGGGAACTGAGATGCCATATGACACCAGCGAAGTTGCCTTTCTTTCCATGTCAGGGTGGCACTACTTTCCAAACATGGGCCCAGTCAATCAGCAGCCATTACATTATCAATGTGTAATATTTTACTGACTCATCACAATTGAGAGATCTGGCAGTTGGTTGGTTTATTTTCTTTTTAAGCAAAGACAAGCCAGATCAGAATGTTAGTCCAAAGAAAGAAACTTTTATGCCTGAGAATTATGAGAGAATTATCCCTATGAATATACATTTATATAAAATATTTATGGTTTATAGCTATACTGTTTGCAACACTTTTACATAAATAAAATGCAATAAAATAAAACATTACAAGAACAGAGAATTATTCTATACATTAAAAGCTTGAATTATACAAATCAAATTTTAAATAAAAATTACATAATTATTTCAAAGATTGGTTTGTTTATGCTGTGCATGAAGATGTTGTTTTGCTCCTTTCACACTCAACTTTAAGCTTCTGGCAAAAATTCTTTTTAAACTTGAGGTCAATTGCTAGCAAGGTACTACCAGCAGTTGTGACACTACTGAGATCTTCTTAACCTTGCACCTGTCTTCCAGGTGCCTTTCCACTGTTTCCTAAACTTTCATCCTGTAAATTAACAAGCATTCAAGTGCAGAGTGGGCCTCAGACAATGGACCTCAGGTAAGACTCAGAGGAAGAGCCCCAAGTTGCTTCCAAGCACTAAACTGGTTACCCTGGGACTTCTGCAAAGGGGATTTCCAAGTGGGTATGCAGACAGCCCTGCTCTAGTTGTAGTTCCAGCTGGTAGGACCTGCACTCCCAGCTCCTCCCTCACACACCTGTGATTTTCCTAAATGTTCTCCATGCCCCTGGAACCAGCCCTTACCTGGGCTGTATGGAACAACTGAAGACATTGCCTGGGAGCAAGTCACTTTGCTGTTCCAAGAAAATTCTTCATGGATGCATTTATCCCATTGTCGGTACAATGGCACACAATTCTTTTAAAGATAGCAAGCTCCTTTTCTGCACGACAGTTTTAGCATTCACACACAGGCAATTTGCTATCAAACACATGACATGAGGAGAAGTGACCCACCAAATGTAGGCAATCACTTAGATGGCTTGAGGCACAAACCACACTAATAACTGGTCAGATAGAGAAGTTTATGTCTTTGTTTTCCACAGATTATATGGTAAACTTAGAGGGAAACCCTGGAAGTCTTCATTTTATGTAAGGATGAAACTCAATCATCTTAACAAAATGGAGTTCTAAATTGCAGAAATTCAGACAAAACTCATACAAATAGTTTTTCCACAAGTTTTTAAATGAACCTCAAGACATTTTGAAGCCTGTTCTAATCGAGGAGACACCTCCATGTAAAACTGCTGAGTTGTTCAACTTCTTCACCTGTGCTACAGACAACTGGATCATTTCTAATATATTGTAACTTCCAAAAAAACGCAACAACCCACCGTGTTTTTCTAAGGCCCAAGATGGAATATGGGTGAGAGTGACTTACTCCTTCATTTCCAAAATCTAAACTACATGTGAAAAAGCCCTTAAAGGGACTGGAGAGGGGGAAAAAAAGTTTAAAAATCTGAATTAATTGTAAGCAAGTGAGCATACATGGAAGAGCAGTGAAAGTATCTGGAGGCAGATAAAAATTAGTTACAATAACAGCTTTCGAGACAAAAGGCTAAGAAGCGGAGACAGAAAGAACAGTGATTATAGAAGAGGGAAATCAGAAACAGAAGGGAAAGAAATTAACAAAGTTAATTTTTCCACTGAACCAAGAAGCAAATTTTAAAAAAGTTAATAAAACCCAACACGTTTCAGATTCGGTAAGAGTATGAAAGGGTTCTGTGAACTCCAAAAGATCCAAACAAAGCAAAGAGGCAATACACTGGGACAGGATGAACCCAAGAGATACTTACTTTGCATGTTTTAAAGAGTTTTCTTAAATATTTCAGTACATTAGTTTTCACTGCATGAATCAAGCATTACAGGGGGTAGCACAATGTAACAGTTATTATATAATATTCATAGTATATACTATATAATAAAAGAGAGAAAGGGACAAGAACTAAACATATGCTACAGGACCAGGCAATGATAAAAGCAGTGAACACGACTAGCACACCATTCAGAAAAAAAAAAGCCACTGTTCAAATTCTGTTTCTACAAACCTTTTTCTTGGAAGTTTTCATTGAAGAAAAACATATTAGAATTCAGATAATGTCTCTTGCTTCTCTCTGTACCACACAGGTTCTTCCAGTAGGAAACAGAAAAGGGAAAGTACCATCGGTTCTTTAATCCAAACTTTCCTATATTAGAAATATGATATAAACGGTTGAAAAATTTATAGTCATTTTGCATGTTTGTAGACTACTAATTTCCTAATATTGCTTACAATGAGCTGGTTAGACCATTTAATTAGACCAAATACTTGGCTCTGCTTAGAAATTTTAATAAAGTGTAAAAAAAGTCATTTGGTCATAAAACCAGGTCCTGCCATGAAATAATCAAACTTCAGTGATGCTTTACCCTGTCTCCAAATCAGCTTCCAAGTGTAACAGAATCATAGACTTAACATAATCTTGTAACACATAGGAATGAAAATGCACCAAATAGTCTTCCAGGAGAAAGAGCCTAATTTTTTTATTATAAAAATAGTCCATTGCACCAGTTCTTCCATTAATATCTGCAAAATGCAATCAGCCACCACAGGAAGCACTTATTGTGTCACATAAACAGAAAGGGCAAAAACATACTCCTATGTACAACTTAACCTTTGGCATTTCCTGATCTTTCCAGGCATCACTTACCCATCACAAAACACACACTCTGTCTCTTTGGAATGCCATTACATTGACACTGAAGGGCAAGTGTCAATTTAAGATAAAGTTTTTAAAATTCAGTTGCATATTCCACCCGTCCCTATCTTTCAAGGCAAAATTAATTTTTAATTAAAAAAAAAAAAACAACAAAGTAGCCAGAAGAAAAAGTGACATATGCAAATCAGAGGAAAGGTAAAATATACAGTGAGGCATGAGGCTATGATTAAAAATACATCAACAAACTCACTAAGAATTGTAAAACTTGGGTCATGAACAAAATTTTAAAAACACACCACTACTTTCTGAAAATATACTTGAAAATCAATTTGTTTTCTTTATGCACTGGACGGTGGACTGATCAGGAGCAGTTACCAGGCTGTCTGAAGTTTTTCTGATCTGAAAACATGGTGTTGCTCATGGGTTTCAGCCCAAGTACTGACTCAGAAGATTCACCATTTTTACAGGAAGTTTTGCTGCTAGACTAAGGTCTGTTACTGCGAAGATCCAATAAAATCCTAATTCTATCAAATATTTGGCCTACCCATCAGCAAACAAAAGATATTTCATGCCTGGCTACAAATTCCAGTGCATGTGTTAGCCCTAGTCAATATTTATGTATTTAGGAAGATGTTGTTTCCCAGTCCCTAAAGAAAATCAGACAGTTTTGCACAACAGAACCTTAACTCAGAAAAAGACATATTTTTGTTTTATTTGCATAAAACCAAGAAAGACAATACCACAATAAGTGTTTCCTATGGTGGCTGATCTGTTTACATTATGGAGATATTAACAGAAGAATAATATTAAATAACGTCTTCAAAAACATGAAATAAGAATAAGTCCATGATCTTACCAGGAATAATATTGCCAAAATACCAGCCAACTACAGAATATAAAATGGAATCAAACAACATCATCCAGCACATCCATCCAAAGGTCATGTGTCCTCCTTGTGCCATTGACTGGTGCACATTATCCCACTGAATTCCTGGTAGTAATAATAATGATTTTTTTAAAGGTCAAAGCTAAATCAGTACAGCATTAAAGATCACAAACGCATCAACACCACACACTTCTGGGTATTTAAGCACTGGCACAAAACAAATCATAGTTAATAACAGTAATCCTAATGAACAGAAATAGATTTCTATGCCTCTACAAGCCTGTGTTTAGAACAGCAGGTGACACTGCTGCTGGGCAAATGTAGAGAAGATGTTGTAGAAAGGGCTTTTTATGAAGTTTTAGCTGGCCCTTAATTTGTCAAAAGAAAAAGAACTACAACACTGACAAAATGGGGCACTGATCAATGAATCAGGCTTTAAGCCACTCTGCTGATCTAAAGAAAAGGATTACACAAAGTTTAATGTCATTTCTATAATGCTAAATCTGAAAATTTAAGTCTGTGAATTCTAACTACGAAGCATTGTGTGCATTGACTGCATTCAGAGGTAAACAGGAATGAACTAACTGAATAATTGCTTCATAAAATTATTACATTGCAGAAGACATGATAGGAAAAAAAGAAGGTGCAAACACTAGTACTACAGAAAGCTACTATACTGTTAAATGGAAAACAAAAGTAACAAAGTTGTAAACTTATTAAAAATACTACATTTTTTTACTGAAAATTCTGCTTTGTTTGCAGTACAGTGGGTCATGATATTGCTTCTACAATTCTTTTTCTACAATTGTCAAGGAAAGCAGTTTTTCCCAAAACACATTTTGCCCTTCCTTCAGTACAGACGAGTCATTTTGATGAAGTGTCTGGTGGGAAATTTAAGTAATATTTTCTGCAATTGTCTCTTCCACTCTTAGCAACAGTTGTACCATTATGATACTTTTTCAATAGTTTGAAACATCCACTGTCATCAATATTGATCTTGCCATAATAGTAAAAAAAAAAAAGGATTACAGTCCTTTAAATACCTGAACTTCATCTAACTTATTAACTCATTAGAGATTTTTTCAGAACAACATGAAAAACATTTCCAACTGTAGTTTTTGAAATAATAATTACAAAGCTTTTCTCCTAACCAAAGAGCTTACCTATTTCTTGGCCCTCAAAATATGTAATGAAAAATATTCCTTGCCCAAATGCGGTTGTAGAAAGAAGACACTACAACACCAGAGGAGAAAGAAGATGTGAATATCAAATAAAAACATGTTGTTAACAAGTTCCATGAAATAAAATATATTGTGATACTAAAAGCAAGCACAAGTTAAATAGACATTTTTTTCCTCCACATAGGCTAATGGTTGCTATTTCCTTTTATTTTTTAACCATACTCACCCACAAACCTCAGTAGTATTTGCTCCACCTAACAGAGCTCCACTGACCTACTTATTAGTACTGGAAAGTGTTATTTTATCTGACCAACTGACACTGAGAAAATAAGCATTTTTTAATAGTGTATTAATTATTCCACCAGCTTAATTTATTGAGTTATTTTGAAATAGTGAAGCCATAATGTGTGAAATATGGTTTTCATTATATGATGGTGATATTTGATGTCACATACAGGGATATAGTATGTTAGGACAATATAAAGACATACAACAGCCTATGGAATACATAAAACAGGAAAGGATGGAAAGAACCTACGCCAAAAAAACCTATACCTCAGATTATACGGCTGGACAAATTTCTGATCTATTCTCCAATTATACTTAACAGAAAATTAATCACTAGTTTTCTTCCAAACAAATAATGACTTTGAGAAGTGGCATGCCATCAGCTGATCTTGAAAATACACTCATGTTACAAATATTTTGAGGTCAAGACACTAAGAGAACTCATGAGCATGAGGAATGCAACTCCCTGATATTTTCTGTAGTTTTACAAAATTGCCCTGACAATTTATTTTTCATTCCTTTCTACTGTCTAAATATCTTCTCAACTGGAGATTTTTTAGTGAAATTTATTTCCAGTGATCACAAAAGCAAACAGAAACATGGGAAAAAATAAGTACATGGGAAAAAAATAAGTACATTATGGTCTAAAGTTTTGAAACTATAGAAATTCACAGCATAGTTGGAGGAAAAATTAGAAAAGAAGAAGAAATATTTACCATTATAATCTGGCTGGTGAAACTCAGCTGGTTCTGCAAGACCAATAAAACTATGTAGGGCAAAAAGCTGATCATATAGACAAGGCTGGCACACAGAGCTGCTGTATCGGCACTGCTAAAAAACGCCCCCAAAAAATAGCTTAACATGATAACCGTAACTCCAAATTCCAGGAGAAAAAGGAAGATAAGGAAGCCATTGCTATAAGCAAAGATACCACTTGCTTTTAAAATGATGGCCAGAGCACAGCTGCTTACTGTGAACACAATGACATTCTCCAAAAACCAAGCAAAGAAATGAATGGCTGGATACACACCCATTGTCTTCATATACTGCAAGACAACATAGCAAAGAGAGTTAAAGTTAGGAAACCAACTTTATTTTTGTTTTTCTGTTTTAAACAAAACATGTTGTCACCAAGACACTACGAGCTTCCCAAAGGGTGTTATCTTCCCTTTAAATTTTTGTTTCTTTTCCCTTGTCCTGTGCTCTCTCCTGGATCAGACACAGTATTGAGCAGGGCAGTCTCTGAGATGATCACACTTGAACACAAGGACTCACAGTGCTCAGCACAACTCTCTTTTGCATAGAGATTCAAGACCAGATGTCAGGTTCTTCTAGTGAGGAGTTTGCCTTTTTATACTCTAAAAAGTACTGAAAACACTCATAGCAATGTATAGACAAATATTTTTTCCCATCCTGCTGCTCTTCTGAAAGAAACATAGAGCTAATAACCTTTATGTATTACTGGCAAATAATATTTTAGCCAGGTATGAAGTATATCCCTCTTTTTCTAAAAAAAAATGCTTCTGGATACAATTGAATAAAACCTCTGAAGCATTTCTCATAAGGTCGAATCAAAATTAATATTAAGTTGAATTAATATTTTGAAGCATTAAAAAAGCTTATCTTACAACAGAAATATTAAATAAATTAGATAACTCCTCAATAACTCCCCACATTAAAAATCTTACTCAAGCAGTAATTCTGCTGATATGGTGAAACCAGAGTAATTCTTGAAAAAGTGTATTTATCCCTATAGAAAATGTACCACAAGGATCCTGTCCTTCCATATGCTTAGCACCTGTGAAGACTAGCTGTTGATAGAAGCAAATAACTGTCTCTCTTTTTTTTTTTTTTTTTGTATGCCATCTCCCTTATATTTCTGATAATTACATAGTACATGACAAATTCTTAACTTGGTTTAGGTAGTTTTATCATTACAGACTACATGGAGCAAAAAATGAAAAAGAATCCAAAACAAAAAACATTCTAAGCACAAGTTCCCAAATAACACTTTCCAGCTTTCCAGCTTCAACTTTTGCTTGCTGCTTTTTCTCTCACGGACAATATTTGCACACTGATGCTCAAACAATGTTGTGAATCTGAGCTGGCAGCTAGAACTAGAACCTACTTCCCAGAGGAAACAAGTGAAAACAAAGCCATCTGGATTATGAGTACATAAAAGTACCTCACAAGTTTTGCATTTCAGTGCACTTAAATGAATAAGTTTTCTTTTCAGAGGTTAATCTGCCTCTTACCTCTTCAAGATTAATTTCTCTTTCATAAACCAGCTTGCGAACCATACCAGCAACTGAAATCATCCATGTTAACATCATCATAAGTGGGAAAAAAAACCCTATGTTGTTCAAGAATCTATAAAAGAACATATAGGAAAAGGTAAACTATTTTCTAGCAAAACATTTATAGGTGAATACTGGAACTGTTCTCAAAATATGCACAAAATAAGATCTGACATGAACAATAAGATTTATTCCTGTTCTGGTTAGAATTACTTATTTTCTATGTAACAAGCTAAATGTATGCATTGGTACAATGTTATTATATTATTATAATATATATTAGTATTTAAAACAATATAACTGATATAATTATCTTTTAGGCTCCATTCAAAGTCAAATGAAATTCAGAATTGTGTCGACGGCAAAGTAATATATTTGGACAATGAGAAATAACATGACCCAGTCAATTTTTATTCCATTTTGACAAATTTATTACCACTGACTAATTTTAAAATCTAATAGTTGGGATGTTTTGATGGTTTTACAGAGAACAGGCCAACTTTTTATTCACCAACTTCACCCTTCAAGGGACCAATTTACAGTTTGTGTACAGGACTACTAAGGATTTAAAAGGGGTCTCTTAGAATACTCTAAGTTAATTGCACACTGTGTTGACACAGCCTCTGTCCAGCAGACTACTCCATGTTATGGCTGCAAACATTTTGTAAGGGGTCATTTGCCAGACAAACATCGGCACATTGTTTGTCTAACACAGCTGTTAGACAATATTTGCTATGCTGTAATACTCTGGTACTGGATGTACTTGTTTAATCCTGTGCAGAGATATACATTCACTCATTAAAGAGTGGGAACCTAGTAGGATCCCAAGATCTCCAGAGCTAATCTAACAAGGATAATACATCCAATTAAAAAGCTGAAAGTTTACTTACAGATCACTGGTATGACAAGGGTAAGGCATGGCTTGCACCTGAATTGCTGTCTCTGAGGTGTCTGTCCCAGTCTGTGCTGAAATAATTGCCCTTTCAATCATGTCTTGAAGAGGAATAAAGACATGGTTATATTTAAACCCATCAGCTGGCAACTTGTGGGGATGGGATTTCCATGTTGGGTTTTTAATCAAATCTGTTCTCATGCTGTAGAGGACACTAGTTCTAATTGTATATGAAATGTGTCTTGGAAGGAGATTGCTAGAATCTTGCTTCTTGTCCTCTGGTGTATAGAAGATGATACCTGACGCAAGAAAAAAGGAAACTTCATAACTAACCTTATATAATTTATGCTATTTCCATAGCTGATTCATGGCTAATTACCATATGATATAGGATGCATTCATCTGTCAGGGCAGGCCTCCAAACTTTCTTGATCCCAAGCCCAAACATGGCAGGTTTCAGAGACACATTTTTCACATTCATGAATATGAAATGTAAAAGATTATTCACATGACAAATGAGTTTGTAACAATCATTTTTATCTGAGGTGATTTGTCTTTTTTTGAACTGCAGTTTTCTCTTTGCATCCACATTTAACCCTTTTTGGGGGACTGATATCAGTTCCACAGCAAAAGCAGCATAAAATTTGTCCATCAAAGGACAGCAACTTCCATAAGTAGATGACAAAGAAAATATTACCAACCCACTAAAATTTACTCTGATAATAATTTTCACGTCAATTGCAAAACTTCTAGTTTAGCACAGCAGAATTTGCTTGTTTGTTTTTTCTAGCTCTGTATAAAGGAAAAAAACCCCTACCAAACAGTTGAAAGCTTAATATGTAGCTGTAAAGATTAAGCCAAATACATGAAACTTCTTGTGTTCTCTTTTTGGTGATCCAGATTTTTTAGGACTTCCAGATAAATGCAAAATGTTGCCCTTTTCTTCCTTAGGAAAAGGGAGAGATGTCTAACCTACCATCTGGTTCTCTGAAAGCTAATAAAATATAGAATTCTTTACTGCAAAGCTTATTTCTTTCAACTGGCCAATCTCATTTTCCCATTTACACAAACAGTTGATTTTCTAAGACATTCCATGAGGCTGTGAAGGTTCTGAAGACCACAAACAAAGAAATGGAAACTCCATTCCAGTTTAACATCTTTCTATGGAGAGGAATGTATGCCTACATCAGAGCATGTATCATTGACACGTTGGACACATTAGGTTCCTTAAAATGCCATCTTTCTCTCTCTCTAGTAATGTGAAGAGATAATAAGGCCACAGTACTGAAAAATACTTACAAGAAATGTCTTGGTTTATGTTAGTACATGATCCTTCCCTAGGTAAATGGAAGCAAAATGGGTCTAGAATTTGATAATTCAATTTTCTGAGGGCCAAGATTTATCTATCCATTTCTTTCCTCAAAGAAAGGAAAATTTCAAGGAAATTTTCCTTGAAAACAGTTTGCCTTCTCCTAAATACTCCTGAGAAATTCTCCTTAGCTCAAGATATGGCCTGTTGGTTTTATATTGATAGAGCGTGGCCATTGCCAGTGTACTGCGCAGATCACAAAACAAGTGTGGGATTCCAGACTGAGCTGTTTCCTTCTCTACAAGTGCTTTCTCATGTCTTCCATTGTACACTTACAGGCATAAGAGAGACAATAAAAACCAAAACAACAGTGGGAAAATGTTGTGGAACATTTTTATAGACTTACAAGGGCCTCTCTTTTGGAAAGGCTACATGCAACGTACAGCATTTTCTGCAAGACAAGTGTGTATGCTAAGGAAAACATTCTTGCCTTTTTAAATCTTTTGTAAAATTAATTGATTCTCAGCAATAAGTACATAATGCAGGAAAAAGAGAGAAAGTGTAATCTCAGGGAAGAAAAGAAATTCCTTAAGAATTTATTTACTCTGAATAGACAAGCTAATTTCTCTGAGGTATTGGTTTAAGAGTAAATCTTACCAAAACCCCTTTCTTTCCTCCTTTTTGAAAAGTCAGGAATATAAAAAAAAAATTTTGAAAGGACGTAAACTAGATTAACTAGATGATCTTGTCATCTTGTTAATTTTCTCCAGTATTCCACATTTTTCTCAGCTTTTTCGTCTTTAATTATTTATGACCATTCTTTTAAATATTTTTTTAGAAATAAGAAACATCAATGATTCATTTGGCCATTCCTCAGTTAAAACAATATAATTAGTCTTTCCAGCTTACATTAGAGCATACAAATGCGCTTTAATTTGACTGAATATTATGTGATTTAATGCACTCTTTGAAACTGTGTAACCTTAACCTACCTTATTAATAAACACAGACAACAACTACAAAGTCTGAAATTTTCTGTAAAAATACATTTTACATAAGGTACTTACTAGCCAAAAGATTGTTTTCCTGCATGAGTTCATGAGCCTTCTCCTCCAATTTCTCAACAGAGTCAAAAGGCTGGAAACGGTCCAGTAACACACAGGAAGAGATATTTACTACAAGCTTTGTCAACAGGTCAATCTGTTTGCTTGCTGAGCTGTTAAGCATCTTGTTCATCATAGTTTCTAAGATGAGGAAACAAATTGGACTTGCTTAGTTTTAATGATCAGAACAGAAATGTGTGTTGTCACTTGCACATTGTAATATAAGAGTAAATCCTCTTTGTATTTAAAAAAAAAGTTTAAGAAATATAGAAATTTTAGTGTGAACTTGTGGAAGGGCAGTTCATGTTTCAATGGCTTTTACAAGCCCTCAGCTACGCTTTCCTTCAATTTCAGAAGAAGAAAACAGTAACAAATTCTAGGGAAGTTCTAGAAAGAGACCACACCCATGAAACTGTAGGACTTCTAACCTTTTTATATGTTTCCATAACTACTTGCACAAATACAAGGGAATTACTGTACTTCAGACATCACAATATATATTTATCTCTCGTTTAGTAACATATTATCCAGTTCTTTTGTTCTTGACACTATGAATACTTCAAGAACCATGCTCTATAGAGCACACGCATTTTGACAGGAGTCCTACATTTAAAAGCATCTGAAAAAAGTCTAATAATCTCTACATTTTCACTTTATCTATGGATCCAGGATGAACATATACCTCAACCAAAACCTGGTTTGCAAAAACACTCAACCTTTGGAAGAAGGCAGATCTTCATCCATTGGTAGAGAATGTAGGGATAACGCTATATCCTTATGTTTGAGAGAATGACCAGCAGGATAGCGTGATCTAGAAACAGTCTTAACTCATCTGGATTTGATGAAAACATCTGGATTTCTCAGGTAATAAGCAATGCTATAAAACATCTATAAAACATCCAACACAATTTTCCGTCTTAAAATTTTCAAGACTCACTTGAAGATACAGCCTTTAAAAAGAACAGGTGATGACCTCCTATGATAACAGTGGTGACAGACAAATCCTGGATCATAGATGTTACTCAGCATCAGCACAGGAAATATTACAATAGGAAGGCAGAAAAGTGGAAAATGTATGAAGCCATCTGAAGAACAGGCATGATTAACTGTGAGAAAGGGTAAAGTGCCCAAGGAGAAAAAGTAGAGGAACTGACAGTCTAGAACCCAACAGCTAGGCAAACAATGACAGGGTGAATCACAGGTTTAGAGAAACCAGAACCAAATAGAGATTATACACGTCTTATTTATGACAATCCTTGAGGAGGAAAATAAAGGAAATACCTATGCTGCTCCTTTTTTTTACAGCATTAGAGAGAAGAGAATATTCCTAATATTAAGCCCAAGTGGCAGGGTTCAGTTTTCATACATTTTTTTATATATGTGTATGTAATTATATGTAGCCCTATATACTTTCTTCTGTATGAAGGCAGGCTGAGAGGGTTGGGGTTGTTCAACCTGGAGAAGAGAAGGCTCCAGACAAACCCTATAGCACCTTCCAAGTCTTGTTGTGGCCTTCCAGTACCTGAAGGGGGCCTACTATAAAGGTGGAGAGGGGCTTTTTACAAGGGCAGGTGTATAGCAAGGGGATAAGAGGGAATGGCTTTAAACTGTAAGAGTAGGTTTAGGTTGGAACGGGTTGCCCAGAGAAGCTGCGAATGCCCCAAGCCTGGAAGTGTTCAAGGCCAGGCTGGATGGGGCTCTGAGCAACCTGGTCTGGTGGAGGGTGGCCCCACGGCAGAGGGGTGGGAAGTAGATCGTCCTTAAGCTCCCCTCTTACTGAAAGCTTTCTATCATTCAGTGATATATATATATACACAAGACCTAATTTGAAATCAATAATTAGCTAAAAAAAGCTTCTCTCATGAGTTAAATTGTTGAATATTTTAGTATAAGAAATAACATCTATATTGCTGCTGGCTTGGAGTGTGGCATACCTAAATATTTCTCAGAGAAAATCTGTCTTTCACAACATGCATGAACTTCTGTACTCCATCACAGAAACACATACATGAAAAAATGCAGTCTACATGAAAGTTTGAAAATCAAGATCTATAGAGTTGATGACCTTGGTTCTTTCCCATTTATAAATGTAGCAATTATGAATTAAAAACACGGCAAACCTGTGTTCGCTATTATCTTCATATTTTGTTAAAAACCAAGTCAGCCCTCATCTTCCACTCAGCTGGTTTAACCTACTATTAAGTAACTGGGAGGAAATAGAAATGGTTTATGTAAAACCTTTGGGTAGAAGTGCTATTTAAGTAAAATAAAAAGTTGCTGGAAAAATAAACTGGAATAAATCAGGAATAAATAAATTTAGGTCAGTAATGAGAAGAAAGTTTTTAGTTATCAGAAGATTTGGGTGGTGGCACAGTTTTCAGTGATGACATTACAGCTATTTGTTTCCTGCCTTCTAAATACACACAAAACTACTTCATTACAATGTGGGCAGCAGAGGGGTAGCACAAAAGAAAGCTGCTTGTTTTGGTTTTATTTTTTTATCACCTTGGCTGTTATATACCGAGTCACATGTAGCCCTCTGTAAGGGAGAGTCCTTGATAGTGAAAAAAAACTTCACATCTGGAAGAAATCGCAGAAGGATGAGAGACACTCCGGAAGCAAGAATTTAAAAGAGGAGCTTGCAGCACAAATGCCTTCCAGTTCCTTCCTGAAGGAAGGAAGACTAAGGACTGTGCCCAGCAAGGAGCCCACAAGTACTAGTGGAACAGGGTTTATATAAAATATTGGTAGAAAATTATTGCAAGTTGCCGGGCTGCAAAGCAAGCATAGAGTAAAATAATTGTTTTGCCCACACACAGCTAGCTTGGAAAGCAAAGGGCTTTAAAAGAAAACCACAAGCTTTTCAACCCTCAGCCAAATATTTACCTTGCTCCACATGAGTAAATCTGACACAGTAACCCTGTTAAACACTTTTAGAAATTGATAACTTTGCGAGCTCTTGCAGCATGATGATTTTATGGAGAGTTTGGAAGAGTTCTATATCTATCCACTCTGTCCATGACACTTTACAGCAGGAGTAACAGGGAGAGTAACATCACTAAGTCTGTTAACATTTTTATAGCATTGTAGAGAAATAAAAAAAGATACAAATACAAGCAACTTGTATTTGAGGATAATTAGAAATCAGCTGAATGAGAGTGAAGATGTGATAAAAGAAGGGAATATTTGCTTTAGTTAGAAGACAGTCACAGAGATCAGGAGATTTTAGAAAACTGGAGTTTTGGATGAAAACAAAAAAATATTTGAGTGGTAAAACCGGAAACATATGGATATATTCAAGGCTTTAATTTGATGCAAGCTAGATAATTACAGGACTAAACAGCTGATGCAATATAAGATTAATAAAATTTCTTAAAAAACAAACAGAAGAACAGAGGTTTACAGTTAAGTTACACGTAATTATGGACTAATAAAATGAACAAAAAATACACAAACTAAGGTAAAAATAAAAGTGCATGTAATTTTTCAAGAAGTAAAATGACCAAGTGAATCTATACAAAGAAGTGCAATCCATGTGTAAATGCAGAGGAGTGCTCTGGTACTTTGGAGAGATCAGTTTCACAAAGGCATAAATGCTCTTGTGATCTATAGCCCATATTGATTTTCAGTTTTTATATGATGTTAATTTTATCAACTGTATTCCCTTAAAATAAGGAAATTCTACTTTCATAACCCACTCAAATCATATTCTGTCTTGACCATTAAAGCTATAAACCATTTATTGCATATTATCAAATCTCCTTAGTTCTGTTAAAAAGCTATAGCTTGAGAAACACAGGTACAGACTTCTGTGATGTTGTCCGCATCAGTGAGGACAGATCTGATAATTCCACAGATCATGATAACTATTTAACGGAGTATGGTTTGTCCATAACCTATTATGTAGTTCTCAGTGTTAGGTCCACACAAGCAAAATCCAGCTATTACTCAACTAATAGATTGCTATGTTTCCAGCAGGCCCTGCAGTTTAAGAGACTTGCTCTTTCCTACATCCTGTCTTTCCAATATCGTGACTCTGCAGGCTTGGGTTTTCAGCTGTGTTACGATCTATCTTCACCTTGAGAGGTGAGCTTTGCCCAAACCAGACTTGCCAGCAGTTCACTGGTTAAGAAAATCATCTGAAGAGAAAGTAGATTCAAATTTGAGTCCCTTGCCTAAGGAGGACATGGAGCACAGATTCTTTCCAGTTTGAATTCCAGATGCCATTTGCCATTTTTCTTAATGAAAGTGTCCTCAGCCAGTCCTAGTCTTCAAACAAAGCCTTCAAACCAAGGCCAATTTCAACTAAATCTCACAACCTGTCTGCAAAAGAAAAGCCACACCAGCTCACACCAACCGTGACCATATGTAATGGTTTTGCATGGCCTGGTTTTTGGTAGCTGGGGGGCCACAGAGGTTGCTCCTCTGAGAACGTCCTGGAAGCTTCCACCATGTCCAGCAGAGCCAATCCCTGATGGCTCTGAAGGGGGTCATGCTGCTGGCCAAACCTGGGCCAGTGAGTGAGGTTGGTAACACCTCTGTGATGATATATTTAAGAAGAAAATCAAAACAAAGTCACAAAGTTTTTCTTCTTGTCAGAGAAGAGGAGGAGGTGAGAACATGTGAGGGAAACAACATGGTGACACCAAGGCCAGAGGAGAAGGAGGGGGAGGAGGTGCTCCAGGTGCCAGAGCCGAGACTCCTCTGCAGGCTGTGGTGAAGGCCATGGTGAAGCAGCTGTGCCCCTGCAGCCCATGGGGATCCATGGGGGATGGAGAGATCCACCCACAGCCTGTTGGGGAGATGCTCAAGCTGGAATGGGTGGATGCCTGGAGGAGGCTGTGATCCAGTGGGAGACCTGGTGGAGAAAGAGAGCCCCTGCTTCCAGGCTGGAGCAGCCTGTCCTTGGAGGACTGCTCCCCATGGAAAGGGAGACCCAGGGCGCAGCAGTTTTGGGAGGGCTGTTTGCCAATGACTGGGAATTCACGCTGCAGCAGGCCCGGTGTGGCTGCTGCTCATGGGAGTGGGCCCACGTCAGAGGTTCACAGGAGAACTGTCTCCTGTGGGAGGGACCCCACAGCCTCATGGGGAAGGACTCCTCCCCCAGACCAGCAGAAGAAAATCTCAGGTGATGAACTGACCAAACCCCCGTGCCCTGTCTCCTTGTGCTGTCAGTGGGAAGGAGGGAGGATCTGGGGGAAAAAGATGTTTTAAGGACTTATTTTACTTCTCATTATTCTCCTCTGATTCTGTTAGTAGTAAATTCACTTTGCAACCTTAAGTTGAGCCTGTTTTGCCCTTGAATTTTTTTTCCCCGGCCTTTAACTCATGAACCCTTCGTTAGTTTTTTTCTCTCCACTACCCAGCTGCGTCAGAGGAGGGTGAGCAAGCGACTCTCATGGGTGCCTGGCATGGGGTCAGTGTCAAACCACCACATCGTAACAGCTCAGGGCAGTAGTACAACTTAAGACTGAGAACACAGTTAATTTACAAGCTCTCAGGAGCCTCCATGGATTTTGTCCATCTCCTGCCTAGAGGCAGATACTGAAAACCAATAAAAGCTGTACTTCAGGTACATGTATTTATTTTAGCTGTAGTCTTAATTCTTTGACTGTAAAGCAGACTTAATGACCTGTATTTCTGTAAAGTTCATTTTTTCAAAGCAATGAGGGTCACAAAGTCCCTCTGTGGGGGTACCTGAGAGGTCATCACTGGCCTCCTCCAGAAAGTGACCGGAACAGATTTGTGTCTGGCTCATAATTTTCCTAACACTCACTGACCTGAAACCACACAGATCTGTCCTCTCTACCACAACCCTCCTCTAGGAAGTACCCTTCTCTCTTTGTCCATGATGTCATACTGTCTGTTATTGCATTTTATCCCACTTTTCTCTCTTTCTGATCCTCAAAACCATGAAGTTTTCTTAAATGACATTGGACTCTGCTTCGGTACAAACTTTTCCTTTTGGCACATCCTGGCAAGAATTTTAATGATCATGCACCTACCTTATTGACAGCTGGACATACTGAATTTTTTTTCAATTATCAAATTCTTATAAAATAGTTAAGTAACTTAATTTTACAGCATAATCCTTTCTCTTCTCCTAGTTAAATCCTTGAATATCCCAAATTAGTCAAAATAATAATTTCCCTTCTTCTCCCTAAAGAAACACTCCCCTTGGGCTATCTATCTAACTCTGGAGGCTCTCTATTTGACTGCCGGGGCTCACTACCAACGCAGAAAGAAGCCAGCCAGGGATGGCTGTGCCCAGGGGGAGGCTGCTGGGCAGACCCATGCAGACCCACGAATCAGGGCCACTTCTTTCCACCAGAGCTGCACAGAGCTGGGCCTGGGCCTGCTCCAGGCTGCAGCTCCCACCACTACACACATGTAGTGGACACATGTTTCTGGACCTGGGCATCGACCTGGGCCCACACTGCTTCCCACGGGTCGATGTTCTGCCCTCAGCATCATCCCCATGGCCCCACAGGGCTATCCCAGGGCTGGGACTGACCCTGGTTGCTTCCAATTGACAATGCAGCTCCCTGGTTATGACCCTCTCTCAGGCTTTTCTGAGGCACAAGGACACCACGCTAAACTGAATAAATGGAGAAAAAACCCACAGAGAGTTTTTGATGAAACATGCTGTATCCAATGTCATTTTCTATTTATTTCCTTCAAAATTTGCTACAAAGATATACTTCTACCTAATGGAACTGTGGCTACTGGGTTTATATCTCCCTTCACTCCTTTTAAGTACAGATGATATGTTTAAGACTCTCCCATGATACTTTGCCCCTTCTGACTTGTTACCAGTATTGTTTCAATATTTAAAATTCAAATTATCCAGTCACTGAAAAGAAAAAAGACAATTACATTTGTGACTAACTCAAGAGGGTAAGGTCTCTTATTACTTAAGTATCACTGAGGTAGGTAAAATATTCCATTTCAACTAAATGTAGTTCTAAGTTGAAGTCTAACAGGGCTAATCACTACATGTACTTTCACATACGTACCATATGCTTGCATTTTGTTAAGGAGTTTTTCCATGTTGATATCCAAATTACTTTCTATGAAATGCTTTACAAAATTGTTTTGCAGTGCTTCCTAAAATGAAAAGTGATAGATGTTACCTCAAGTTTACTTTCTCTAGATATACAAAATACACATATGCATTAATGTTCAGTTCCATTACCAAGATTTCCTGCGTAACACTGGAGAAGTCATTTAGCCTCTCCATGTCTTTGGTCTTTCCCTCTTAAAAGGTTAACACCACACCTTTCAAATAAATGGCAGGGGGTGGGGAAGGGATTTAGGAGAGGTGACACGGGAAGACACAAATATGTAGAATGGAAAAACTGCAGTAACAAGAATGCCTTTTTTATTTTATGGTAAATATTTTCCTCATCAGTTTTTTTAATCCATTTCACTTTTGCTGGCAAATATAAGCAATGAACAATCAAGTATCAAAACCATTTTATTTCCCTTGTTGTTCAATGATACTGGAGTGATACTGGAGATAGTGAGGCAACATTGCTTTTAACTATTTTCGTGTAAGATGTTTCTCAGCATCAGGCTATAGGTTCATAACCTAAAACTAATCTGCCTATTTTTCAGCTATTTTTAAACCTAAAGTCAGATATATGGGTGGTTTTACATGTATAGAAATGCTGTCTAGACCACACAGCAAAAAGTTGGAAAATAGAAAGATTTCCCATAGTTCACCAACCTGCAGTCGAGAAACTGTAAGAACATTTCCACTGGTTTTGAAGACCTCAGACATCCTAAGCCATGTCTCAGAATAAGTCTTCAAGTTTTCCACAAAACCAAAAGTGAAATTAGCCTGGGAAAAGGAATACATGGAAACAAATGAAGGGAAACGTGCACAGTAAATCTTAAGAAACAGAAAAAACTGGCATGCTTTAGATCTTCTGCAACTCCTTTCTATTTCATTTTGATAATCAGCAGTAAGAATATCCATTCTCTTTTTTTTTTTTTACTTAAGAAATTAAAAGTATTTTTTTCAATACCAAGCAAACCAAAGTTTTCCTGTGCTCTGTATGTTTCCCACCTGAAGTATCATAAAGACTTCTTTATTTTATAGTGTCTCTTTCATAGAGAGTATCATGGGGGTGCTTCAGAAAGACAGAAAAAGAAATACAGTTAGGACATATTCAAAAGAAAGCCTTTCAGTTGTGGGTCTTTCATTCAAAGTAGTTCGACTGAATACATAATAAAAATGAAATTTGGAAGCACAGTTTGGACAATAAATTCAACTGATCAATCAATCTGTTTCAAAATACTCTCACAGGCAAGGACTTGAGTAAAGCAAAACATTTTCTCTCCCAGTCAAACACAGGTTACAATTTCTCTCTTAGCAAACAACCAGCAATTTTTTTCCAGCCTGGTTTAAACAGCTCACAAGTATACTCAAGACTAGAAAATATAGCACTATCTTTTTGTTCAAATTGGTGTTATCAGTCACAGAAGTGCATTTAAGAACAATCCAGCATAGTTGTTATGGTAAAAATTGTGACATTTTCCGGCAAAGAGTGTCTGCAGTGAGTTGTAAACTCCAATTTGGGACCACACTTTTGCAATAATTCCCATTGAAAGAATAAAATTTCTGCCATAGTATTGTAAGTGCCTTTTTCAAAATCCCAGTCTTAGCACAACATGAGAAAACAATTTCTGGTGGCTCTTTCTTCCTCTTTATAACACAGAAGGCCCTGAAGAGACCTTGCATGTAATTTTGTTTCCCTGAAAAACATTATGCATTTAACTTCTGTGAGAATCCCTATTCCACTTCAAAGAGTGGAATTCATTAGGATTAAAGAGAAAGGGATCCTAAATGTTAAACTAAATCTGCTGTCAAGTAGACTAAACAAGTTCTTCCCATCAGAAGCAACACAGAAACCTCATGGATTGGAACCCCCAAACCAGGCATGATGGTGACAAGATGAAGGAGACCAGGAAGGCTGCAAGAGTGGCAAACAGCCAGTCTTGGAGATTGCTTTCTCCCCAGGACAGAGCAACCATAGGTCACACCAGGACACAAGGTGATCAGACTTTCAGACACCACTAGAAACTATTGTATCAAGCAGCTTGTAAGATTTGGGCTCAGTAGATCTTAGTGCTTGTTGACTTGTTTCTGAACAGCACAAAGATATAATTTTTGTGCTGAAATTGCTTTCAAAGAACTACAGTAACTATAATGTGCTTGTATTCAATCTCCTTACACAAGAAACTAAAAAACCAAATTACTGCAGCAGCATGGATTTTTGGAAAAGATGAACTTTCCATAATGTAAGCACTTATTTGAAAGAAATTAAAAGCAGAAAAGTGGTTAAGTCGTGTGCAGGAGGTACAGAGTCTAAGGCAGCATAGAGGAAACTGAACAAATACCTACTGCCTATCAAAAAAAGATTTGAGGAAGACCATATATATTTATATACACACACACCCTACAAAGCAGGAAGCCACTAGAAACTTCCTTTCAAAGGAAGTTTACATCCAAATAAGAAAAAAAAAAACCAAAACCTTAGGCAAAAAAAAAGCAAAAGGAGGAGTTAGTTTAAAAGTGTTTTTTGCTTTTTCATTCATGACAGTAGGCTTTTAGGAAGTTCCTGAGTCAGAAGCCTTCCACATGCAAAACACTTTGCAGAATCTGTCTCTAATCAAAGCAGCAGTAAAAAATAAAGTCATACAACTTAACAAAATGAACAATAAGTAATTTCCAGGAAAGGATAATGTCCAGCAAATAATTTCAAAAACACTCGAGGATTAAATAGCTGAACTACTCACTGTAGTGTAACCTCCTGATTAAAATTCCCTTGTTATGAGGGAAGTGGAAAATAACAAATGCAAAGATATGTATAAAGATGCTAGGGGAACCAGAGGATTGCAGACTAATAATTCTGAAATCTAAGTAAGTTTTAATTTTTTTTATACTAATAATAAATTAAAATAAAGCGTAGTAATAAATAGAAAATATAAATAATTACAGCTGGGAGATAAAAACACAAAATATTAAAATAAAAGGTGCCACAGTCTGAAGTGGAAGAAAAAGCAAGTGAGGAAGAAGTGGTTGATGCAGAACTGATCACAGGCACAATAAATAATAGGAATTCATATAACCCAAAAAGGAAGTGGACAAATTAGAGCAGTAAAGTCCTGGCAAGCCTGACCCCAAAGTTTTTGGAAATAGCAGAAGGTTCTTCTAACATGATTGCTGAATATAAGATCAACTCTGAGAATCTTCTGAAATAAGAAATACTTCCATAAGATCAGCTCATCAGTGGCAAAAAAGCTTAGTTGTGAAAGCAAAGGTCAAAGACATCACATGTGGCCTTTGAACTCCTGGATGCCATCTGGCACTGAACTGTTTTACCCTCAGTCATCACCACAGCCTGTTTCTGTGACTATCACCATTACTCCATGCAGAAGAATTGCTGTCTCCTCTGAAACTCAAACCCGGCAACCTCACAATTTATTGAAGAATGGTCAGTGACGCAGTCTCAAATTTAATAGTCCATGTGGAAAACTCAGAGAATATGTTAGAGTATACAAACATCACTGTTCTTCAAAGCTGTAATCTGCTACTTTTTTTCTTCTAGTAAATAGATGACATGTGGCCACACAGTCTAAAGGAAACTAGAAATGTTCTAATTTCAGTAGGAGATCAGGCTTGTAAGGGCTACAGGGGTGGGGTTTAGTAGCTACATTTGAGACACTGGGGACAATATTTTGCATTTAAACTTTGTTTCTGCTCAAGGAATAGCTGAGAGTTTTTTGTCATAAAACCAAAGAAAATTTCCCACTACTTTCATATTTACACATAAAGAGATATCCATTCATAACTGCTTGTTAGATTTACAGGACTGGGAAGAGGGGCAAGAGTGTATTTACACAGATTTCTGAATAAACTGGTGGAACTTCTGTGAGCCTGAGAATATATAATGAGAATGAGAGCTTCTACCAGGATCTTTGTATTGTTCCAGAGCATTAAAACCCACTCCCAAAAAACCCCCAATCAACAAACCCACAAAACCAACCCACAAGCCAACTTCTTTCTGTACTGTATTACTCAGTCCAGATTTCACTAAAAGGTCTATGGGGGAACACACTGTACATGAAGATATTCCTCTTTCTTACAGATGCTTTTAAGAATGGAGGTTTGGCATATTAATTGGCAAAATAATATGGAAATATTTTAAGTGCTACATTCTAAATGTCATTGTAACATAGAATATAATTTCAAAAAGGTATGTAATATTTATCATTTCTTACAACTCATTCTTTATAGAATTTCCATCTATAAACATCAAGAACAGCTTCATTTTTAACTGACTAAAAATTTTAAATTAATTATACTGTACTCCAGAGTGATAGCCTGTTCCTCAAATTAAGTTATTTAACTGCAAAATATTAAATCACTCAATATTTTTTCCAATTCAGAACAGAAACTATAAAGTTATCTAGCATCTACTATCTAGAATGGGGGTTTTGCCTTAGTTTTTTTACTATTTTTTAGAACACAAATCAGAATACCACAAAGTTTTCAATTTACAGAATATAGTTACCATCACATTTAAAGTTATTACAGTCTTTTTGTGTAACACTTACAAGCAGCAATTATTTTTTTTTCCAGATTTTAAATTAATCCAAATTGTCATTCCTGCAGTAACTAATATTGCAGGGTAAAAGCCATATATTTAGAAGATCAATGCAAAATTAGCAGAGAAATCTAAAACAAGTCATAAACCCTTCTCTTACAGAAGTGCCTCTAAGCTAGGCATGAGGAAACATGTCACTGTCAATAACCACACTCAAGACAGAACAGCAACCACAACAGAACTGCAGAGACAGTAAAACTCTTGAATACCATCATCAGCACCCACACATACAGCACCTCAGTTACGACTGGTCGCTCAGCTACTGGTGTTAGAAACAATCAGGAAGGATGAACTGTAGAGTTCTTGTTTTCTTTTTTTTTTTTTTTAAATTCAGCTCAGTGACTCCTTAAGAACAGGCTCTTTTCCCTGGGGCATCCCTTCCCCAGGTCTCTATGATGCCCCATTACAGTTCCCATCATAAGAAAATGTTGAAGGCAAAAGCTTGCCTAGAATACATGCACCCTACACCTTGATTCAGTACGATTCCCACGACACTTTTGCTAACATGTTCTTTTTAATCTTTCTATTCATGGTTTAAAGGACTTTGAGCAAAATTCTGCTTTTCACACTGAGTTGGAACCACTGTAACAAGTAGGATAAAAGTTAAGAGAAGCATTAAGTTTAAAGTGGGAAACAGGTGAGACCTCAGGGGGCCAGTTGGATCTATTTTTCTGAAAGGCGATTATCCAATTTCTTCTGCCTACTCTGGAAGAAGTGGACCTTTAAAACCAAGTACAAAGACAAAATCAATGCACAGAAGTAGTGGGGTTTTTTGATACTCACCTTCTCCATCACCAGGTCAATCATGTTGATGTTTGAATTGTACAGTATCTTCCCATGTAATAAAGGTTTCAGGAAAGTCCATAGCAAAGCCCCATTAGGAGCCTGCAAAATCTCCTGATAAAGCTTCAAGCAAAAAGGAGCTGCAAAAACAAAGACAGACTCAAATTTAAGATGGACAACACAGGTGAGATTGGATTTTTTTTATTCAAAGAAAAGCATGAGTCTTATTTTAGAGTCTACCACAGCACCATGACAAATACTGCTACCAGTATTTTGGTAACAGCACCATCCAACTGCCACTAAGCAATCAGTATAGGCCCCTATAGAAATTGTTTAACCACAGTCTATGATAGCGTTGAGGATGCAGAACTCTGAACACTGAACAGGAAAAAAAAATCAGAATCTAAAGAATCTAAATTTATATTAGTGCCTTTTAGAGCAGAAGGACGTATGTGAAACCTCTGCCCACAAAAGTGAATTCAGAGGGAAGAGTCACCTTAAAAGAAAAAAAATCTCCTTCCACACCCACCATTGTTCTTCAGCTTTGGATTCCTATATAAGAAAGAAGTAGGAATATACCAAATCCTTCACAAATACTGGCTTTTCTTTTTGTATAATCTTATAAGAGCCTACCAAAAAGACAGGCAAAAAATTGTCATGACACTTAACTTCTAGATTTGAAACATCTAATCAATTGTCTTTTCCATTCTTTAATAAAACCCCCATATTCTTACATTACATGGGGCTATTAATACATTAGGGTGTATGTCCTTCAGAATTAAGATCTAAGGAATAGTTTCAAAGATATCCCACTGCATTTGTACTGATGTAAAGGCAATGACTTTCCTATTAGAAACATATAGATTTTTATGCCCAACTCATGTTTTTGGGGGGTTTTATTATTTATTACTAGTGGTTTCAAATGATCCCATTTCTAGTGCTCTGAAGAAATATTAAATAACGTCATTAACTCCTCAAGGAAGACAAATCTTTTTACATAATGGAAAACTAGGCCAAAAACATTTAAACTCCTGAAAGAAAGTGAAAGAAAGATGTGTCAAATGTTTCATTAAGAAAGACCAGTCCTTTACACAAATTTTTACTTTCTTGAATGAAACAATCATTACTAAAAACAATCATTGCTAAACAACAGCAAAGAATAAAGAGGCTACAAGCTGGCCGGTCAGAAATGTCAAATGGGCTAAGGACACAGAAGACCTGCTGATCTGACTTTGCTGTGATCTTCAGAAAGTCACTAGGAAGTGTTTGGTGTACGCAAAATACCTACAAGTTAATCACTGTGAAGGGGTAGGAATCAAGTTTCTGTGGCCTCGATTTTTTTTTTCATTGCCCCATATACAAATTTGTAAAATATGGGCAACAGTATTAATTCACTCATGGGAATGTTGGAACTAACTGATGCCTTAAATATTTCAGAGTCCCACGGTAAAAGGTCTCACAGCACACCGGAGTTGTGACAACTTGAAAAAAAAAAGAGATCAAGAAACAGTGCTTCTGGCCTAAACAGCTTTTAAAGAGACTAAGTTCCAAACAATCTATCTAATCAGCCATCCAGCTGACTTCATTCTTCCAGCAGGAAAGAAAAGCAGAGCTGCCTGCTTACCATTACATCCCACACATGGTGAGTGAGAAGGCCAAAACAAAGCTCTGGCTCCCTCCCAAGGGTCCCAGCCAAGCCAGGAGCAATTTTGGGCTGTAGAAACCAATAGATGACAGAGGCGTCCCTAGTGACACTCTATCACTGTATTCTTCTCTTGCACAGGGCCACCTGAGGCACTAACAAGGTTATTAACAATATTAAAATTAATCAGGGTAAGTCAAATGTTTATTGAGGAAAGGGAGCAAAGGTGAAACTATATGAGAGCTAAGGGATTTTTCTGAGCACTTGACAAACAGAATAGGAATATCAACCATTAAAAACTCATTCTATCCAGAAGGTTTGCATATTTTATGGCTCAATAATACCACAGATTTGTGTTCACAGAAGAAGGGAAAGCAGCAATATATTCTCAATCTGGTATCTCAAAGACATATTTTTAATACCAAGTGCTGTAAAACTGTTAATAAAAATGTCTCAAAGAAAGGAACACTCATATTTATTATTTGCAAAGATAGAAAAAAAACCCAGAATCACTTCTGTCTCACCCACAATTATCTCATAGCCACTAAACTTTTATTGATCAGCATCTTGTGCTGAAGTCAACTGAGTCAGTATCAACTGAGATGTCAGTGAGTATTATAAACATTTCCATTTAAGTGGGAAAAACTTCTCTTAACTCTGAATGCATACTGCAACTTGTGATTGATATTTTTCTTACTTGAGTCTTCAGGAATGCCATATTTTGCCGTATTGTCCTCCAAAAGTCCCATGATTCTGGGCATGTCTATGAAAAGGTTTGCATTGCTGAAAAATGAAGATTCTTCTTTACACACTGCCTTGATTACAGACTCCAGGGATCCAACAGCTGAACTTCTGAACTGCCCGCCTTGCAAAAGCTAGAACAAATGGACAAAAATACAGATGAATTGAAGTTGCTTTAAGTAGCTTCAAGGAGTAGCCCTGGTGTTCTGTCAATATTGACATCTAAGGAGATTGACAAAATTAGGCTGTTGAAACAGCCTATAAGGATGAGGGCCTGCTGTGCTCATTTCTGTTCTTCTGATCACCATTATTATGGGGAAAGGTAACGTAGTATTAATTGTCAGGACACTCAATGAAAGACAGTAGCATAATGTTCTACGCTGAAACCTGAAAAATACTGTGTAGCAGTTAGGCAGAAAAGGAATGAAAATATCAAGACAACTGGACTACAGATGCCCTGATTCCAATGCCAGTTTTCACAAACTGTGCTCTTCTGATAGATTATTCCTGTGTCACAAAGGCAGAAGAAACAACCAAAACAATTTAGTTATGAATGTTTGCAGTGAAGACAGTTGCTAATAAGAAAAAAAAATATTATTCAGATGCACATGCCCTAAACCCCTATTTTTCAAATACATCTTTTAACTTGTTAGATGTGCTTACAGTTTTTGCACATCTTGAGTCATACCAGCGTTTATTATTGCCATTTGTTCATGACTAGCACACTTCCAATGAGGAGAGAGAGCAATCTGCCTGCTTTTATGGCTTAAGCACCATCATTCACCACATTCAAAAAGAAAGAAGAACAACAATAGCCTCATCCTCTGTGCAGCTCCCCTTTTCAAATAATGTGCTCAATTGTAAGTGATATCTCACAGAAGGCTGTACAGGTGCACAGCTCTAAGAGGACACAACTGCAAGGCATCGTGCTGCTGTGGGACAACTGAAGAGTTTGCCTGGTACTCATTACTGTTGCAGATGCTTGTCAAGAAATGCATAACTAGACTACCAGACATCATTTGAAGACTCCACAACTGGCAAATAGAAAAAACACTGTGATATGTCAAACACAAACATTCGGCACTGAAAAAAATTAGCATTTTATCGTTGGGATTTTTTTAAACAGAAGAGTCAATTTTCAAAGCAGTACAGCACTTTACATAAAGACATAATCACAGACAGTTTAGAAATTGTGCTGTTAGAAACAGTTTATCCTGATCAATGCATTTACTGAAGTGCCAGGTGCTTCTTTAGCAATCCTGGAGGAATATTAGAAATTGTCGTTTAAACCTCAGTGTTAGCTGCTCCCAAAATCTTACTTTTAGCATACAGTTTCAGCACAGAGCACAGCAAATAAATAATACCCATATTTCATAATACAATCATCTACAGCCCTTGAATGAATCTGCTGGCATGGACTTCACCGGAGAAATAAACTTTATTTATACACAATGCTGTATAAAATTGGTTATGAATCTTTATTAGTGACTATTTGCACTAGAGGGATAAATGAGGCTTATTTCAGTCAAAGAGCACAAACTTGCTAATTAATTCCAGTTCCAATCAAAATAACTCGAAATTCAAATAATGAATATTTATGCGGTAAACTGCCACTAACAGGCTGAATCTACTGACTGTCTTTCAACTAAATATCCACTGACTCAAAAAGATATGTTTCTTAAAATTTGGCTTTGATGAAGTATGAGAAATATATAGGATGGATGTCACCAAAAAAAAAAGTTATCTTTGATCCAGTTGTTCTAGTTTAAACTGTGTAAAGTAGGGCTGTAATCAAGACTGATGAATCCAAACAACCAACCTCCTACAAACAAAGTAATCAGTCAAGCAAGTCACTGTAGCAAATTCATGGAAGAGGAAGGCTGGTATGGAAGATTAAAAGGTTATCTGGAACTGGATTTTCAATGGAGGCAAAAAGCTCATATCATAGGAGCTTCTGACCTACCTGAACAGCTGTACATCTCAAAAAATATTATGGATAAAAACAAATTCACGTGGAATAGAACTACCAGCTACCTAAAAAAAGAAACTTAAAAGTCATGCTGGGCTACAGCTTGCACATAAAACTAAAATACATTCAGAATCATTACATTAGAGAGAAAGAAAGAGAAAGAAAAAATAATGCAATTTTCCTGGAAAACTACAAGGAGGTTAAAGATAATTCAAAATTTGATGAAACCAGAGGGCTTAAAGGAAACAAGTTCAGAGAAATAGATATTCCTGATTCTGAGAAAAAACATAAACAGAACAAAGTCTTTTTTTTTGTCCTGAAATTGACAGAACCAGGGGGATAACAGCAAAATTGCTGATTTGATTGAACAGTTTTTCAGAAGCCTATCAAATTTAGATGGCACTATCTGAAAAGTAGAAAAGTCATATATATTCCAGAAGGAGTAATATAATGATCCAGGAAATAATGGATATCTGATTCTGATGTTTATTAGGGCAAGATATACAGTAAATTTTAAAGTGGAGAATATTAAAGATAAAAAATATTTGAGAAGTAGAATTTAATGCATTCTCAAATTATCCTTCCTCACCAACAAAACATATTTACGTGGGAGGACAATTCCTTCCTCCCCAAAAAAGATACATGCTGTCTCAAATTCAGGTGAACTCTAACAACCAATTAATGTTCTTGCTCTAGAAAATATTAATCAGCATTAATCCAATTGCTGATTAATTGTGGTGGGTAAAAAATGGTATTAAGAAGATATTTCAGGGAGCTTGTTAACAGGAAAGAAAGCACTGGACTACAGAGAAGTCATTAGTGTTAGTCCTGTGAGCCCGGAAAGAAGCAAATAGCCTAAATTTGCTTATCATTTAATACCAGAAGGCATTGCAGGAGAAAAGAAGATCAGAATGCAATATGGCAAGAAACCAATTACCTAATTCAAAGCAAATTGAGTAGAAAGATAACCAGTGCAGAATGCTATTTATCAACTGAAATCAAGAGATGTTGCTATAAAATGGAGGTCACCTGAGTATATCACTCATCCTTGATCATGTAAGAGACAAAAATGTGTGCAGTTTATGATAAACCTGAATGTAAGTTTAGGAATGTCATTTTAGTAGGTATAGACAAGAATGAGGAGGTTACAAGAGCCATCAGTCATAATTCCCCTCAAAGACTGTACACATTTCTTCTTCCAAACCCAGCATGCAAAAACGATGCTAGGCTGTCTGGGGCAACTGAGAACCTGTTATAAAAGAAAAAAAAAAAAAAAACTACAGCAAAAAAAAATACTAAAGTAAGTCTATTCAACCTGTCAAAACAGAGGACTGCAATTGGCCTTCTGCGAACATATGGGCAAGGCAGAGAAGCTAAAAATGCTACAGAACATTTTTGATACAAGAATAAATATAGTAGCCACAAATAAACCTAAGTCAGAATTTTGTATATTTATAAACCCAACAGGTTGGTCTGCAATGAGAGGTTCAACAGAGAATTTGTTCAAGTTAGTCAAAGGATTACAGAGTGAGGCCACCACTCACAATTAACAGCATTCAGCAACTCAAGAAGTCTCCTGCAGCTTATCTATTGATGAGTGACAAGCATCCAAAAAATTAGGTATGAAAACATAAGTGAATAAATTCAAACAGCAAAAACAAGTAAAAGTCATGATTGAAATCAGTGGTGTTTTCCCTCAGGGAGTTATCCACTCACTCAGTGTTTTTTACAGCAGAATGCGGTGCCATATTCCAGTTATTGCTGATGGATAAATACTGAGTTTTTGCATCATCTTTTATTACAATATGTGTAGCTTTTCAATTCAACTTCACATTTTACAGATATATTAAAGTTATTTCTTTCTTTTCATTTTTCCTTTTAGACAGAAATCCATGTGCATAGCTGACAATTACTTAATTACTTCTTTCATTATAGAAGTAATTATTTTTTTTAATCAATTTCAAAACTGACAATATGTCTTTCTGACCAAGGTCCACATATTTTTACCTTAAAAACATTTACATTCTTCATCTGACAATCTTTCTATGTCACTGAACGACTTTGCTCTTGGTTTTCATGAAAACAAAAATCCAGAAGGATGGACTCTTTTGGAAATAGAAGAAAACATTTAAGGAAGGAGGTGTATAAGTAATATCTGCACTTTAGTGGAGCACTTATTCAATAGCACAAGTTTGGCCACCGAAGAAAAGAAGCAAAAAATAATCAATAACTAAAACTATTATTGGAAAGTATAAAAAAATCGAGTTAAACATGAAAAAAAAGGACACACTTTTGCTAGTCTTCAAAATTTTAAAAAAGTTACAGAGACAGAAGAGCCCTTGAAATCAAAAATGTAATTTATTAACAAAATAAATAGGCACTGATTATTTTAATCCTCTACAAATTGTTAGGTGATCAAAAAACCCAGCAAATTCACAAGCAAAAGGGATTTAGCAAAACATTAAAAAATAAAGATTGTGTCAAAAAAAGGTCAGAACTAAAAAAAGAACTAAAGTTCCAAGGTTAAATCTATGGTATATTACAGGATAATAGGAGTGGCCATCAAGCAAAGCTTAAAACTGTGAGCAGATGGCCCTCTGCTGTTCCATTTGTTCCTTTGCAAACTTTTTTTAACAGCAGCTTTTGAGAGGCTCTTCTATCAAATAAGGAACTTCGGGAGTTCAGTCCAAAAAGAATATTTCATTTGCTGGAAGGAAAGTCTGACACAAACAGAAGTATTTTAAGGAAAGCAGAAAAGATGCAAGTACCTGATGAAAGGCACCGTTCATTGCGGCAGCCAAAGAGCTACCCCAAAAGGAGAGGCTCAAAACCAAAACTGATAGATGCACCAGAACAGCATTTTTTTACATGTCTCTATCACACAGATTAGAAGATCTTGGAAAAGATATCACTAAGGCAAATAGAACTTAAGGCAGTGTTTACTCTGTGCTCTAGCAATAAACCAGATTGCACCGTTCACCACCGCGGGATCTTTCAGAGGTTTGCAATTTTAAACCAGATTGAATCCTCAAGTTTCCATAAAGGACAGTAAACCCAGGAGGTAATGCCATGCGGGTCAGCAGGTCTTCCTATGGAATTGGAGCCTGCTTGGAAACAGAAATCTTTCTGATGATTCATTTAACACTAGATCCACCACCGTGCTAGCTGTGTAGATGTGCATACAGCAACTGCCCTTCAAGGTAGGGACAAAAGAGATACCCTCACTCACACCTCATGCCACTTTTCTTTTTTTTTTGAATGTCAAGCAGAACTATCACACAAACCCTTTAGGTGACACGAACAGAAACACGTGGTAGATACGAGAACTGCATAGTCTGTCTTGAAGAAAAGACAAAAAGCTTCTTTAAGAAAAGCAAAGCTATTTCTTGTAAACAAAATAGTAGTCTGCTCACAAAAAAACCCATGCAAACACTGTTAGCAGAAAAGGCCTGGCTAGATATCTCCAAGTTACAGATAATAGACGACAATGTTAGTTCAGTTGACAAACACTGAAGTAACTTGGACTATGATCTCATAAGTTAACAAAAAAAAAACCCCAGAGACAACAGAAAAAACACATCAATAGTCTCAGAATTACCAGACTGCTTGAAAGAGACCAAATGAATCTTCCTAGGGTTTTTCTCTAAGTTCCCAACTTTCTAGGAAATAATTTCTATTAGTGTGGCTCCTTACTAAGCACATATCTCTACTTAATCACATCAAAATGGGAATTAATTTTGCGTATTGAAATCCTACCCATACCTGCTGCAATGTGGAGATGTCAAGCACACCAATATTTTGAATTCCTTGGAGGAAAACTGGAAGCTTTTCCATGACATGGTGGACTTTATTGAGAAGTGAACTGATACTAGAAACCACATCGAGTAGCATATTTAATACATTGCCTATCTCAGGTGGTATCTGGACCTTGGAAAAGAAGGGAAAAAATCACAACAGTAAATTCCAGTTAGAAACAAATGCTTACCTTTCAATGAAACACTCAAAATTATTCAGCTTTTTTCTAAAACTGATTATACAATGCTCCTACAAACCGTGTTAAACAAAACCCCTTTCGATATAACTCCCCAGCTGCTCTCAGATTAAGCTGAAGTTCTCTGTAATGCAATGTTAGAACTGGCTTATGACAAATCACGAATTAATATTCAGAGAACATGTTTACACCTGCCAAGTTGAAGAGAGCTCTCCAACCCAAGATGCTAATAGAATCTGCGACATTCTATCCCCTTAGAATTCAGTGTAAATGGAAACTTTTCCTTCACCAGTTTAAAGATGTTCAATGCAACAATTTCATATTCTTAAAATAATTTGTAAGTTAAATTAAATCTAGAAACCACTTTTATTGCTTAATATGACTCCCAAAGTAACTAACTTTCCTGCCACACTCTTCCTGCCTTTGAATTTTTCATACCCAAAATAATTGTGTGCATTTTATTGCCTACTTGACCTAAGTTCAATTGGCTGTTTGCTATTTCCACCATGCAAATTCATCATAATGGATTTTCCCTCTGTTCCCTTTGCTTTTGTGTTTTAGTTAGATGATACAATAATACAAATTGATTCATTGTTACCTGCCTATGCAAAATAATAAAACCACTATAATCTCATTGTATAGTTTCAGTTCTTCCTCTGATTATCTTTACTTTATCCACCTCTGTCTTCCTACTATAATATCTGTGCTTGATTTTCTTCTCAGCCTTCACCTGCTTTTATATAGTTAAAAAAAAAAAAAAAAAACACGCACTAAAAATTGAAAGACATCTGTAAAAAAAGTCTTATTGGGCTAAAAAAGTAGCAGAACTTCCATTATAATTTAGGATGAGCTGATAACATTTATTATTCTTTGCTAGGACTTGATTAGGTTTCCGTAGAGTTCAGTAGAAACACATATCAGAACAAGCACTGGTTTATTTTCTTCTATTTTTTTTTCCTTCTAGGTTTGCAAATAATTCAGGAAGTAAAAATCTTTTCTTTTCCCTCTGGTATGTTTACCTATTCTGAGAAATTCTCTTGTTTTTAAAATTCTATGTCTAACTGCTTAACAGAGCATGCAGCATGCAGAATAGAACCAGACACCTATGGCTTTAGAACAAATTATTCTTCCTCACAATGATATAACTATATTTCAGCTATTCATGCTTACATTTATCTTCTGTCAATCAATCACCCCCAAAAGAACTGAAATAAATGTCTTCTATCCTATTCAATAATTCTGTTCTTACAGATAAAACCATTAACTCACTGAATACTCATATTAGACCCCAGACTATCTACAGTTGTACAGATAATACAGTTGTGCTACAGACTTTTGCATCCACAGTGCAAATTCTTCCTAGAAAATAGCTTTGTCATTCTCGTGATGTGAGCTCCTATGCTGGTTTTAGTTCAAATGCTGTCAGATCAGTCTTCCACTCTTACAAATAATGAAGTGACAAATTGCTTGAACTGCAAACTCTGCTAAAGATTAATAAAATTATGTCTTCGACCTCCTGTGTTTTCTGTAAAGCTTTCACAATTAACTCCTCAGTGATAATTTTCCTGAGGAAGCAAGAAATGGAATGCAGTAGCATCTATCGGCCCCATTCTTCAACTGTTATATTCTGAAGAGCTAAATGAAGAAAAAAACTGCCATATGTCCACTGTTTGTTTTCATGGAGAAAGAACGTATGAAGAAATAATAGAACTATTTATCTAGCTGTATGTTTCATACTACCTACAAAAGAAAACATCTTACCTTGTAAATGATGTGACGTACATTCAAATTTTGTATAATCAATACAAACATGGTATACAAGTCCAGTGCTGGTACAGAACATAATTCTTCCACTACCAGCGAAGTTCTACTGTTTTCAGGCAGCTTTAGCAGCGGGCTAAGTACTTCTTTATCACATCTTCCAGTTAAAGCTACCATAAAGGCACTGTAAAGGACCTATCACAATGTATACGTATTAAAATTTTTTCTCCCTGAAATGCATCACTCTTTTTTATAGACAATAAGGTGAAAAATTGTGTCACAGTAGCATGACAATTTGCAGGCACAAACAGACCTGAAATAATAAACCATACAGCTTTATATCAGATTGGTATGTTCTTACTCTATACTCTTCATGTGCATATAAAAAGATGAAGTGTGTTTCTTACAAGAATTTGCTTTCATTTTTCACAGATCAATCATTCATTCTTGAACTTTCATACCATAAGCAGGCATATTTACAATGCTGAGTATACT
Source organism: Lycocorax pyrrhopterus obiensis (assembly GCA_014706295.1). Taxonomy (NCBI): domain Eukaryota; kingdom Metazoa; phylum Chordata; class Aves; order Passeriformes; family Paradisaeidae; genus Lycocorax; species Lycocorax pyrrhopterus. The sequence goes on from JACSVZ010000002.1 coordinate 79,633,337, forward strand.
CCTTCTAGCAGATATGCACCTCTGCTACAGAAACACCTGAAGAAAAAAATCTAGGCATATGAATCACTAAAATCAAACAATGTGGTCCTTCCTTCTTTCAAAGGACACACAAATTTAACACTTGGGGATGCCTATATGGCACAATGTCCGCTCTGAGCCAGCTCACAGTTAAACACTGTTTTAAAGTGTTATTTAATAGCAGATGAAGGCACAAATGCCTAAATAGTCCTTGGGTGAGACTATAATAAAACCATCTTGGAAAATGGCAAGTGCTTGAAGCCCAAGTATCTCAGGAGTTCTTAGTTACCCATTCTCAACAAGTCCAGAAAATTACAAGTTTTTGTAGGAGCCTGTAGGAGCCAAAATACAGGGCTCCATTGTATGGCTTAGGACAGACAGTGCAGCCTCTGCTGCCTCCACTGACTGCATCTCTTGCTGGTAACAGTATCCAGTCAGGGAGAGGATCTTCAAGATAGTCAGGATAAGCAATTGAATGCTTTAATTCCTCTGAGCATTTTATTTTCTAACTTCATAACTTGACTTTTTGATTTTTATTCTGGAACAGAATTTTGCCTTTGTGATTGTAAAAGATTTCCTATATATTTAAATAATAACTTTTTTTCTGTGCATTCAAGAACAGAATATGAACATAATTCTGTGAGCAACGTAAGATAACATTGATTTGGACTTCTTGCTGGGGAGGAAATTCGACTGTGATATAATTTGAAATTTATTTCCTTGTGCCTCACATAAATATCACCATTTCAGTGCAGTTTTAACCCATTCTGTGTTTTATCCCCTAAGTTAAGTTCCTCTGAACTTTCATTGCAGCTTTCTGAGTACCAGAGCTAACCCAAACCCCGACATTCAGTAAATGAATGCTTACAGTCTTCCAGTTACAGGTTTTAAGCAATTTCAAATCACTTCACCACATGGCAATGAGCGTGGGCAGCACATAACATCGAGGCAGAAATTATGGGTAAGTACAATAAGCACAAAAAATTCCCAGGCTTACTCTTACCGTTCCAGATACAAGCACAGTAGTAGTATATAATCACAGAAACACAGGGCTACAATGGGCCTATAGCTACCATTAGGGTTATCAGAAAGTGGCTGTATAGACAATAAACATAATGGGAATGCATAAAATAAAGCTCTAAAAAGTACTTGTGTAGCTTTCATAATCAGTAAGAGACACAGGCTTTCTGATGCTCCAGTTGGACTGGGGGAGGATTTAAGCACCAAGCAAACAAACAATTCTGTATGGTTATTCAAATGTGAGATGTGTGTATATATCTAAGCTCTACATATGGCTAGCAAAAAGTAAGGATGGAAAGTAATATGGCAATTCAGCCAATTAGCATTGTTGTTCCAAAGGATCAAAGGTGCACTAAATCCCATTTAACCGAATTGCTTTCAGATGACTTCTCTCATTACCATTTAGTGGTATCACAATGACAAGCTAACAACAAAGGCAGTCACACTGCCACAGAAGCAGAAGAACAAATCATCTATAAGCAGTTATGATGGTCTGAACTGCCTTTTTAACGCTGCACTTTTCATTAACAGATCTTGCGGCGGTTTCTGCAAGTGGAGCATCACTGACACCCAGTGGCTGCTTGACTGAGCTGATGGGTTTACACCAAATGCACCCTCAGCTCTTAACAGTCGTACAGACACTCGCCGCAGAGACAACCTGTCAGTCAGGTGGCATTTCTCACGATTTTGACTGATCACTGGGATCACAGAAACAGCAATGGTAACACACAGCCTTTCACTCAGAAAACTTAAATACTCGAGAGTCAACACCTCAAAATGAAAGTGAAGCAAGACAGTGGTAAGATAATTTAAGAACAGTGAGGAATTCACAAAGGAATTTAAAAAAAAATATACGTAAGACAACTCTATACTGCAAAGAGCAGAGGTTGTAATGTACAAAATGATATCTCAGAAACCCCCATCTATTCTACAATACCAAGACAGCAAAGCTCCAATTCTGCGACAGCACAAGAGGGTAAAACACTGCTGAAAGTAATGAAGCAGTGCCACTTAGACCAAAAGAAAAGTGCTACTATAATTTGATCTCTTAATGCATCACATTATTATTATTTTAAAGTCCTAAAACTCACAAAGTATATCACATGGAAGTGATAAGTGAAAATATAAGATTCCACACAAGCAACATGGCTTGTTTTGCTTCATCTGGCACATCATGCTATAGGTTGACCCATTATTCTGACACTTCTTTTTCATCTTTTACCTCTGAATGAGAGACACTGGCTTCCAAGAGGGTATTGACAGTTTCTTCAGAAATATTGACAGAAGAACCAATGTCCAGCCTCAACTGAGTAATATTCTGCACAAAATCTTTGACTTTCACATCTGGAAGAGAAGGAAAATAGTACCAACAGCACCAATTTGATTAATTAGATTTCCTACAGGTTGTATCCTTTTCATTCAATTCACTGTGAGCGACAATATTGCCTTAAGTCAGTAGTCTCCATGAACAGTGTCCCTTTGAATTTAAAAGAACAAAGAAACAGTTATTGTCCTACGAAATTATACAAGAGTGACATTAAAAAAGTGAAGAAAACTGGAACCCACCATTCACAAGATTAAAATTGCTGAGGAAAGCTGCCGCTGGATTTTCTGACAACTGTAGCTCCAAGTTTTCAGTCACCCTGGAATGATAGCCTTAGTTTCACAAGTTATCAGAACAAAGTCATTGGCATTTCGATATATAAAGACTAACATGAGCAGTAAAACAGACACTAAATGTGACAATAGGGTTCCATCAGGCTCTGTGTGCACACACTGTGCATGCAGTCAGCACCTCTACAGACCTTCTCATGCTGTATTTATATGGTGCAGTGGTCACCACATTTCATGCCTCAATGAGACTGCATATGTAGAGATATACATGTATATCTCTACATATATATGTATATAAAGATTCCCATAATGGCTAAGGGCTCTAGCAAACAGTAGCTTATGAAAAAAGACAGGTCTAGCAATATCTCACTTCCATGTTTCTTACTGAACTCACATTTTTAAAACCTAGGGATACAAATCACTGCCGTTCAGGATGAAAAAAGTCTAATTATAATTTAAGTAATAAAGAGTATGCACACATCAGATAGGATTTTCTCTTCAAAACTGGACATGAACCCATGGTCCTTAGGAACAGCATCTAGGCTCAAGTTCTTCTGTATTATTACTGCAATTCACAGACACCATTCAAGCCCGTTATGAAAACAATCCAACAGCCAAACCAGTATAGCAACAATTATAACAATGTCTACTTCTAGCTGACTGCAAGTTTGAAATACTCTGTAGTAGCAGCTTTACTTAAAATCTAATGGTTTTCCTCAAGCAAATAGCAACTATCAGAAATAATTTGGAGTTCAATCCCATCAGTTTACAAACACCATACTGTGTTTCTGACTCTTTGAACTGCTGAACTGATATGAATGCTTAATATTTCACAAAAAGATATTCAGCTATTCAGAGGATAAGCCATACCAAAAAAACTATAAATAAAAAATTTAGATATCAAAATTTTGACCTAACTGAAGTCACAGGGAACTGAAAATTTTCTTAGTTGTGAGCCAAAGCATTCAACTGGTAGAGCAGCAAGATCTGCTGCAAGTGCTCAGCAAAAAATTTAAGGGCTTTTAGAAACATTCAGAATTTTTCTGAAGTACTTAACTAATTTGCAAATTTTATCCACTCAGTTTTCAGTTAAATGAACAAAGCTTAAAAAGACTATTTCTCCTGTAATTTCTTAATTTAGAACAGACATATGCACAGAATAACATCACTAATGACGAAGAATCATTTGGGGTACCAAAATGTAAAAGGCTTTACATTTGCAGTCGTCTCTGGATGTTCCCCAGCATTGGCTGGCATTCACAGCTGTCACTGCTGGTATTCTGCAAGGCTCCCACAAAGCTCTCAAAAGTATTGGAAAGTTTTTGGTTTATATATGCCATACTCTCACAATCCCCCTTGTTGAAAGCAGGCCAATATCTTCCAACATTCTGCAAAACACGGTGATCACATGGTTAGTAAATTCATGAGATTGTGCTATACCTTGAAGTAGCAACTCTTGGCAACTAGATGATTCATATTTTCAAATGAGAATGCAGGTAAGGTAATACTCTCTTACACATCCTATGATTAATTGAAACTGGATGATAAGTTTTCAAGAATCAACGAATTTTCAAATATTTGCCCTTTGGAAACAATCAAATTGGGAATTTGAACTAGCCTGTCAAGGAGATTCATCCACTAACAGAAATGCCAACATTTTTAATTTCTTATGAAATGAAATGAGTTTTTCTTTTTTATTATTATTATTTTAGGCTGACATTTTTTATCTTTTATCTTTTTCCAAAAAAATTGTTTTGACCAACATCAGTTTCTGTTCAACAAAGCAAAATATCTGAATCCTCATATCCAAAGTTTTTCATGCATTATGCTCTGCATAGTATGCACTTTTATATTTTCTCCTGAATAGTTACACTTTTTGATTTTATGAGGCTTTTTTAATATTTGCACAAGTAGGTCATAGTGACTACAGAAATGCATTTGGTCTGCAAAAGTCTGCTTTGAGATATGGGTGATGCCATTTGTCATCTGTTTACTTTAACACATTGCTGTTCATATCAGGAAAATGTCCAGGTAGACAAAGCAGTATAAAGAGAAGGCAAATTCTAAAATTCTATACTAAAAAGCATTACTTTAGTATTTTGTCTGTGTGCACAAATGTGTGTCCTATCCGAAGGCCTGCTTCCAACTCTATATGCCAAATATTACTCTCATCTGCTGGCAATATCATGTTAAAGGAAAACAGACTGAACCCAACTGGTAATCACAAGTGCTATTTTAGCTGGAATTAGTCTGTCCAAGAAGTTTATTCGTATCTAGTTTAATTTCACAAATGTTCCTGTGAAGATTTAAAAGTATAAATGTTCTATAACTCATTAAATTACCAGTATGACAAAATTTAAAGAAATTAAAAATGGGTTGGTGTTTGATATTGATTGACAATCCAATTATTCTAGTTATAGGAATTTTAATAATTCTAAGTCATACTAACAGCTTGTAAAGCTCCCCAATGTTTATTTAAGGAATTTCTTCTGGGTATCTCTATCAAAATCATCAGAGCTATACCTATATATACCTCAGTTTTGTACAGCCACTGTAGGGAGTTGTCATTCAGACAGTGGGGAAAAAAAAGGAAACTTTTATTAGTTTCCAAAGTTTAATGCATGTTGAAAAGTACACTTGTAGGTGAGGAAATCATTCAGACCTGATAATTATCTTGAACCACTGCAATCCCTTCAAAGACAGCGAGAAGCAAGTGACTCGTTAATCCATCTTTACACTTTGCAATGGCACAGAAAATGTTGCTAAAGACAACAGGTTCTTCTGTAAGAGAAAATGCCCAGATTTAATCAGATTTAAAAAAACAATTTGGAATCAAATTAAAAGTGAGCCAAATAAGGGAGAGAAAAGTTTTTAAAAGCAAGGAAAGTCTGACGTGTTAAGGCGCAGAGAAATAGTTCTACCTAAATTTATGTATCATTTCAAATGACAAGAAAGGCTGGTTTGATCCAATTTCAGTTACTCTTCTCCATTACACTTTCCTGATAAATAATAAGAACATCCATACCTGCTACAGAACCAGAGAAGAAAATTTCGTATTTGCTCTTCATGAGCAAGAAGCATAACTTTGAGAAGCTGAGTATATTAACCACATCTACCTTTCCCTCGGGCAGGCTCCCCTGATGCTATTTCCCTGTAGAAACACCAGGGTGTTACCAACCCTCCAGTGAGCAGTAACTTTCAAACCCAAACTACAAGGGGAGGGAAACAGCATTATAGAAGTATTTTCCATACTTGGGATAATGAACTCATATAGGGTGATAGTATTACCCCCTGGTCAGCCATGATGGTAGTTCCTACCCAAGCTTGCAGCCACCATATCCTTGGAAAAAAACCCCTTTCTGCTGTCTGTAGTGGGTTTGTACATGGGATAGTAGTGAAGGAGTTTGACTTGACTGCCAAATTCTCATTCAGTATCAAGGTAATTTTTTCAACCATGGTTTTTTTTCCTTACCTTTGGTTCTTAAGTCAAGTAGGAAGAATAAACATTAAGCACTGCTTCTAAAACAAGCAAACCTTCATCCTGCTCATAGAAGTAATACAGTACAACTGATCAAATCAAACCAAATCAAGCAGTTTTCATCTTTTCTCATTAGATTTCATAATGTTTTCTGTAACAAATGAAACATTCCCACAACCAGAGTATTGAAATGAGAATGACAAAAATTTAGTTCCCTAATCTCAGTTCTCTCAATAAATAGACTGTTCCTCAGAGGTCAAGGACAGAAGCCAGGTACCTGGCTGCACAATTTGAGTAGCACTTATTCTAGCTCAACTACACATCACTACAGCAACATCACTACTGTTTTATTCTTTGGAACTACATTCGTCACAGGAGAGTGGAGAAGACAGTCAGAATTGGGTTGTAGTCACATCTTACATGCTTTATGGAAATTAAATTGGCATAAGATGCTACAGATCTCATCCCTTGCTCTAGAATGGCAGGTTAATGCCTCCTAATTGCTCTTTGCAAACAAATCTGGTCATAGTTGGCTAAAATACGAGGTTGGAAAAGCACTGGCTTTTGTTTTCCAGAGAAAACATAATATGAAATTATGCTCAGGTCAATATAGAGCCTTTCTTAAAGTGCACACCTTGGGAGCATATGCATAAGGAATAAAACAAAGTAAAACATTAAAATTTGAACAATTTTTTGAAGGTGAAGTTTTTCAGCTACAGGAAGCCAATTCACTGTCTCAACACAGCCAAGAGTGGGAGATGCTACTTCCTGTAAATACTTGCCCTGTTTTTCCTTACTGTCAGCTACATGCTGCCCTGTGGCAAGTCTGTCTCATTAAAAAAAACCCTGTGACTTGATCCAGCTCACTAGCTGAAGAGGAGCAGCAAGATCTGCTTTCACTGGGATTTTAAATCAACATGAACACTCCAGAAAGAAATTATCCCTTTTTATGACCTTCATCAGATTTTTCCCTGTGCCTCTGTTGATTTAATTTCCATGCATCAGTATGCTTGCCTTGCTTGCTATCACCCAAATTACCTTATTTGTAGAAAGGTTTGCTTAGAGTAAAGTTTCCTTAACAGCACTAACACATACGGTGACTCAGAGTCACTGCTGTGGTAACCAACCTGAAAAGATTTTGAGAATATTCAAAATGGTAAATTGCAATTTCTGCAATAGTACGACACTATCAGGGTATAAACGTTCCTGAAGAATCTTGCAGATTTTAAATGCTCTGTAGAAACATCAATAAGAAAACGTTATTTTCATTACAAGGGTACCACAGAAAAATTTCAACAAGCGACAATGCGCAAACGCAGTCTTCAATGAACCACACAAGGATTTCAATTTTAACACTTATTACATTTGTTTAAACTATTTCGAAATCAGAATATAATACTTCCATGCTAAAAAAAAAATACCCTTGGAGTGCTAGAAAGTACCTTCACAAAATAAGCACAATCATAATAGCTTCAGAAATACTGAGAGCCCACAGAATAAGCTGACTTAATGGCAAAGAGCAGAATACTCCAAATCTCTGATAATCAGCATGGAGGGAAAATAAACCACTTTTCTAGTATTTCCTTTTGATATTTTTCAACAGATTAGGTTAATACTTGATCCTGAAGGACAACGGTTTCATGTATTTGCATAAAATTAATCATAAAGGTCAAAATACCACATCAGAGCATGAACTTCACAAGGCCATTTCTCAGATGGTTTATGACAGTAGGACCAGCAGCTCCACCAACAAGACACCCTAGAGCTGTTTGGAGCGACCAGCTTGTGGGCTCATTCAATATTGTTTAAAGGCTGCAACTCCAGTCTAACAGCTGTTTTATTAAGTAAACCATCAGTAAACATTTTCCTGAAGCAGTTTCCTCTGCTGCTGGATTACATCTAATCTGAGTAATCAGGCAAAAATTATCTTGGGCTCAAGATTCCTTCGGAAACTGCATTTGTTAACCTGAACAACTTAACACAATAGCCATAACATAAGACATCAACAAATTTAAGTTAAAGAAATTTTGTATAGCTATATTTAGACATAGAAAAAACAAACGCCACACACGCCACAAAGAATTAGTCCCAAGCATTCCTTAACATTTAGCTCCATAGGCGAAAATGACTGTTGCCCACCACTTAGTGGAGGTTTATTATTCAGACCTGCAAGGATTTTAAAACACATGTATCTTCAAATAATTGTTTCTATAATAGTTCCAAAGAAACCAATTCAAGTATCAATATATATGACTAAAAACATCAGTAATCTGGTCCACACCAGAATGTATTCTGATACCAAATATGGCTGGTCAGAACAACATAAGTTGGACCAAATCTGAAATGAAACAGTAATTAACTTAATAAAAGTTTTGATTAAGCTGTTCATAAACAGAGAGCCCTTCTGTCACTGTCAGCACACTTCCCAAATGAGTACATGGAAAAGACTCACCTCATTTCTGCCATTACGTCCTTATGCAAATTCATTAGTAAGAGTTTTATTTTATTGCTGTCATGTTCTGCAGTAGACTGAAACATTACTTGGAAAATCTCTTGCATGCTCTCCAGAGCTCTGTTTTGGGACTGAGGAGAAGTTTCTCTATATGGTGCATTATAAAAAAATGAATCAATGAAGTCAGCCATATGAAGCTCAGTATTGTTTGTATGCAAAGCTTCTTCTACAACATGAAGATCAGCAATTATATGAAGGAGGCTGTTCAGCAAAACTGAAATAGCAGCGTGAGTATTATTCAATTTCTCTCTGCTAAGATGACTGTCACCAAACAACATACCAGTGTAGTCCTTCTTAGACTTATTTTGGAATAGCTCCAGAAAGTCAATAATATCTTTAACAGCCTGAAGTAGGTCATTTGATGAACTTTCATTAGTCGTAAGGAGAACTAGAGCATGCATTATTTTAGAATAATGTTTGTTGTTACACTTGCACAGAATGCTCTTCACAACGTCTTGTATATCTTCAAAATTTCTTGATATAACATGTACAGATGATGTCTTAAACTGCTCTAGTAAAACATCAGGAGCCATTGAAGAGGACTGTCCAGTGGCAAACTTTAGTAATTGATACTCTTGATCTATCACCACAAGTAAGTCTCTAACACTAAAATTCACCAATAAATTTTCTACGCTTGTAACTACAGGAAACCAGAAGTTCTCAAAGTTGTCAGATACATTGATGTTCCCACTTAAAGCTGATATTGTCATAAGCATTGAGTGTGTTTGGTTTCCGACAGATGACAGTGTCATTAAAGGTTGAATTACAGAAAGAAAAGAAAGGACAGCTTCGGTATTCAGGAGTCTAGAAACTTCACTGGTCATAGTCTTAATATTAGTAAGAACACTCCTAAGTGATGTTCTGGATTGTCTATTCCAACTTAGGCCACCATAAAGATCATCCAGCTGTTCAAGAAGACTTTTGGCCATCTCCATTTCTGACACTGAAATGCTGCTCAGTGTTTCTACAATTCGTAAAGCCATTTGGCTCTTTGATGTGGAGGAGCAATTGATTGCATGTGTATTATTCACCTGCAGTGGCACAGCATAAAGCGATAGCTCATTCCAAAAATCTAGCAGCTCTTTGAGAATTGAGCTATTTATATGACGGAGCCCAGAAAACTTCAAAAGAATAGAGTTCCATTCTTTGATCTGATGAAAAAAGCAAGTCAGATTGAGAGTGATATTCATCTGAAAGTCTTCCATAGAGCAAGCCAAACTGTCCAGAGTGATGAGTTTAAGCTCCTTAATGACTTCAATGACTGCATTGTAATGAAGAGTAGAATTGCTATGCCCAAAGTCACAAGGTATAACAGTGGGATCATTCTGAGGCATTGCTGTTGTAAGAGTCCAGCAGAATGCTGCAGAAAAACAAACAGAGGCCTCTCCAGGTTCATCAGAGACGTCTTCCAATATGTCCAGTAACGTTAGAAGACCTTCTACTTGGTTAGAGAACTCCTCATCAGTAAACATTGGCATTTTTTCTTCCTGAGTCAGTATGAAAGCATATATTTCAGTTAGTGCTTCTGTAACATTTCCATGAGCCAATCTTTCTGTAAGGCTGATGACATCAAAGAGGAGGTTGAACACATCTTCTATATTGTAGAGCTCATCTTGTTCAAAAAGCTGTGTTATTTGCCATACACCAGTCAGGTTCCAATAACGCGAAACGTTCTCAAATGCATCCCACCAATCTGTTAAAGTACCTAACTCAGAGTTCTCAACAGAAAAAGGTTTGATATTTTTAAAGAAATTTTCTAGGTTCTCCTGGACCTGTTTGAATCTACTTATCAAAAATTCAACATCCAGGTTTCTCATGTTTTGCTCCAGGACAACCATATGCTTTAGAAACTCCTTTTCATCTCTTAATGGAAAGACAGTAAAAGTAGGAGTCTTGAAAATTTCAAGTGCCTTCCTTACCAGTTCAATATTCAGACCTGCTGTTTCTATCAGTTTCTGAGGAAAGGTTTTGTGTTCACTCTGCAAGTTTGAGTCAAGTTTTCTAATCATATATTGAAAGAACTCCATAAGCAAACTGATATTTTTCCCATGCAAGAAAGGATCAATCTCATTGTCCAAATGAGAGGAGCTGTTTCCTTGGACTTCAAAAGTTTTATTTTTCAGAAGACTTTGAATTTCCGACAAAAGTTCCACTGATAAAAGATGAATGTGGTGAAAAGGATTAAGGAGCATTCTTGAAGTCCTGTTAAAACCATGGATTGACTGACTAAAATGGGTCTTATTTGACACAAACAATGAGCTCCCAACTAAATCACTGATAACCATTTGTATTTGCTCTCCAGAATTATTTAAAAGTTTAAAAATAAATTCAAGCACACTAACGTCATCTTTTACATAAAATTCAGGGAGAATAAATTTTAAGGTTTTTGCTATGATATTGAAATAAACATTTACACAAATCACATCAGAAGCCCCTAGGGAACATTCAGGAAGTGTCAAATTAAAAACCAAATTAACAAAGTTCATCACATTCATTAGCTTAGCATCTGTCTCAGCATTTCCCAGAGACTGCAGAAGAAATAAAATATGTTTTGCACTTTCAAGGTGGGAAGGTGACTTGTATTTTTCAGTGAGGTTACTTAATCCACGTATCCATGTGTTACAATCCTCTGCTTCATCCATTGTACTATGGAAATTTAGAAAGGAGTTAAGATGAGATGAAAAATTTGTTTGCAAGTGTCTTATGTCTTTTAGAGTATTGTCCAAAATTAGTTTGGTAAGATTCTGGAAAATGCTGATACAAGCCATATATTTGTCTTGAGGTACACTTTTTAAAAAAGAAGGTGTATCATTTATCTCAGTGAGAATAACTTCAAATTCCTTTTGGGAGAGCTTGAGAATAGTAGAAAGGGAATTTCCCATGGAAAATACACCAGTATCCTTATCTTCTCCCTCAGATCCTCCTGAGATGAAAGTATCAAGCCAAGAATTCAAAAACTCTTCATTAACAATCTTCAGTATAGATTTCTGCAATTCAGTTATCACGACTCCCATTGTCTCTAAAACACTTTCTAAACTGCTATCTTTAAGCAAGTTTGTGACATCAATTGCATTGCTAATTACACTTTGAAGATTAGCAAGGAAAGCCTCAAAATCTTTCAAGTCATTTAAATTGCCACGTTCTTGAAATACAGGTTTTAATACCTTCATTGCTGCTCTTGTAGCTTCAACAATAACCATAGCTGTGTTATTGCACAGTTCTTCGTGAGTTGCATTTAAAAGGCTTTCAGAGAGATATGCCAAATCATTTCTTAGACAGACAAAACAGGTTGAATTCAAATTTAAGATTTTCGATGCTTCTTCAAAAATCTCTGCCCATGTTTGTAGCCACGTAAAAGTGCAGTGCAAAGCAGAAGGCACACTTACCTTATCTCCCCAGTTTGTTACATTAGACAGGACACTGTCCAGTGGAAGCAGAAGCAAGTTATAAACCTCTGCTGAATGTTCTACAGAAGTCATGTTTGCTAGATAAAAATCAGTGCACCCATTATTTACCAGGCATTCTGGAGACAGATCAAGAAACTCTTCCAAATAACATAAGACAGCTGTTCGGAGCTCTTCATCTATAAATAAACTTTTAAGGCTGCTCAGAGTGTCATAGACAACTTGTATCCCTTTTTTTCCATTCTGTGCAAGAAACTGTGCCTGAAACTCTGTGTAGTTGTAAATTAATAGTAACTTTTCACAGAGAGACTTACTGGTGAGGTTCCAGAGAAGATCGAAAGTTTCAAACAGAAAATCAAAAACTAGTTCCTTATTCTGCAGGTCATGCCATACTTGAAAAGATGACATACTTTTTGAAGTCTCATAAAGAAGTTTTAACAGCGTGTTATTGTTCTTAATATTTAAAAACAGATCGTCATTTTGGTGCAGAGAGAAAATTTTTGGAACAAGTGAGGCCACACCAGTACTGTTTAATTTTTGGATATTTCTGAGGAAATCATGCACAATTTTTCCTAATTCCTGTACCTTATACGTAAAAGTTGCATTTGAGAGAAATAAAGAGGAGGTATTACTCACTCCAGGAATTGTGCTAAAAGACACATTGACATGATCACCAGACAACGATCCAACTTCATAGAGATTTCTTTGGAAGTGTCCACTTAAATGTTTTAAATGGTTCAAAGCAGTAATATTTAACTCTGGCCAATCAGTCAGGATATTTTTGAGCAACACCATACTTCTATTATAGATTTTATTTTCTGTAATAGAAGATAAAATTCTAGATAAGGTGTCAATTACCTCTTCCTCTTCTATTTGACTCAAGTGGGAAAGCCTAGAATCAAGATCATGGAATAAAATTTCCACTATATGCCAGAAAAGTTCTGTCTTCTTTTTTGTCCAGAACCTCTGAAGAGGCTGGAAATTTTTTTGTAGCTCATAATGGAGTTCAGAAACTGCAAATGAGAAATTTGTGGCAGATTCCTCCTGCTCAGCAAAATTTTGTATCCATGTAATTGCATTATTCAAGGCATTTTCAATCAGAGACTTGTTTGAAGAAACTGAGAAATCAAACATTATAATTTCTTCTATGACTCCTACAAGATGAAAAAGATGATCCATTTTCTTTTCACCAGAAATCCTTACTTTTTCTTCTGTCTTCAAAAACTCTTTGAAAGATGCCAAAATCCTGAAAAATTAATCATAAGTTTTTTCTTGTTACTTACCTAGCAGGCAGACAAAAATTTGTTAAATATATATTACATAATTTTAGAATCTAGGTTTATTTACTTAATTCAAGGAAATTCCAAATTTAATTTAATAGCAGATGCAAATTAATTACCACAAAATCTGAATTAGCACAAATTGGTAAGTGCTTGTATTTTCAAAAAATGTGGAAAAACCCCACTCGAGAGTCACAACCTCATTCAAATCAAAACCTGAATGTAGACAGCAAAGTTAAAGAATTGTGCATTTATCAGTACTTATAATCAAGGTTCTAAGCCACAAAGAGTCAAACACCTTTGAGTACATCACATTTTCAGCTGCTGAAAAGAACAAAGCTTTTATGTTCCACAGGCCAATTATTTTACAGACAGGAATGTATCAATAAAACGGATCAAACCCTCTGATTTTCTATGAATTCTAAAGAATTTTTTGTTTTCTCATAATTATTGAAAGCTAAAACATTCCAATTGACTGCCTGATAGGTGAACACTGTTTTTTAATATCTACAAAAACATGAAATCATAGTGAAAATTGGAATGCACCAACTGATGTTTCTATTGTGTCAATACTATTTATCAAAAGAAAAAAAAATTACTAGCTCTTCAAGATTCGTCAAGAGGAGGTTCATGGAAAAAAAAGCCTTTGAATGCAAAGGCCTCAACTTGGAAATATCTTCTCCTTAAATATATTTTCTTTCTCTCCAGACTCTGGAATCAACAGAGGTAGAATACAAAAACATTGTGTACTGCAAACAAAATGGTAAAACTGCTAAAAAAATAGTTTGTAGTTTCTTACAACTGCAGCAGCACAGCAGTTTCCTTTTATAAATAAGAGCCAAATTTCAAAACACACTACTAAATTATTGAACAACTTGACTGCAATCTCTCTCTTACCAGTAGGTAATGGACTGTATCTTTCAACTTTATCCTCGATGTTGATTTGTATAACATAAATCATATCTCCTCCAGTTATAGTGTTTGATATGAACAAGTAATTATAAGCAGTGCAAAACCGAGGACAATATTGTAACTCCTGGAAGCAATGCAAGTCAACCAGTGTGCAGTCAGAAAGAGAGAAGTATCAGTTCCTGTGCTCTGCCATAGACCTTTCTTGAGGCTCTGCCAACTCTGACAAACATTAACTCCCTTTATGTGCGACTTAAGTCCTCTCTAGAACCTTCCAGATCAGGAAGATTTGAACAGCTTGATAAAATATATCATTCTTAAAAAGTACAGGACTTACAGCCACCTCTTCATATATACTGTTTACATTTGCATTAAGTGACAAACAGAGAACTTGAAACTGGAAGAAAAGTTCAAAAACATCAAAAGAGATCATAGAGTGCCCTAGATGAGATTGCAAACTACATATGTACAGATAATTCTGTGTTTAAAATTCTGTTTTCCATAGGCTGTAGCTGTTGCTGTAGGCCTCTGTTACAAGATCTCCTGCACAACTGAGTTTGACTTCTACAATAAAAATTCTAAATATTTCACATGCATTGGACTTGTTATACATGAGAAGTATTACTGAGTCACACCAACTACTTGTGGGAATTAAATTTTGTTTGCAGAACAAGATAAAGAATTCAGGTCCTAGTTCAAAATGTCAATTATCCACAGCTGCTGATTCCTGTGAGTCCTGATCATTTAGTAGTCAGGTCCTCTGCTGAACCTGTAAGCAGCTACACTCTGAAGCATAGACCTAATTTCTTTTCCAGAATGTGTAAACATCAGCACAATTATTTGACTATATACAAGGTTTTGAACTACAGAATAAAAAATAAAATCACAAAACAGACAAAAATCAGAAACCAATTAAATGCAAAGTGAAAATGAATATTCAGGTTGATCTAATTATATAAGACAAGTTGCAGAAAGATAAGTATTACTTACCAGTCATGAGATGAAACATATCCTCCCAAAAAATAGGCATCTAATTTCTCATTCCATTGCTGTATCAGAGTATTTATCTCTGAAAAAAGTTTCCCGGCTTCCCTGTCATCTAGAAACTGAGATGTTAAATCAGCCATGATTCCTCTAAGTTCCAAAAGGAGATTCTGAAAGAGAGTGCTGCTGCCGAGCCATTGCTCAAGTATCTAGTGGATTGAATGCAAAACAGAACACCTTGTTAGAGAATCAAAGCTTTCTTATTTAGACAGTACACATAATTTGCATGTCTTTAAAAAAATCCACACAATCAACAATGATACCAAAATTTCTCCCTAACAACCTCTCTAGACTCTGAAATGACTGACGTGACAAAGGTTGATTTTCAATACAGTTTTGACTGACCTACAGGCTGGCAATGTAACATGCTACAACATACAGACAACTGACTTTCTGTGTGGAGCTGACCTTGCCCAAAGACCCAGGAATGGTAACAAGATGGCCTGAGACTGAAACCACCTAAAAGTTGACTTCCACAGCCAATTACTCATGCTTCCTTTACCAGACTTCTGCCTACACTGCCAATATGATGGAAGATAGCAGCCTCAACATTTTTGGAGTTTCATCACACAAAGAGATGGTGAAGGAGCCTGCATGCTCCCATTGTGTAGCCCAGAAAAAAGCATACCAAGGCCTGGCCAAATCTACCGACTGCTCTCCTTCCCTCCACCATTACTTTTCTTTTTAATGCCAAGTGAATATAACAGATTTACTCTAAGAGATATTCTGCTCATTGAGAAAATTCACAGCGGCCAGCAGCTTACAGTATTTCAGGTTCCCATAATAAGAATGCCAACCATTGCTAAGAGTTTTAAAATCACCGCTGAAATTATTCCTGGATTATCCTACATAAAAATTAGTGCATTAGTTTTGGCAATCACATTAAGTTATTACCTCATACTTCATCATACAGCAGGGAAACCTTATCAAAGATTACATTTTTGAGGAAATAACAGGAAGCTCTACATGTTTTCGTTAAATATTGCAAGCATCTCCCAAGCAGCTTGACACGATTTTTTTTTTTAGTGGAGAAAAGCACCATATTTCAGTACAAAAACAAACCCCAGTGCTAAGGCAGATAGGTGTTTTTCTCAGGAAATATCTGAATGTTTTATTCTTTTGTCCATGCAACTACACATATGCCATTACAGAGAATGTATGCCAAGCTATTAGGCCCGATCAGAATTTTAAGATGTTATACTGGAGGTTTACTTTTATCTTGCTTCAGCCACTATTGCCAGAGACAGTGAAGGGGAATAAAAAATAACTTCATTATATACTATATCAGTGGAGGCCTCTAGTCACCTTTCAGTTTTGCTCAACATTCAGTCTCAGGTGGGACAGTAAATGGGTCTTTTCTCTGACAGGTCTGTGCATTGGAGTATATTTTACTACATTCCCTATTAGATTTCACATCTGAATCTCCATTAATGAGAAAACCTGATTAAATGGACACATGATGATAGATTATACTTCTACTGCAATGATTCTTTATAAGGATTATTTCATCTTATTATCAAGAAAGTTCATGAAAATAAATTTTTACAGATAATTTAGATATTTTAACTGAATTACTGCTGACAACCTACATGGAAAAACTAGGAATTCAATCTATTAATTTATTAAAGTTACCCGTGCATAGAGTCTGAACTTGCTGACAGCATGAACAAGATACATTTTGGCCTCATGCCGTGCAGAATTACAGCCTTCTCCATTATTCTCTTTGTTTGCTTCATCTTCTGGCACAACAGCCAGAGCAGAGCATACAAACTGCTCCAGTGTCTCTCCTGTGGGAATCTGGTAAGGACACAAGGAATTGATGATTATTTCAAGAGAGCTGCTGAGTGTTCTCTCTCCTATCAACTTACTTATCTAGTGAAAATAAGGATAACACATAGCCTCTTCAGTGAGAACAAAGCCCATTTAATCCAGCCTCATATTCCAGGGCACACACTTCAAAGTATTCCACATGCAGGTTGCTGTATAAAATACCAGTGGCCCCATTAAGGTGCTCCTACAGCTGGCAGAATGATGGGACCTGTATATGCAAGGAATTTTCACCTTATTTCTACATGACTGTAATTTGTAGGCTGGTGCTGAACTAACCTATGATACAGTACCCCTACAGCAGAATAACTATCTTGAAACAGCTTCACAAGTATAAAAATTACTGATATAAAAAGCACTTAGTACAATGACACATCTCAACCAGTGACTACATGCAGCAGACTAGTTTTAAATTGAGGTTGGTGGGTTTCAAGAGAGTGGCCAAGAGAACATAATTTTTTCCTCATAGACTAATTTTTAAATTCTGTGTTGAAAGATTAAATATTCCCAAATCTTATAAATATTATTAAAGCTTACAAAAATAACTCCACACTTTTTAATTCTGCTATTGACTTTCTGAAATACTTTACATCCTTGCCCCTTTCAACTTTGACCAGAGAATTTATAAAATGTTTTGCAGATGTTTTGACACCAAAAAAAAATGGGGCATTAGATACAGAACTGAAGTACTGAAAACAAACATTATCGAGGCTTACATATTTGCTTCCATAGTCTTTGATGGTGTTCAATGTTCTAACACAAACATAAAATATTGAGATACTATCTTAAATATTTAGCAAGTGAGTAGCCTGGGATTCCACAGTCAACAACAGCTACCAAGCTGCAGCTGAATTCAGTTCAGTTGATCAAAAATCCCATCAATGATATTTCATTAAAAGGCCATTCCAAAGTTTTTTCAAAAGATTTTTTAATAATTTATCTGTTTGCTTAAATCTGCTATTTTTACAATGAGCTTTTCTGGAATATAACTCTAAACTGTACTGCTCTGCGAAGAACAAACAGATTTCACGTAAATACCAATATTAAAGAAACTGTGGCCTTAAGTAGAAATTCAAAAGATGTTTCCAGTTTTCTGCAGTTCAGAACAGACCACCACAACAGATCACTTTGATCTAGAGGATAGGTTAGAAAGCCCTATCTGAAGAAAGAGATTTTCTTCTAAATGTGATGCATCACCAGGATATTTGATTAAGCCCCACTGAGACAACTCTTCTAGTATATTCATATCAAGACTGCACAACTGAGAAGAAAGGACTCTTGGTGTGCCTTAATTTACACACGGAAGAGACAGGCATTGTTTGTCAGCAAACCAGATGAAAAATGCCACCAGACAAGCTAATCCTGGCAGACTCAAATCAAGGATTTGGTTTAAAAGCTTAGTGGAGCAATTCTCAGAATTCTCTACAGGATTGGATAATAAACTCAGGACTCTACCATACACAGCTGTGACTTCAGAGAAGCATAAATTCATTAGTGTACACAACTAGACCTATCAGTATCTTCATGTGCAGAGATCTCAGCTGAAGCTAAATATCTTTTGATGGGAATGAAGCCAGGATATTTAACAACCTTGTAGTTGCTTCACAAATCTAAGCTTCAGTAACACAGCAAAATCCCTTCAGGGTACAGAAAAAAAATAAAAACCAAAACAGAAGGACACTGACATTTTCAACTGATTTACCTTTGTTAATTGTGCTGTATAACTTAGCAGCTTCTCAACATGAGGGCCACCAAAACCAAACCTGGATTCAAGTTCTGCTTTCACAGCAAGCGGATTCCACAAAACATCCCCTAAAGAAAGATTGTATTGAAAACCTGAAAGAAAGGAAATCTTTTGTTTATGTAATTCATTCTTTTTATTCATATTGTTTCTTGGTGGTTCATACTTGTTGAGATCCAAGTATCATGTTCCCAGTTTTTTGGGGGACAGCAGGATGTGTGTACTTGAACACAAATTTACCTAGGATAAAACCCATGATTGCACTAGTGGTAAAGTCAGTTAATCTGATGGCGTTTCAGCAGTTGATACGAAGATGGTGGGATGCCCCTGCATAGTGATTGCCAGCAAACTCAGCAGGGTGCCATCCTGAAATGTACAGATGTGTGTGTATGGACTGGATGTGAATCTTTACTGAGAATGAGAGCAATGGGAGAATACCGGAAGTTCCAGTGAATTCAAGTTCATCCTCAGTGCAAGGGCTCCAGCACATCACCTTTGTCCCATATCAGCCTTCATTTTGGCAGGTGAAGTGATTTAGACTGCATATTACTCTTAGCCTGACCTTCCATGCTGAGCAGACAGCTGCACCTATATATTGTGTGCTCCAGTTTGCCCATGAAACTTGCTCCTGACCTTTTCTCAAGGAGTTTTCCTGGGGCCAGCCTACCTTCTCCAATTGAACTCATCTTCCATAGTGAAGCAACGGATGAAGAAATGTAACCCTCCAGCTGAGACCAGAATTTATGAGCAAGGAAGAATGAAGCTTAAAGTAAACCAATCATAATGCTTAACATGCATGTCCAAAACAAAATGCTCTCCTATAAAATGGAAGAAACTGCTCTTTTTATTTAGTCTCTCTCCAAAATTCATCGCTGAAAGACCATTCTAAACACTATGTATTAGGCCAGTGTGCTTTGTTTATCTGATAGTTGCCTGAGTCTGATAAAATTTAGTTATAAATATTAGTATTTAAAAAGCAGATCAGTAAAGAACTGGATTAGCACTAGAGCAATGTAGTTCAGTCCCTGGATATCAGGAACTTAGCAGAAGGTCCAACAGTTACTATCATATATTTCTAGCATGCTGATGAGGTACTTCAGAGAAAATCTGAAGCAAATTTCTTACCTTCTAAGCTCCCGTCCTGTACTGATGCAGCAGTCAAATTCAGTGACATTTTCACCACTTCATAGAAACTTTGGCCCAGTGGCATCATAGCTAAATCCTTCAATGATGCTAAGGTACTGAAAATGAAAAAGAAAACAAAAATCAAGATCTCTATATACCCAAAAAACCTGAAAGGACTTGCTGGAAAGAGACAACCTCCAAGCAACTGAGTAATAAAACACTTTTTACTGTTGCAAAACTGATGTTTTATCAAATTAGAATCTAAATGAACAAAACGCAATTTGAGATTTTACAGTTAGATTATCAGTCAATTTCCATTAAGGAAATGTCTTTTGAGAGGACCAATGTCCTCTTAAAAAAAAATAACAAAAGAGTGAAAAAGAGGTGAGGAACAATAAGAGCAAAACCACCACAAACATTCTCTGTTATCCCTACAAGAAGGCAGGATCAACACAAAATACTTATATTTTACTTCCAGTCAGTCTGCAGGACAAAATATTTTTAAAGCAACATAATACTTATTCTCACACAAAGTTAAACAAAGTACTTTACAGGATGCATTGATGAAAATATATCCATTGAATTTCTTACAAGTCTAGTCACCTTAGCCATGAAAAAATTTCTTGGTTAATGTAGCTGTAACTTTCTACTTAAAATATATATCAAATTTACCAGTTATTTTCTACAGAGTAATCCTTCATTATTATGCAAATGAGAATCCAGTTTTCCAGAGTGGATCATCAATTTCCAACATTCAGAAAAGAAGAAAAAAACAAAACAAAACCAACCACAAAAAACCCAAAGCCAGTCACACAGATGTGAAAAGTCTCTGTTAAGTACCTCTGAGAGACACAGCAAGCATGGTACAGACCAGAAAGTGGGAGACATAAATTTAGAAACTTCCTGCTGGCTAAATTCTGCCTTTGATACAACCTCTAGAACATAGTATAGTAATATGAAACTAGTCAAGAAACAAGCATCGGGTTTTGTGATTTGCTTGCCAAATTGCATTAATGATGGCAAATTTGGTCTCTGAAGGGCACAGAAGTCTTAAAAAAAACCCCAAACAAATGAGAACACCAAAACCCTTATGTAAACATCTGAGTCTCCTATTAATCACTTGTGGGTTGACCCCAGCTGGCAGCCAAGCACCTCCACAGCTGCTCATTCACTCCCTTTTCCCACAGGACAGGGAGAAAATAAAAGGAAGGCATAAAGACCCATGGACCCACCTAAAAATACTTTACGAAGTGAAGCAAAAATTGTGCATGTAAGCAACACAAAACCAAGTATTCATTCCCTACTTTTCATCAACAGACAGATGCTTCCTGGAACCAGGGTCTCAGCATGCCTAGCAGTTTACATGAGAAGACAAACACCGTAACCATGGACACCCTCCACTTTGGTCCCCTTGTCACTCTGTCCATGCTGTAGGCTCAGGATAGAGAAATTGCTGCTGAGATTGTATTAACAGATTCATAATTTCACCCAGGACAGCATCCAGTGGTTACTGCTGTCTGTGCTTACTGCTGCTGAAGAAAAAAATAACCATAAACTTACAATCAGGTTCCTGTTTTACCTCACAAGCACTCAGATGCTGAGAGTTTGCAAACCTTCCAGAAAACAATTCTGCTTTGTGGATACAAGCACAGCTAATGTAGTTTTGCATGCTAATAGCTCAGAGAATAAGCTGGACTAAGGTTACAAATTATTCAGGCGTGAGGGAAAAATAAATAAATTTTAAAAACCAAGCACCAACATAGGTGCAATCCACATGTTATAAGAGAGACTTATTTCCCAGTTTGGAAAAAAGTTACGTTATCATACCCTTCTTATCTCGGTGGGGAGCTATTTTTGTTGTTTTTCTTTGGTTTGGGGATTTTTTTTTAATTAGAAAAAAAGACAGTGGGATGATAAAGGATGGCAGAACAGCACAGTAATTTCTCATTCACGGTCTTTGGGCCCCTGCTTCCCCATGGGCTTAGGCTGGTGAGGGACATGGCCAGTCTTGCACAGGTACCCAGGTTCAGAGGCCTTCTCTAGCTTTATGACCATGTTGTTTGACTACAATGACAATTACCTATTGACCTATTACAACAAACTGCCTACTCTGGACTCTGGCAAATACATTTCTGACTTTTACCTAACAATTACCTTATTTTACTGAAAATCCCTGTAGATATGTATCTTGGTCTTCTACGTCATCCTCTGAATCCAATTGTCCTTCACCTGATTCAGAATACAATCTCTGGAGTTTTTTTCTTACTGCTTCATTTCTTGCAAGAGAACAGTTAAAGCTATTCTGATAGCAAGAGGCTTAAGAAACAAAATTGAGTAGTTTTCCTGATATTAACCAAGTGCTACATACATTTGGATCTGATTAGGATCAAAACTATTACTTTCTTATATTCCCATGTGTCTGTTCTATCTTTCAAAGACCCCCAAAGTACATTACAAAGTTCAAAGACCCCCAAAGTATATTACAAAGTTCAAAGCCATATTATGTGATGGGGAAATTTCAGGCATTGGTAACATGAAGCTGCTTATCAAAGACTCCTAGGGCATCTCTGTTGAGTTTGGCAGGGATGAAAAACACAGTTATAAAGGAATCAGTGTGGGTGAAAACTCCTAACACAGTTTTCCAAAAGCACAAACTGGTAAAGAGAAGAAAATTTTAGCCTCTTTACCCTGTGTTAAGGATGCTTATTTTATTACATAGCCAGTGAGAAGAACAAGAATTGCAGATAAAATTTTAAAACAGAGCACTTTCAATAATGCTAAAGTACTTACTTTTGAATAACTTTTAGAAAGTGTGTTATGGTAGCTAACTCATCTTCTGTATAAAAGCTGTTCAGTTCAAGATGAGGGAGTGAGTGCAGAAGGTTCCAGAAATATGGTTGCTTGTACAGATTTTCTGCTCTAGAAATAATTTTCTCTGCTTCATTCAAATCCATCTTTATGTGGGAAAAAAAAATAAAAATTACATGCAACACTTCCATTAACAGAAAAAAAAAATCAAGCAGGTGCCTGTTATTTCCCTGACCCTCTCGAACTTTAAACCATTCAAAATATTTTTCCAAAGTAGAAACATACCTCTAGATTTGGTAATATACCACATTATTTTGGTGGTATTTTGAACTTACGGAAGCTTTGTTTCTGATAAGTCTCTCTGCTCTGATGGAAAAATGGAGCTGGAAGAAAAGCTAAGGAATCTCTTTCTGCTCAGAAGTGTAATCCTTTCCCAAGGGAAGGATTATCTTTTGAGATCTCAAGCACAAGAAACTCTTTACCCCCTCAATGAATTTCTAAGTCTAGGATACAAAGACCAGGGGACTGCCCAGGCCATGCCATCCTTGCCTCACAGCTCCTTGCAGGGTTTGTGGGGGTCTCAAATAATAATTTATAAGAATGGCTCTTTAAAGATGAACTGCCTGGGAGAAAACAACTTCTTTCATAGGACAGCACAATGTGATGCCTATGCAAAACAGGATTTATCACACTGTTTATTATGCAGCCTTTGCTACTCTAAATTAATGTTTCACTAGGGCTTTTTTGCATTAAGGTGACATGGCCATGGTTTATACATAAAGAAGCCTGTGTATACAAACCTTTTTACTAATAATGATCAGCTACTGTCAAATAAATATTTTCTTAATGTTAAGAAGTACATTCATTCTAGTCTCTATTCCATTTCAGAAATGAAATTTCATATTGATATGGCTCCTTTCAACCAATGATCTTATGAGCAATTAAAAAATGTTAGTATAAAAGTGCCATCTAATTTCAAGTTATAAACTGGAAATATAGGTTTCATGAAGTCGCAGTAAAAATCAATCAAATATGGAAAAAATACATCTGGCAGATGCACTTTTAAATTGCTCCTAATAAACAATAGCCTTCAAATAGTTGTGGATTTCAGATACTAACAACCTAGACTGGTTTAAATATGTAATCCAGAAACCACGGAACATCTATGAAATTTACAAGACATGATTTTTTTTTCCCTTCAAACACATATTTATTCTTTTTAAGATAGTTTACCTAAACTTGACAGGATACAAATTTCTAACCATTGTAATAAAGATTCCTCAAACCCCAGAATCGTAATCTAGAAATAGACTGTTAAAAATACTTACAGTAAGAAAAGTGGTGATGTTATGGAGCCCTGTAAAATGAAATATTTTCCTTTAAAGAGAAGCATTATTAACTTTAGAAGAATCAATATTATAAGCAAGAGCAAGCAGTGCACAAAGGATGTTTCTAGAAAAGTAAAGGCACATGAAGCAACTAATATCCCAAAGATAGTGGTCCATTTGATTTTCTCTCCTTCCCAATACTTTTGCTGTAATCACAAAAACAATTTAAAAGACACTGCATGTTGTTCAGTTTTTAGTGAGGCAAAATCATCCTACCAGCACTAAATGAATGTCCTAGCCTGCCAGACAGCCAGGCACAAAAACTATCATTTCACCTAAATCCTTCTGCTTGAAAACTCAGCCAGAAATGCAGGGTAGTGGGAGGTCTTCAATGCCCCCCTGCTACAGAAACAAGGCCGTGCAATGGGGGTGGAAACGGAACAGGAGACTCAGACCCTGCAATTTCCAGTTGCACTCTTTCTGTGCAAGATTGAAGGTCACCAAAGGTCACTGAAGGTCACCAGGTGTGACCTACTGTTGTTTTCCATTCCTATACTCTTTAGTACAACAGAAAAACATGGAGAGGGAGAGCTAAATCCTCATAATCTACTTTTGAATGCATGATAGACCAAGCAACCTTGTGCTCTGATTATAATCCTTATCTTTTAGGCTTTCCTCTCAGTGTTTTCTTAACTCTCAAGAATACAAGGGAACAGTTTTAGAAAGCTGACTTTTTCCTGATAATTTTGATGGCCATAGTGTTAGTAATTATAAAAGTGGCTTTTTTCAGATCAGCTAAAATTTAAGTTGCCTGATTTTATTTTTAAGATCAATCTAGTCTTCTGTTTGATGGCTATCACTACCCCACAGGCAAAGAAATTCATTTTTAGAAAGATTGCAGCTTACCTGAGAGCCTTGAGCTCTCCTCCCACAGCTTTTCTAAGGCCATGGCTTTCTCTGTAGTATCAATAAATTCCTTTGCAAGTTCTTCTATCTCTTCCATGAAGTCTAGATCAGGTCCAGTGGCTCTCTCTGGACCACTTTGGGGGCTTGCATTATTTTTTGACAGGAAAAAAAAGGGACAGGTGAGGTAATAAAATCAGGTAGCTGAAAAACGTGTATATACTCACAGCAGTATTCTGAGGGGTTTTTTTAACAATTATGTATTTATACAATTTCTATTTAGTTCAATTCCTTAGCACGCAAGTTGCAGCACTGAGTCTCAAAACCCCAGGAAAGAGGGCAATAAAAAATTGCTGAGACCACCTATGCCAGTCACCCAATTCCGGCAGCAGCGAAAGACAGACACATGCAAAAAATCTTTAATGTTTCTGAACACACTCAACTTTTCTCCCTTGGTTTATCATGTGTCCAGGTGACAGTTCTTTGACGAGAAAGTTCAAGCTTTCCTATCACATCTAAGGTAACAGTTCATTTTTTCAAATACATACAGCAACCTATAAAAACAGTATTTTATTTTTAGTACTGGCTTTTTCCTGATTTTAGCTTGCAGACATACCTCTGGTAAATGTTATCTCTGTTAACTGCTATCTGGTGATATATAGATATCAATAGCACAACTTTCTAATGATACTTTTAAAGGAAACCAGAAGTCAGAGTCATTTAAATGCCTCTTTACAGGACAAAATTACTTAGACTCTCCTAAAACACCATAAACAAGGGAATAATTATATTTAGCATGTTACTAGGCAGTTGAATTCTGGTTTATCTTATAGGAGATTCAAATAATCTTAAGAGCTAAATCCTATCTAGCAAAAACATTGCTTTTTTTGCATTAGAAACTGTCACAGAATCACACAATGGGTCAGGTTGGAAGGGACCACAAGGGGTCATCTGGTCCAGCTTCCCTGCTCCAGCAGGGTCATCCCAGAGCACATGGCACAGGATTGTGTCCAGATAGCTCTTGAATATCTCCAGTGAGGGAGACTCCACAACCTCTCTGAGCAACCTGTTCCAGTGCTTGGTCACCTGCACAGGAAAGAAGTTCTTCTTCATATTCAGGTGGAACTTTGTGTGTATCAGTTCTGCCGAATGCCTCTTGTCCTATCCCACTTATAAAAATATAATAAAGAGTTACATTCCTTTCCCATCAAGCTTATATATACTTGCTTATATATACTTGCTTTCAGCACAATTTTTACTTATTGAAATAAAAGCCTAATGAGATCAATTCACAAACCAAAGAAAACTATCAGCCACCACTTTCTCATTCTCTCATTTCACTTTCCCTCCCTCCCTGATCCTCATTTGTTCAGACACCCACAGAGCTGTCTGCAACTTTAGATTAAGGGAAACAAAAAAAAAAAATAATGTTAAAACAATCAAATTCTTAATGGTTTCAGAACAGCTTATTTTGATCTCAGCTTGGCCGACAGCCAGTAGGATTTTGGAAAACTATTTCACCATACTCAAACTTCAGTGGGCTAAAGGCAGAACAATTCCTCAACACGTATTTTTCCCTTTTAAAAGGAGTTTTAAAAAGCAGGTTTCTATTGTTCAGAAGGTGGCTTTTAGGATTATCAGAATTTGCACTTTAGCTATTGCTTTTGAAAACTACCACATAAATTCCAATATTACTAACACGCCCACCACCCAAAATTTCAGACAGCTGAGAACACTAGTGTTTGGCAAAGAACTGAAACACTCCCTACGTACTGAAATCTTTGCAGCACTCTGCTTTTTTAGCATGAGCAAGAGGCCAGCACTTCACCAGAATAACAGCAGCCACAGTCAGAACTTTGAAAAAACCAAAGCTTTAGCTCAGTTCCCATGGGATTTTCCACAGGTTTTGATTGTCTTGGGGATTTTTTGTGGGGTTTGGAGGGAGTGGTGGTGTTGGGTTTTGTTGGGATTTTTTTCTAATACTTGCTGAACTTAAAATTGACAGCTAAACTCTCCTAACAAGGTCACTTAAAATAATAACAAGTATTCAGAGGAGTGGAGCATAAGAGCAGTATTTCAACCCATGTTGTTTTCCCTCCAAACTAGACCCAAGCCTTGTATCCCCATTTACAAACATCCTGGTTTTAGAAACATTGCAAACAACAATGCTCTGGGAAAAAAGAGCCACCTTACTCACATAGGAGCACACAGCAGGACTCAATGCTGTCTCCAGGGGCTGCTAGGGCTGCCTGCCCTCCCTGCCAGCAGCAGGGAACACAGATAGCAGTGATGGAAGGAATCAGTAATTCCTTCCACTCTATCCCCATCACCAACTCTGCTGCACTTTGGATCTGCAAAGCTTGGGTTGACAAACAGAAGGGAAACAACAAAAAAGTATCCTCTTGGCATCTGATTTTATGAGCTTTAGCCACCCATTTGACGCCTAGCAGAAGGAGATTACACAGGCTGAATGGACAGCACGCTCAGCTGGGCTGTCCTTCTACTGTTCCCAGGCTGGAGGACTAGGGATGCAGGCTACTGCCCTTGGAGGTCCCACAGAGTACATGGGGCAGGGGAAATGGGACTGGGAAGATACACAGACCAGAAACATTTAAGAAAACAGCAGGCAGCGCTTGGAGCATGGCGGCTCTGAAGAGCTACAGGGTGAAGAGCAGGGAAAAGTAAGTTGGTGGTGAAAGTGGAGAGGCAGCTGAGAAACTCTAGGGGGTATAGATATTTAGGATACGGCAAAACGAGCAAATCCCAGGCATAAGGCTCAGCTATTACAGAAAGGAAGGCACACGCACAACTTGAAAAACCCACAGAAGCGCCACTTTCCCAAACTCAAGCCTCTCAGCAGGACAAGAGCAGCTGTTCGGACATGCTGGCTGTGAGCTGTGTGAGCTATTAGCTTTATGGGGATTCCCAGGGCAGCAGCCATGTCAGCCAGCAGCCTTTTGTGACCCTCTTTTGCCGTCATTGCCCCGGTCCTTCCTCTGGTTATTCTTGGAGCTGAGAACAGCCTCTTTTGGAAGGGGAAATGGCAACAGGCATGATACTGGTTATCAGGCTCAGTTTTGTGAAACAGATTATTACAGAGGTCTTATTTGCTGAATATCTCTGCTAAGATTAAAGGATTTTATATATTTTCAACATGGTAATAGAGGACTGCATTTATCTCCTAACAAGAGTGCTACATGTTACTACTGATCTCTTAATTCAGCACAGGTTACATAAAATTGCAGGAAGATGTCCCCATCTTGCCAGAAAGATAAGATACCACACTTCAGAACCAGCTGCAGACACAGTCAAGGCAAACAATTCTCAGTGTGCCACAAAAAAAACTTAATTGTTGTACTGCTCCTCTCCCAAAGGGCCTTCAATATGTGCTTTCTGGAGCAGAAGGTGACATTAACTCACTTGTGTGTTTATGTGTAACGGAAGTCCAGGAGCTATTCCAAGGAAATTCCTAGCAGCAGTTGCTAGGAACAATAAAGAGGAGAAGCTAGGTATAATAAAAAGGACAAAAGAAGGAAGCCACTAATTTGTAGGAGAGGACATACATAATTAGAATTGGGGTGTTAGAAGAAGGAGTTGGGGAGTGTATAAATAAAATTTCATTATCGTCCACAGTAGCTTTTCCCTTAACTATACATTTCCACAAATTTCATGAGAACAGAAATCAAACTAAAGACACACATTGGTAAAAGCTTTGACCCTGACAAAATGCTGCAAAAGAGCAAAAAGACTCTGCATCTCTTTGAGCACGTAAAAGCAATTGTCGTTTCCTAAAGCCATGATTCAGAAACACTAATTCTGTCCAATTTACTCAGTTACTCAGGATGACAATAAGAACATTTCTGAGTTCATCTGAGAACTTGGCTATGATGTGAAATGCCCTTTAGATTGGTGATTTTCATAAGCCTCTCAGCAAACTCGTCTCAACCTCACCCCTGTCACCACATCATTAATTTCTCTCTAAAATTGCAAAGCCCCACCTGGCTTCCATTCTGCACCACATCAGCACAGCCTGGAGTCATCAATACCAATACATATGCTGGACAACAATATACTGCATGTCTCTCACAGAAAGATCTTTCTCCTCCATGTTGATACAATGATAACCTTCCTAAAATGCAATGGACCAAAATATATAAAGAACCAAAAAAAAAAAAAAATTCTTCTTAATTGGTTATAAAATGGAGAAAACCCATGTTTAAATTTCCTTTTCTCGCCAACTCTCCAGCACTCTATAAGCAAGATCACGAGAGTTAATATTGCAGTAAGTTGCTGCAGCCATACTCTACCTTGCAGAACTATTTCTCATTTGAAGATCCACCTCACTAAAGAAAAATCTGACCCTTTAAGCAATTCTTACACAAAGACTATTGCTGATGCTTAGACCTTCCTTGGTTTTGTTCTTCCACACCTGCTCTTGTATGTGAGCTCTTCTGATGCTCTTCAACTGGAGAACCACAGAGGCCCAGGAACTGATAAAGCAAAAGGTTTAGAACACTAAGAAGAAAGGGGCTGGCTGTGAGCAAGGCTGCTGCAGAAGGGGGCCAAGCTAGGAGCTGAGGCAACCCTGGCAGAGTCCATTCCCTCCCCAATGGGACACTGTGCCCCAGGACCCCAGCCAGCAAGCAGACACAGGGGTGTGTTACAGGCTCCAGAGACAGCCCCAAAAAGGCAGGGTGAGCCCAGGAGCCCAGCCAGGTGCGAAAGGAGACAGAGCTACCACGTGGGCATGGATGGCCCATTCAGCAGAAGTGCCAGAGACAGACCTGGGCTTCTACCACGTCTCCTGGGAAGGCTGCTCAGGCTGCTACTACTTGTAGCTAAATAAAGATAAATAAACTAATGTGCTAAGAAAGAACATTTTAGAGTCTTGCTTTCATGAACTTTGTGGTTCTGAGAATAGTTTAATTTTCTTTTAGGTATTGAGAAGTCTAATTAACATAGATCTAGGAGCTAGACTGCAAGGGCAAATCCCACCACGTTCTGCAAGATTTGCCATGGAACCCAGAGTATTGGGAAATCATTACATTTCCATGCAAACGCATGGAAATATGCAGGTGTAAGGCCATAGGACCCTGGGCTGTGTGTTTTTTATCTTATTTGCAAGTTCTCAGTTTTATGCTGTGCTCCATTAAGATGAGGTGGGGAGTGGAACATTCTGGAAAGAGCAGGGAAAAATGTCCTCTGCCATGGGAGCTCCTGAATACTTCCTTGCTCCTTTGCTCTGAGATACCACTGGGTATTTCAGGCTAGAGAATTGTATCAGTGAGCTGCCTGCCAGCCAATAGCTTTTGCAGAGGCTGAAAGGAGGAGCAAGAAGCAAAGTAAAGCTCTTGCAAACTGGATGCTTTCTGAGGCATCAGAGGAGGTGGCAGGTCTTGCTGCAAATCAAAGTTAGTGTGGTTGTAGGCTTTACCTGGATCATCTTCTCACCATATCACATGCTGTTTCCTGAAGGGACAGGGACACATCTGTGAGGGCATGTCCTGTACCAGGATAACTTCACCCTGGGCTCAGCCCCCCTCACGGTGGGGGCTGCTCATTGACAAATAGTTATTGGTGGTCTATGGATTCCATGGAGCTTGTTCCAACAGTAGTCATAGAACTACTTTCTCCCAAAGACAACTACTACGTTTCAAACTGTTAGCACCCAAGTGGTACACACTGTGAAAACAAATGGTTAAGTGTCTGTGCAAACTATGCAGAGTCTCTGACTCACCCTTAATAAACACACTATTATTGACATTAAAAAATGTTCCTCCGTCAGACTTATGGTTTGATGTAAATCCTTAAAGGGAAGATGATTGGTATTATTGTTCCTATGCCACCCCATCTCTCCAGTCAACAGAGACTGGATTCATTTGTGTTTGACTGATCAAACTGACAGTCTATATTCCTAAGGCTGTTGGCAGCCAGCATAAGTCAGAGCAGGCCTGAAGTTGATTTAATTTATACTGATGGACCTGGTGGAACAGACTGACCTCAGAATGAACTTCATCCTACCTTTTTAGCCTTTTTCCTTAGCTAGGCTATATGCTACTCAGTGTAGCCTATCAAGGGTATAAATATGGATATATGCACACATTTTATTTTTCAGTTGAAAAACTGAAAGCCAGTGAATAATTTCCCCGATTCTTAAGTAGGTCTAAGACTGCCTCCAGGAAATTCTTTCCTGATTTTCTTTTGAGCTGGAATATAATTTGGGTAGTTCAGTCAAAACAGTGTAAATAATCACGCAGAGCAGTCAATGTAGTTCATAGTTTCTAGAGATTTAACACATTTAGATGGCATCTGAACTAGTGATGTAAAGAAAAAACTATACTTAAAGGGAACAATTTTTTAAAAAGCCAATAGTTACTGTAACTCTACAGCCCAGTAATATAATATTGCTACTGTAAGTAACAGGCCACAGGCTTTGTACTGAGTTTGAAAGACACAGGGGCTTGCCACCTTTACTTTGCCTGAACTTGTCTTGTTTTGGTTTTGACTTGGGTTAGTTTTAACTTTTTTTTTTCTTAGCCAGGTGACTAGGGCTATTTGCTGTGTTTTCATTTGGCATTGTATAATGCCTTCAGTTTTATACAGATAGAAGTAGCAAGTGACCATTCAGTGCAAAATGAGATATTTATGATTAACAAAGCAGTGCAGAAGAACACAGGCCCAGTATAATAGCAGAGGCCTTGAGAAGTGGGGACACAGATGAACTGTACTGGAGTATGATACTGGAGTATCTGGAATGATAAGAGGTGGGCACAGGCTGGCACCAAGGACCCCATGGCTCTAAACAAGTCACCAGTGCTCAGGTAAAATTCATATAGCTGGACAAAGCCAATTTCCAAGTATAAGAAAAAATAACAGGTAGCTAACATATGTAAAAGATACCATATACATTCAGGTGTACCACGTAAATTTGAAGGTATCACAGAGATGCAGACCAGTGCAAAACAAGCAAAGAATAAAAGCACACTAGCAAACATAAGTGACCCCAATGCACCCTCGAGCGAAAAAAGAAGCCATCAACACCACATTCCTCCAGGTAAAGGACTGTGGATCGTGACTTGCCGTAACAATCACATCAACACCCATCTGCAGCTACTGACATGACCCAGAGCAGCAGTGGAAAGGTGAGCATAAACCCAGGGAAAGGACTAGAAACTCTGTGGTCATGTAACAATTCTAACTGTATTAGTGAGAGGAGGAGGAGAATTTTAATACTGGTATTTTTGTCTGTAAGTATTTTGTGTAATAACACATCTTGACTAATAGTGGCTTAAATTGTTAAGATTTCAATTCTACTAACAAATTCTTGCTTTATGTAGAAAGTGTTTACCCATAAACAAGCTTTATTTTGCATGGTCTTATATTCAATTAACAGTTCCCGACATGTACAAATAACTGGAGCAGACCATCTAGATCAATACATAAGTATTATGGCCTATTACTGTGATACTGAAGCTTTCCAATTTACTGTATGCTGCATTTATTGCTACCTATAAACCTCTACAATAATAAACCATAAATATTTGATGCTCTGACACACCTGGCTCAGCCCTCTAAGATCTTTTGGTAGATATTATCAATTTTCTAAGAATAAACATACAGATATAAATGTATATATTCTGATTAGCTCACCCTAATTCAACTTTATTGTTCTGTATTTCGAAAGGTTGCTTATGACTACAATATTCAGGAGTTTGCACAAGTCTCTTTGCATCTCAATGCTCCTCAACATTTTTGAAGTAGATGAAATTACTTCATTTCTTAAAGAAAAATTCCAAATTCAAATCAATCTTTTTTCTTTCTGCATTCTAGGATCCTGTGACAAGAACTACTTATGGATAACTTCTTCCAAGTTCTTTTTTATTACAGAATTTCTGCTATTCCTTGTTGGCTCTTTGTGGGTCTTATATGAAAGTTATTCTTGTTTTGCTTTCCTGGGTTCACTTCTCCCACTGTGTATGCTCCCAAACTATTCAAAGTTTAAACCCACATATGATATAATTTTGGTTCTCAGCTTCCCTCTCATGTAACAAAAGGCTTTCTAGTGAAGGATAAAAGTATGGTCTCACATGGCAGCAGAGAAGGGCAAGAATATGACAAGGTACCTCTAAAATTTTACCCCCAAAGAGTGTTCAGTATGCAGTAATAGCATGAAACGCCCAAGAAATGCAAACAAAAATTAGCAAAAAAGCAAAAGCAAAAAAGAGGTATGACTAAGGCCTTACATCTTTTGCATTCACAAGAACACTGAAGGAAACTTTTAGCACAGAATAACAATGTTACTATTTTCCCTGTCTACAAGGGCAGTAAAAACTTCTGCTGTAGAAAAAAATGAACTGTGATGGTGACAGCTCTGTCAAACTCTCATAACTTACCTAAAGCGGCTGTGTCTCTGTGTTGTGTAACTGCTATTCCTGCACCTTGAACCAACATTACAGAAAAGGGTCCGCATGAAAGGATAAAGGCCCCGACTTGGTAAATCACGAGCTTCTAAGTAACCTAAAACCAAGCAGCAGCAGAAGTAAGACCAGTGACATTGCATTTGCAATCTGTGCTCCCTTGTCCCAAAAAGCCTCTTTGTCACCTGCAAGCAATGAAGTTGTATCAATGTCAGGTGTCTCATTTAAGAAAAACTCAATCAATCACCAGAGAAAATGAGTAACCTCTGTGTCAGACTGTGACAACAAGGTACAGATGACATTTGAGAGCAATCTTTGGAAAGCTGATTTTCCTGGTAGTAACATTATTGCAGTATCATGTGCTAGCTAGCCTCTCTGCCCAAAATCATGCAACCTGGATTAGAATACAGACTCCTTCACAAAGTAGTATTCCCTCTTTTCTCACAGGCTCTCCTAAGATGAAGGAACTGGTATTCAGCAACGTCTGAACATACATCAATCAAGACTGTCTAAACGGCCACTTTTCCATATCTTTGGAATTATCCATATCTCTCCATAAAGGAAATGTATATAGTGCAGATTCTCTCCAGATACTTCACTCTACAGGTCTACAATTGTTTTACCAAACTGATTTTTAATGTAGCTAAAGCTGGTTTATCCCCATTTACTGACATTGGTGAGTAACTGAATAAAAAAAATAAATAGATTAAAATATCATAAATAATTATTTTCTAAACGAAGTTATAGTTTGACAGGATAAATGAAAAAAAGTTCATCTTCTCTAATTGTAAATATCTACCTCACAGCCAGTCATCTAAACTCCATTACTCAATAGAAAGCAATAAATACAACTAAAACGCAAGTAATCTCCCTTACTCCAAAGTTGATGTTTAAAACTTGTCTTATAAATCAAATCTTAAACATTGTATCTCTTTTCCACTTAAATACAGCTTGGTCAGATCCACAGTTGGACAAGATTTAACCCCACTGTAGGACTTTTTCCTTTGACAGCACTACATTTAAGTCTCCCTTTCTAGGATATTTTTAGTGTTTGCTAAATACTTCTACAAGCAGAGGCAATCAAAATAGAACACAGGTGAAACAAAACATACAGTTTTCCTTGTATTTTGGGGGCTCCTGGAAGCGGATGGCAGCTAGAATCAGGAAAAGTACACATGGCCACAGTATTTCAGCGAGAGAGAGGACCTGGCAAAGGAAATCACAACATCATCAGTCTATAGAGCACAGGGTTTGGGAACAAATTATTAAAATTCATATGTCTTTCAATTTAAAATAAAAACATTAAATATCCTCTCTACAACTGCTTGAGGAAAAATAAGATCATTAAAGCGAATTAACAACTGACACTTCTATTTGAAATCCTTATAACTTTGTGAAATACACTTCAGAACAGAAAAGTAGTTTTCATTTCAATTTATGGTGTTTGTAAATACTTTCCTCTGGTCAAGACAGTGACTCCTGTGAGATGATGACAGTGACCTTCAACTCTCCCATACCTGAGCCTCCTAAGAAGCCAGCAGCATTCTGCACCTTGCTGCAATTCCTCATGCTCCCCTGAGCCCTTCGTGGTGGCACACCTCCTTGTCCTTCTCTGGATCCCTGGCTGCTGCCATTATACCCTTTCTGTCACCTGCAGTCAGTGCTCTCCAAAAGCTGTCTTCGTCATCTCCAGGAGGGAAGACCAAGTGAGACCAAGCTAACAGGCCAAATGGGATATCACCCAGTGCTCCCATTTCCAAGGCACACAAGCCAATGTGCCGCGGGACTCAGATTCTGAGCGTGTCTTCTCTGAGCAGTTTGCACATACAAAGTGCATGTTCACACCTCTGCAGAGGGGGCACAAACCCCCAAACAGATTTGAAGGAAGAAAAAAACACAAAGAAAAGCAATTGTCTCAGTGTTCAGCAGCAGAAAGGAAGAAGCTGTCATTCAGCCAAGTTTCAAAAGACTTCTAGATTCACTGATAACAGCATTAGGAAAGTGTGAATAGCGCACTCTAACAGAAACACAGTAGAAATGACAGCCATGCTGAAGATCTTCCATTAGAGGCTGTTAACGTCTCTGGAGCATGCTGGGGATTTTATTTCTAAACTGCCAGAGTTGAACCAAATCCCATCACAGAAGACATTCCTATTCTTGGTCATGTCAGAAAAATACCTAAGAACCATAACATAATGCTTAAAAACAAAATCCATTGGCAGAGTCTTCCCTGTGGAGAAGGACATCTCTGCTGAACATGAGACAAGGAACTAAAGGCTTTCTGAAATTGAGGGAAATTACCATTTATCTAAACTGATCCCACTCAAAACAATGCAGGAGCCAACCTAATAAAAGTGAAGATGGTCCTTTCAATCTTTTAGGGATCAGCAAGGGCCGGCTGCTCCCCAGGGTGCAGGGATCTGTGCATAACAGTGCCACCCAGCAGGGCAGGGGACCCATCCCAGGCACCCTAGAAGGGGAGCAGGACAGGCCCAGCTATCACAGCCAGCCTCAACCAGGAGTCCAGATCCTTAGTCAATGTCACAGCAGGTCAAGCCAAAGAGTGGCCAAGCACAAGGGCTAAGCTGAAGAGCGCTATCCCTCTGACTTCTCCCAGGCAGGAGCGGAGGGCACGGAAGTCCCATTTTGGCTGGGCCTTGGGCCCCGACGAGGCTGCTCAGAGCCATTAAACTTAGCAGAGGCCCAGGGCCCTGGCAGCATCCTCCCCTCCTCGGCATATTCATTCCCGTTTCTCCTGTCTGGGGTCAGATGGAGGGCCTTGCTGTGGAGTAGAGCCATTGCTGAAGAGTGTCTGTGGGCTGTCTGTGGGGAATGGAGCCAGGCACGGCAACTGAGGGAAGGGGCACTGCAGGAGAGAGTTGGAAGGGATGTCACCAGGCTGCCCAGGAGAGGCTGGAAAAGGTCCAGCTGTCCCTGGGGGCACACACCACCATAACAGCCCATGGTCAGTGGCTGGGGGAAGGTCCCACAAGAAGTTCAGGTGAGCGGTGGGAGACCAGGGCTCAGGGATTTTATAGGGGAAGGCCCTGGGCAGCCGCAGGCTGGGCTCCCTGGTGCCACCTCAGGGCTCAGGGCAAGCCCAGCTGGCAGCCAGGGCACAGCACCAGCCAGCTGCTTGCTCCCTGAAGGGCAGGGAGCCGGGCAGGATGCCCGGGCAGCAGGGCCCTTGTCAGGAAAGGCCTGACCAGCAGTGACCTGGCAAGGCAACACGCTCTGCTGGGAGCCTGGATCTCCAGGAGAGCCAGGGCTAAGGCTGAGCCAGGAAGCCAGCCTGCAGCGAGGGTCAAACACAGCCCTGCCATCTCTGGCACAGTCCATGGGAGGAGGGTACAGCTTGGACCAAGACTGCTGCTCCTGCTGACACGAATTTGGGATACGAACTGAGAAGGCAGGTGCAGAGGAAACAACAACAGGTTGGAGGACTCAATGAACCACCAGCAGGCTGCAGATATTAAGCATGCAAAACTGATCTTAATGAGTAAGTTATCTGTGGTAAACACGGGAAAGTAATGCTGCTGTATAGGGCTTACTTGTGTTCAAACAGGAAAAGTGCCTACAGAAGGTGCAAAGAAAGAACATTTGCGAGATTGCAGGATTGCAGTCCTTGCACAGCTGCTTTGCCCAGGCACTGAGGGGAACTGGAGCCTGTGAGCTCATGACATTCTGGGGAGATGCACCTGGGAGGAATGGTGAGTTTTGGTAACAGAGATTTAGGACCCAGCTGATTTTAATTTCAATTGTCCTCTAAATTTAGGGCATCAGAATTCGGGAATCAGATTTCATCCTTTACCCAGCTACAAATTTGGATGGTAATAAACATTATTTAAATGATAGTTAAGAAATGCAGCAATGGAAAATTTGCCTGGTAGTGTGTATCTCCCTCGCTTCTAGAATCTGTAGTTCTGAAGTAAAAGCTTCTGAAAACAGAAATGAGAATGTGTCTTTGGCACAACTGCAATTTCAAACTCCAACAACTGTACAAAAGAACCTGTCCTGCCTTTGAACCATGTTGATAGAAGGTGCTGATGCCAATCTGAATTTCAGTCAAAAGATCTGTTCCTTACAGAACTCTTACATCTGTCACAGCTCCTTCACCCTTCCCTGAGTAATATCAGCTAATGCCACATGGCACTCAAGACACTCTCTTAGTTCAACAGCCCTCACTTGTCTTCCAGCCCTAACTGCTGACAAATAACCATGAGGAGAAAATTGTCTTATACAGACAGATCTACATGATATAAAACAGAGCTGAAGCACATCAGACCTTTCAGGAGGTGCTTCTCCAGATTCACAGGGGTCTGACCACCTCTGCGTAGGTGGATGATCCACCTGGATTTCTCCTCCAGTAACTGCAGATGGAGCACCTTCACAGCTCAGCCTTTGCACAACAGCACACAAGGAGGTTTTGCAAGTTCCCCAGGGCATCTTCTGCCTCTCAACAGACAGAATTAAGTTTGCTTTGGACCACCCTTTTAATTCCTGGTATGGAGAAGTCTGCATCTCAGTAAGTTCTCTATTCAGGAAATCTACCATTTAGGCAAACTTAAAACTTACATGAACTAATATTTTTTCTTTCAGAAATATATGAGGGAACACTACACAGAACAAGAGGAGAAATAGATCCACATGCAGGAAAACAGGAGATACTGAGAAGCCACTTGATGCACACCAATTGAACATACAGAAGTGTTCAGGCATGGAGAAGAATATGACCAATAGCATTCTTCCCCCAAAAGTATATTTTGTATTAAAAAACATCACTTTCAATAATTTGGAGAAGAAGTTCCTCTCTAAGTCACAATTTTATTGAGGTTAAATATTTCTGAAACTAGAAGCTGTGTGTTTATTTAATTGAAACAATCCTATCTAAAGCAGCCAGCACGCTTCACTGAATATCCCCACATCATTACAGGCAAGCGAAATCTGTGTGAAACTATTAATTGAAGTGACCTTTTTTTCCCACAAAAATGTTCTCTCACTTGAGAAAATTCACTTCCTTCTATCCCAAAAAATCATTTCAATCACAGTAAAGGTGAATGACATCTCTTATCTAATTTTCATCATTTTAATTTTGACTTCTGTTGAAGTAGCTGCTACATTCTTTTGCATATTAGAATTTGAAAGGTTTAATCAGGCTTTGAAGAGCAGATAAGAAAGGAAATTTAGAAGTTTATACCATTTTAATACACAATACATTCCCTGTATCTAGACTTTGATCACAGTCCTGCAAGCTTTCTTACATTACCTATAAGTACCTGTAACGTGAAGGAAATTGATTTTCCCCCTTGCCACTGCTACCAGCATTTGCAGTATCTAACGCTAATTAAAAGATAAGCTGTGGCCATTCAAAACTTTTATGAGATTTCTGTCTCATTTGCAAATTGGGGAGCATTGCTGCATTCAGCCATTTTAGAATTAAAACAACACATTGTTCTCTACTTGTGTTTTCAGCAATTAGGTGACCAAAGGCAAAACAAGAACCACTTGCAGCCAGCCTGTCCTTAACAATCTGCAGTGAAAAGGGAAAATCGATAGACACACTCTTTCCAACAAATACTAAAAAATTTAAAATATTCATTTTTTAATCATTTCCACTCACCGGTTGCCTCACACGGCAGAGCCAATTTTTCCAAAACAGAGCCTTGAATTGGTGTACAGCATGCCCCATATCTTCTTTTCTCTCCTTCGTCCACTTGCAGAGTGGCTTCTTAGGGACTTTCTAACTCAGACTCATCTCACCAAGCTGTCCAAACGTATTATTCAGAAGCTGATTAATTCCAGCACTAGAGAATAGTGCAAGAGATTTGCCTGCTTCCTGAGAAAAGATGAGATTATGTTTCTGCCTCTTGTTTTGCTTTTGTTGAGGAATCTCATCTTTCCGTTTTTCTCCTCAGTGCAATGAACAGTAAGGGGATGGGTTTATATAAATGCCTTCAGGCTGCTTTACTCCACAGCACACATTCTGCACTTGCACTTGTTTCTACTTTTCTGGAATAAAAAATGAATGTAAACAAGGTGGGGGCGAGGAGCGGGGAGAATATGTTACACACATTCGTCTTTTTCCAAAGTTTTGTGACTTTCTGTCACTCCAGTGTTTATGTCAGTTTGTTTGCAGATGCTTATATTTTTGAAAAAAAAAAACCAAAAAAGAATAGTAGGAAAATAAATAGGAAAATAACACTACTTCACCACATAGCCCTAAAATGTCAGTATGCTTCTAGAAGATCCTTATAAGTACCCATCTAGCACTGTAGTGGTCCCATTGCATCAACATATGACTGTTGAATTTTCTCTCATGGAGGGTGTACGTTTGACATTTCATTCTCCTTTACCTACATAGAGGTGGAATATTCCAGCAATAGAAAACTATGTTAATTAATTGCCACATGCCACCTGGGATGAAAATCAATCTTACAGCAGAACTTCTTTCAGCAAAGAAAGCAATTCCTTCTGCAGAAGGGGAGCCTGTGCAGACCTGTGGTAGCAGAGCCACTGGGAGACCCAGGAGGAGTCTGGTGGTGCAGAGGATGACCACCCTACCCACCAGTATGCCACTGTGAGCACAGTGAATGATGTTTCATAAATGAATTGCCTAAGACTCTGATCCCAAAAGTTCTCTCTGTGGTCAATAGAGACACATAATCAGGCATTATACAAGGTAATTCAAACCACCTAGAATCTGAGTCATGATTCACACACACATGTAGGACAGCATGATGCCTGAACAAATATTCTTTATTTCTTATTATTGCTGAGTAAATTGCATCATTGCACTTTCTGCAAATGCAAATGTATTCCTGTTGAATGAAAGACACATCCTAACATTCATAGCTATTTTTCCCCATTAAGAGTAAAATCCCCCAAAATATAAAAACTTTTTGGATACAGAAGTCATCAAAGAGGAATCCAACTTCCATTAGATTTAAGCTAAGGCAGCAATTTAAAAAGTTACTAAATCTGCTTCTTCTGCAGTGAACAGCTGCACATCTGTAGGTCAAATTAATTGTGCCAGTTTCCGTGGGATGAGGACCAGCTAGTGTTGAGTGCCTTAGCTTCACTTTCCCAGGCTCTGAATTTGCATCACCCAGCAGCAGTTTTGCCCTTCAGAGCATGTTGTAAACTTAGTTACTCCACTTCCTGGGAAACTGAATGATTAGTCTGTTAAAATATCTGTATTTGAAACAGTGCAAATTTCTGTTTTAATTTTTACCTTTTCCATGGGTTCAAGGAATAGAGAAAAAAACAGACTAAGTAAGTGTCATGAATTCATAAACTTTACATACTGGTCAAAATCACCTCCCAAAAAGCAGAAAACACAGATTAAGTCATGGCAGAATACAGCTAGCTAAACACCTTTATTTCTCAAATGTGGTAGAATTTCCTTTTATATTCTCTGCTCTGAGACTGAAAAATTACTGAAGTAGTCATTTAGTTCAAATAGAAATTTGAAAGTCCTCAGGACATACTAAAAAACTAAATAGTTTAGTGTTTACCTGAATGACATTGAGCACATATGTACTTCTGAGGCAGGATAATCTAACACCTCACCAAGGAGCTCCACTTCACACCTGGATGGCACTTCTGCTTTTAGCAAAGCAGTGATAAAATCCTTGCTATTTCAGAGTATGGACAGTCATTTTGCTCGCTAGGATCAAAGGTGACATTCTGAGATAGGAGTGATGCAGATTCTGTGCACAGTAGAAGTATGCATTTTTAAATTTTTTTTTTCAGGAACTGAAATTAAATACTGTTAATTGTTAATATGTGTGGGATCACACAGCCATTCTGGAATGCCGGGGAGCAGAATCTATAGAATGTGATTTGAAGGAAATTATAAATTACTCAGCATAATGAATTACAAGCAATTACTTATCAAAGCAACTGATATGGAAGACAGTTCCTGTCTGTAAGTGTGTGAGCTAATTTGCCAAATTATTTTGAACATGTCTTTATGCAAAATCTCTGCTTATCCAACTGTGATGTGTTTAATTTATTATGCTCTATATAATTACATTGTCATAAATGTGGCTTCCATTTTTTAATGCTAAACAGATTTTCATGGTAACAGGAACCAACTATTTTGTATGCAATTAGTGTCCAGTACTAATGAACTACTGACTCCCCATTTTACTGTATAAGACACTCAATAGGCAAACACCTTTCACCATCAAGTTTTGTTGACTTCGTTTGTCCTCTTAATTCATTATATATTCCTATAGAAATTCATTCTTGCCTAGGTTGTTGTCCTCCAGTAGCAGACTTGTTTTCTCTAGAATGAAATTTAGGAAAGTATGAGATATCCCATGAATATTCCACCAAGAACAATTGCTGCAGTGACATTCTGGGAAATTACTTCTAAAAGTAATTTTAGAAGATACAGATTGTATGAGATTGATTGTATTATTTTAAATGTCATAGAAATATGAGAATTATTAAATCAAACCATCACGCCTCCACCCCCAAACCAAACCCTTAGCACAAAAATATGATCATATGAAAACGAAGCACAGAAGCCGGAAAATCAAAGGAGTGCTGAATATATTTGAAAGATGTATCAGTTATATTGCTGCCATCCTGGAAGCTCTTTTGAATCCCTAGGTTTCATCAGGACAGCATCAAGCAGTATCCTGTGCAAGTACCAGCCTTAAATGCCTATATTAACTATATAATTATTTCACTATAAACAACAGGTAATAGATATATTAACTGAATGCTTTCAGGGCTCCTAGACAAAGTGGTTGTAGTCAACACCAACATCTTGTATATTGCAGGGCAAATTAGAAAGCCGTGGATTTCATCATGTGCTCCACTCACTCCTTTTGGAATGGCAAAAAAACCAGGCTCAGAATTGGGTCTTTAAGTAAGGAAAAGACAGAGTGACCGGCCCTTTTCTGCTTCTGCTTAGCTTTAGCAGGCTTTGCTGCAGTTTTAACTTAAAACGTTACATTTATAATGTACAAAATCACTGGGGCTGAAAAGGCAAAAAACCTCCTCCCAGCATCCAGCTCTGGTTTTAAAACTTGACTGCTTTATAATACATACTGTCAACACGCCATGTCTAGCCTACAGTTTTAATACAGTGCAATTAGAGTAAGCTGGCAAGCACTTTCAAAGAAACATAATTTTATATGTTAAATAGGTTAGAGCCTGGGAGCCAAAAATACTGTTTGGTATAGACAGGAATGCAGTCAAATCATGTGAGAATATGGCTGGGAGTCTGGCAAACTAACCTATTTTCCTATCACCACCCACTACTTCTTTCACACAGTTTATTGAGTGATCACAAGGCTTTCCTTTTAACATTAATAGGAGTACTACTTGTAAATATTTGCGTGGGCCAGATGTGTGTTCAGACAAAGTGCCTGCAGGATGACATCAATTAGTAGCATCTTTCCTGGGAGACGCTTCCTGTGTGCAAAGTTAGGGCCTGATGAAAAATGTCAGTTGTGGGCAAGGTCAAATAATAGGGCTGATTAAAATGGAGCTGTGTGTTAAACCAACAAAGCAGACCCAATCTCCCAAGGAGGCTGGTAGTTTGTTTGAGCTTCTGGGGAGCTCCAGGAAATTTACTCTTGTAAAATGACAGACTGATAGTAAATTGAAAATTTTCTCACAGTTACAAACTCAGCGCCAACAAGAAGCATCTGGAATCAGGCTCATGTGTCATGTAAAACCAGCTCTTGTCTGTCTTTTGCTGCTGCTTCATTTTGTTTGTAGCCCAAGCAAAAGCACTGTACCTGTCAGCATTACTCTTTCTTCTATTATTGTACCTCAGAGTTTCAGATTTAATGTTGCACTGTTCAGTGACCTCCTTTCTCTTCAGCAGAAGACTTTTTGGAGTCGTAATTTAATCCATATTCTGGAGTATAATATTAAATGGTAATTATTTTAGAAAGATAAAACATGACTTTTAGCCACTCAAAGACTGAGACACTTTCAGAGAAAGCAAACCTCAACATCTTGTAGCAAACCATAACAGTGACATCAAATCGCACGACTGTGCCTTCTTGTATTCAGTTGTTGTATGCAGATCCAATCCCCAAAACCCAGTTTGCTGCTTTGGTTTCTTTCACCTGTCTTCTCAATAGAAATGAAAAACATCCCTGATTCAACCATATAAACATTTTATTTAGGGGAATATATTGAAATCCAGACTTGAAAAAATACACAATGCACTGAAAATCCTTTACAAAGAAGAATGTTAAAAAAAAAAATGTTGCTTATCACACGTATATATTTTCAAGAAATACTGAAATTATCAAATTCTTTCACTTGGTTTTTAAAGGATGGCTAAAAACATTTGTTGTCTAACCACTCCTAGACATGGGTCATTCCAAAATGTTCCTTTTCAAGATTTCTCACACCTTTCATTGAAGAAGATCCTTCTCTGAAATATATCAAGATGCCAAAAAAAAAAATCCACTCCTTCAAATCACTATCTGAGTTACTGCACTTTTTCAGTCTCTTGCAAATGTAAAACCATTGCATTATAGCCTGTCTTCATTATGATCTCAAACGTTTCTTTAACGAAGTGGTAGGAATAGGCCAGAACACCATTGGTAGAAACCACTTTTTTGTCTCCTCCTGCTTCCACTCTATTCGTATCTTCTGCCTTCCTTCTTTGCTTTTATCCCTTTTGATCTCTGGATTAAATTTATTGTATAGTGTTTTGCTAGGTATAGGATGGTACAGAGAACCACAGCAGGCCCTTGATTTGAAATGGGTTTCTGGAGCTTGCAGGATTTGTAAATCTACCAGGAGACACTACACTGTGTAATATTGAACATATATATAATACCATATATGTTTTCTATAATATCACCACTCCAAATCCTGATTCC
The DNA here is from genome assembly GCA_014706295.1 of Lycocorax pyrrhopterus obiensis. Classification (NCBI taxonomy): domain Eukaryota; kingdom Metazoa; phylum Chordata; class Aves; order Passeriformes; family Paradisaeidae; genus Lycocorax; species Lycocorax pyrrhopterus. The sequence goes on from JACSVZ010000002.1 coordinate 79,677,627, forward strand.
TTTTCTACAGAAAGAATGTGAATGGCCAATATTGAACAACGGACTTGCATATAAAACCTGTAAATATTGTATAATTCTCTGTAAAACCTACAGGAAGGTAACTTCCCGGCCGGATGCACACAAGTGACTCTCTTCTTTATCTCCCTGCCCAGTTGCAGTCATAAGGGAAAATACAATTGTTCTTATCAGGGTAACATTCTGGCAAGTTTCCTCTGAAGTTAGGAGAGGTATTTTATTGCACATCAGATGTGTCTGTAGAGCTGCGTCCTGCATTAAGAATACAGCATCAGAGGATGGGGAATGGCAGAAGCAGGAGGATACTTGGTATCCTTTGAACTTTAATTTTAAGCTTTCATATACCCGTTTTACACTGGTGGGAAGCACAGAAGTAAAATATTTTAGCAGAAAGAAATGTACGGTGTTGTAAGGAACAGTGGGAAGGAGGAAGGACATACCGCCAAAAGGTGAATGGCTCATCTTTCACGGGCTTCTGCCAGGGTCTTGGCTATTGATTTAATACAATAGTTGCCTCACCCCATGAATGCACGACCCTCAGCTCCAGCTCAGCCAGGCCACAAGACCATTTATATTTTAGCATCTAGCATGTAAGAGTTTTCATATTAGTGCTCAAAATAGAAGTGCCTACATAATATGACTATAAATACAAAAGCTTTGTCATTTCAATTGACAGCACACATTGCTAAAATAATTCAAGAAATTCTTTTTAACAAGTTTCCAGATTCTTGCTGTCCTTCCTTTAAAAAGACAAATCGCATCATTTTAGATTCATACCCCCAGGACAACAGTAGTCCTGTAGTAGTCGTACGTAATATGCATCCCCAGAACTTCACAGAGTCACATTAGGTGTTTGTTTTCTAGGTAAAGCATATTTTCTTCTCTTTAGGTACTTCTTATTAAGTATTTCTTAGACAACAGTGAACTGTCTCCTCCAAAACAATACTGGTCAATTTGGTATAAGCTTTCCTTCACCACAGAGTGCAGCATGCACTGAACTGATCTCGTTTTTATCTCCTTGTTACTGTTTCGAGAGCAGGACCTTGAAGATGTGCTTTGTTGCTTGTTTGCCAAAGGACCTCACAGACTTCATGCAATGCCAAGGCAAGAACCAGGCATAGTTAAACACTGATTTTTTTTTTTTTTTAAATAAGAGAGAAACAGTTCAAGTAAAACATGGAGCCATTCCCACCTCCCTCCTTCCCTTAAGCTTAGGGGAAAAAAGGCTTTCTCTGAAAACTTACATTCACTGTATATCCTGAGCATAAATGAGAAATTGTAGGTTTAAAATTTAAAGAAGACTAAATTGTAAATTTCCAAAAGTTACTAATTTGTTTTTCAGCTGAAAAATTCATCAAATTAAAGGAGACTGATGCTCATTGTCACTTTTCTGTTCATGAGTCACCCTTCCTTGCTTCATGTTTTCATTGCACCGCTTCCAGTCTCTGCCACTTGGTGAACGTGCCTACTATTAACATCACTCTCTTATAGTTCTAACCCTTGTGCTTGTTAACAGCACTGCAGACTACAATCCTCACAAAGAATATCTGATTTTGCTGAGCCAGCGACAGCTGTTCTGAGAGCTTATTCAAACCTTTTTGACCCGTGACCCCGACTAGGACTGGACCCTCCCCCACTGCAGTAGAAAGAAGGAAAGGAAAAAAAAAAAGAAAAAGAGATAAACACATTTTCTTTAACTGACCACATATTTACACTCAAACCACAGCAGCAAAGCAGCAATAAGTATGATTTTAAAAAACTCCAAACACTTAGACCAAAGATAGTGGAAAAAACTGCAATTGCAGAAGGGGTTTTGATGGCATGTACCATGAAGAGGTATTTTCCAGTTCTTCAGAAGAACTGAGAACCATTGCAACAGTGAGTGCTACATCCTGAGAATGGAGATGAATACCAATTTAAAAAAAAAAGAAACAAAGTAAAAGGAAGGGGGGGAAAAAAGGGCTACCATAATACAGGCCTGTGAACATGCTGTGCTTCTCCTGAATGCCTTCAGTTCCTGTTCATAAGCAGGAGCCTTGCTTCAGCAAAAGATTGCTAGTACTTCAATGCAAAATTACTGAATGCGTAAATATTTCCTGGGTATTGATTCAATTCTTTAGTTAAAATACTGTTGGATCAATATCTAGGCAGTACAGATATTCAACAGCTCAGTGTCAAGTCCTTAATGCTTAGAAAATTCAGTCCCACACTTTGCAATTTCATGAAATTTTAATATATGAAAATAGTATTGTTTATTTGTCAAAGTCTGCAAAAAAATAAACTGCATTCACTTTAAGTTTTCTTCACAAGTAAAGGAACAAAGACAATTATAACTTATATACTTTTTTTATAACAACAAGAATATGATTAGCATTTCTAAGCTAATTTGCTGGTATGCACATACTTGGCAATAAAGTTTGAATTTCTCTCTAGTTTTTCTTTTACAGCTGGGATAAATAAAACTTTCTCATGTATTGTCACAGGCTTGTCCTTCACAACAGATCCAATTTCCAATTCACAGAAAAGTGAGTTTTATATCCAGCAATGCATAACTAAGCGAAACTTAACTGACGTCCATTCAGCACATTCAGTTCCCAAAGAACAGTGACATAAATGATTAACTTCCACTGACACGGAATGCTGGGAGTTATTCTGAGGCAAAAGACCTGTAATGCACAGAAGTCACAACCGTGACTGGATCTGTACAAAGGCCTTCTCCTTCTCTAAAACAAAGATGGATATTTCATACTTTCCCAAGACTCTTCTTAATGAAATATCCCACTAACTTCTGTGGCCTCTGCTGGTACTCCGTAAGGATATCATGTGAGCTGCTGATCTGATCCCCTTCAAGCCGATTCAGAAGAGTGACACACACTACGGCAGCTAGAAATTAAAAGACAGCATGAGTTAGGAATGACACTCTTGCATTTTACAGTCCAAAAGCATAAACATTTGAACAAGAGAAAACAAACCCCAAAAAAGGGTGGGCAGTACCATAAGACGCTAGGGGACGAGCATGCTGTGGATGATACAAGGTAGAAATAGTTTAAGAGAACCGATTGCTACATTAATAAAGCCAGAGCTCTCAGGCAGTTGCAGATACTTATTGTAATATCATGATTCTTATGTTTTCCCTGATAGGAAGCATATGTCACAAGTACCCAGGACCTGACTGGTAGGAAGTGACCTGACACACTGTTCTAGAAGAGGTAGTTACAGTCCTCCACTGAGTGCCTGTGCTGTAGGTGCTATCCCTCAGGAAGCAGCAGATAGGCTGCCTCCACATTCATGGACAGGGAACACTGCAAGCACATGAGGACCTCAAGGATCATCTCAGGTTCATCTGCTGCCTTTCAGTAATCAGATCCCCAAAGGCAAAATCCCTCCTTTCACTCAAGCTGAGGTCTATCACTTAACCCTATAACTCTGCTCTGTCTGGAGTTTCTGCCAGTGACAATTTGCAGAGCACAAACAGTAAATATGCATTACAGCCATACAAAGCAGAGACAGCAAAAGGCCTCCTGAATTGCTCAGGGATAGCACTGGTTGGGTTTTTAATCAAGCCAATAAGAAAGGAGGATGTTTGATATAACCATTGGCCTTTTTGCTTCTATTTCTTCATTTTGTCCTCCTTGAGCTTAAAGGAGTCTGAGAAACATCAGTGTTTTAAATTGGCATATTGCTTGCTAAGGAAAGTGAGAGAAGACCGTTAATATGGTGAGAAGAAAGACACTGTATTACATTATTTGTAATTGCTCTTTTTTACTTAGCCTGTGTAAAAAAAAATTTAAAACTCATTTTTTGATTTGGAATGGTTTATTCATGATGCTACTAAAAATCGTCAACTGTTAAAGAATCATAGTCTTAAGTCTACAGAAAATAATTATATGTTCCATTTGATATTAAAGTATAGAAACTGAGCATAATTTTATATATATATATATGAGAATCACCTGATTGCTTAAACTAAGCAGTTGCTTTTTGTAAACTTCAAAAGCTAACTGGAGAAAACAAATTAATGCCATAGGGTAATTAGGTACTTTAATGATTTACATGGTTTCCACGGACTGGAATAGCAAATGACAGAAATAAACTGTGTAAAAACTACGTAAGGAAGTTTGATAAGTTGTGACACAAACCAAACAATTGTAGCAACAAAATTATAAGCAGAAATATTTTATACATATATATATGCAGCAGGTATGTTAACATTCAGTTGTAGTTTTTAGCCACAAACCCCCTGCAATACAGAAAATTTCCTATAACTTGGATAAAGTGACTAAGTTAGTTTACCTTTGACACAGCTGAGATTACACATAGCAGCAAATACAGAAGACTCCATCTCGATGTTTCTGACACCAGAATCATAAGCATTCTTCAAATATTGCAGTTTTTCTTCTTCATCATATAAGCAGATTGCACCATCCAACCTGCCCTGTCCTAGAAAGAAATTTTGTGGAAGATTTCAGAGTGATGTAGTCACAGAGCAAATTCAGTTTTGAAAACATCCAGTTATTACAGTTTCCTCTATGCAGTGTTCAGCTTTTACTAGTACTCTTTATTTTCGTGCACAAGACAAATAGGAAGAAATGTTTCTTAGCTATTGCTAGAGCTTCTACACATTACTTGTATTTCTTATAAAGTGAATCATGGCAATTTAATTGGTCTTCTTCAGCTTCAATTCTCAAATTCATAATCAGAAAAATGTACTTAGTAGATTCCCACATGTACAGCAAGCATCAAAATTCCACAAAAAACTTTAAGTTGTATGGAAGTGCTTCATTTTTAGTATGTTTAATCACTGTCTAAAAAAACTACCAGGCTTGAAAATGCTTTCCTGTCTCTACCTTAAAAGGATGAACATTTTATTACTTACGGACTTTCTAAGGTAAGAGATGAAGAGTCTCTTAAGCTAACTAGCTAACATTATTGTAAATTTTTGAGAAAATTTTAATTCAAATTATTCAAGAATAACACCTACAGAAAAGACAGCAGCAGGTTATGTACAGTAGAGTTAAATTACACTGTACTTTACTCAGTATCTTCTTGGGTTTGAGAGATTTACTTGTAAATTGATGCCCTCGATCCCGTTCTCAGCTTTTGCTGTATGAGTTTAAAACATCCCTGACACTTTTTTTTGGCGTTGCTTGCACCTGTGGCTGGTGCCTGAGACACATGAACTGCAGCGTGCTCCTGTCCAAGCTGGAGCACTATGATAAAGATCATTTGTCACCTACTCAGCAACAGGTAGAGAAAGTGGGATCAGGTGCCACTTACACTCTGTACTCACAAGATTTGAAAGATGTTTCTGAATGAACATCTAGATTTGGGACATCAGAAAAGCACTTAATGTCTGTAATGTATCCAAAATAGGCCTTGCAGGTTTGTGCCTCCTACATAGCAGCACTGACACAACTCAGTAAAATATTATCTTTGGTTGTCTGATCACTGCTTTGCTCAAAAATGAAAGAAGTTCCAACCCTTATTTTAGAAAATATTTACTTTAGGTACTTAACTAGTTCAAAGAAAACCAACTCTAAACCAGTCACAAATAATTCTCACTCCTCTAATCCCCTAGGACGCTGCAGTAAATCACATAAATTTTGTGATAAATATACCTGACAGGTACATGGGAAGTGTATAGTAGACTATATGAACTTCAGAGGATCTATTAAAACTGGGGAAAAATCTCCACAAAATTAAAAGTTTGATACAGCAAACTGCTAAGTACAGTGCTTGATTTTATGTAGATGAAAAATAGGTTTTGATTGGTGAGACAAGCCAGAGTAGGGAATGAGATCTCTTAGTGAACTGGAATCTTAATGTTAATATATTATTCAACATTTACCTACTGCTGCTTACCAACACTCTTCAGTTACTCTACTGCCACCCTTACCTTCATAGAAATCCAAAGTGCACATGGTGTTTCCAATGACTGTATTGAACTGACCGATTTCCTTACTGCACTGCATCAGCTCCTTAGCCAGCTGTTCATCCAGGTTAGTGCTGCGAATTACTGTCTTTCCCAGGACAACCTGCTCCAACTGAGGTTTGAAGGTGGCATCTACAGACTGCCTAGTTATAACCACTGAGCCTGGCTCCAGACCTGCAGCAAAAGGAAATAGATATAGCTTCACAATGTAGTTAACAATTGGTTTCCAGACACATAAAACATACATCGTGACCCAACCTGCTTCTTTTAAAGAAGCAATTTTGCCTCTGAATCCACCAAGAGAAGTTTTTTGTCCATGTCTAGGTGCTTCAGTTTATTATTGCAAATAATTTCTGAAAGAATGGAATTTTTCCTTTCTCACTTCTTTCTTATATTTTCTGTACAAGACAGGAATGTCCTTCTTCTCACATTGTCAGATCTTTAAGTGCATTTTCCCTATGCAAAAGCAGAGGTTGCCTTTCAAAATTACAGAAGAAAAATGATGCATCTCCTGTGGAACACTGTTCTGACCATTAATCTCTTACATGCAGAGAGATGCTTTACTCTCCTGCAAAGGCACTTTGGTTTGCAGAAAGAAAGAAAGAAATCAAGAGGGGAATTACCTATTCCACCAGAGGTGCCAATGCGAATGATGGTTATGTCGGAACACTTGGCATGATACAACAGTTTGATCAGCTCATGCAACATGATAGAAATAGAAGGAATGCCCATACCATGCTGAAAAGAAAGCATAAATTAATATTCCACATTCACATAGACAACACAAAATATATATGGAAGAAGGAGCTGGGCATTATCTCCTTCCTGATACTGTTTTCCCAAATGCCACCTAACTCACTCCCACAAAAGCCCAACCTCTGGGCCTACAGAAAGATACTGAAAGGGCCTACAAGTAGATTTCCACTGGCTTTGGCAGACTGTGGATGAAATACAATATTTCTAAAAATCATTAATTACAGAACATTTACATTCTCAAAAGTATAAAGAGTGTCCTTTCCCAACAGCTGATTAATGCACTTCATTATGGAGCATTTCTTAAACACAAGGAAAAACCCTACTCTGATTTTTCACCAACCTGAAGTGCTAGCAAATAGTTAAGCTAATTTTTTTCAAAACACAGACATCGTGGTTTAGCCTTGATGTTCAGCACACAGAAGTCCACATTAGTTTGCACAATATTATGATAATTACAGCTCACAAGAAAGGGTGCAAAATAATGCTGCAGTTTTGCAATTGCAATTGAAGCATGTAATTCTACCTACAAATTAAAGCTACAAATTTCTTTAAAATGCATACATGAGTTGGCAGCACCAGTCCCATGGAATGCTACTCTTAAGCATATTTGACAGTGCCATTGCAGATACACAGCTCTGGGCATGATACAGACATTTTTTCCAACAAGCCACATGTGCCAAGTGACCTTTTTTCCCCATTATTCAGGGTACAGAACAGGGATGAGGCAACAGTAACTGCTCAAAAAATCTATAAGGCCGTTCCTGCAACACCTCAGTGGTACACTGAGGAAAAAGGATGCAAGAAGGAGCAAAGATATTGGAGATGCTCCCTCTTACAAAAAAGGGCTAAAAAGGAATCCTTAATTAGCTGACTTGACTATTTTGAGCAGCCTGATCTGGTCTTGTGAAGCATTTAAAAGAAACACGCATTCAAACTTTCTGCTTTGAACAGCATCAAAACTGAACTGTGTCCCATGTCAGGCAAGGGGAAGTACTTACACTGACGGACAAAACAGGCCCCACTTTGTACATTGCGTAGCGGTCGGTGCCCGCGCAGATGTTGGGGTAGTCACAACCGGGGCCTCCGAGCCCCAGCTCCTCCGCTATGTAGGCGATAAAAGCTTTCATCCGGGAAGGACTTCCTCCGACACACACAAACTGCGGTGGACAGTGTTCAACAAAACAAAATCAATTGCATGATTCTGAATGTCAAAGAACATCCAAAGAACAACAAGAGTATGCAAACGCCTTCAGTTAGCAGAAATTTATTCCCAGATATGGTGCTCCTCATAATCATTCTAAAATGCCATGAAAAAGAATTATGGAAAAAAAGTCCAGCTGTCTATACAGCACTCAAATGCCTTCACCCTGTTTAAGCTAATGAAAGACAAATATCGACACGAAGACCCAACAAACAGAAGTTCTATCTGAATAGAGCCTACAGCATCTGCCTTTTTACTGGATGAAAAGAGACAGTCAAAACCAATTATCCCCAGCTTTGCTGTATACTAAAAGTGACAAGAACCCACGAAATTTTTCCCCCTTTGCATGCACTCCTCAGTCACTGGCAGGCTGACACATCTAGTCTTTTTCTGAAGACAGCTACACTTTCACCTTCTGCAGAAAAGCTCAGGCCTGCTGAACAAAGCAAAGCATCTTACCTTTACATCCCCAAACAATGCCGGAAAATCATGGGTACCAGTCCCAAGAGCAAAATGATACAGGATGTCTTCTTTCATTTTCTCCAGGTGAGGGTTGCAGAGATGAATAAAGTTCTCTCTGCCAAAACAGCAGCATAGTGAAACATAGAGAATATATACAAACCCCTACACGGAACAGATAACAATTCTTCAAAGTCAAGCAGTCAGAAGTTGGGAAATGCCACAGGTACAAATGCCTACACTACCTTATTTTGCTTCCTTGTGCGTTGTATTAAAGAAATCCTAAATTTCATAACTGCTTTACATCTTACAAAATATCACATATGACATTTCACATTCCATTCATTGCACAGGATGAAGTTGCTGAGGAAAAGTCCAGATGTTCAGATGAACTTGCAACAGTGCAACCTTTATCTTAAACGTTATTAAAGCTGTGAACCAGAGTGGGTCTTTATGGTGAGCACAACAATGGCAGCAGGACCAGGGAATATTCAATAGACCACCTCACTATAAATGTAATCCATAGCAAAGCTGAAAAGCAAACTTGACCTCTTTTTTGACTGAAACTCCATCAGCCACCCGAGAAGGATGGGATGATTTGGGCTTTATAGACAAGCACAAACAAGATTTCTGGCAATTTGTCTTACTCTGTCATACAGATAGGAGAAAAAAAACCCTATGACATAAAACTGATAACAAGGGTGCAGAGGATCTGAAATAGGAAAGAGGAAAGTGGAAATCTGAAGGAAGGAGAAAACCATAGAAGTGAAAAAAAATTCAAGAAAAAGAGAAAAGAGACAAGGAGGTAAAAAGAATTCATTTCTTTCTAAGTGTCTCTTGTAAAGAAACGATACCTCTTAAAAGAAAAATAAAAATTAATCTGTCTGGAGAGATGGGAAATGACAGGGCAAGGAGGGAAACCTCAACTACTTGGCCTGTGGGATCACCTTCATGGAAAATTCAATAGTGGACTAACTAAACAAGCTGAATGATTCATAAAATGTCTGCCTTCTGTGCTTGATGTTTTAAGTTCAGTTGAAACAGGTATGAAAGACTAGTCAAGAAGCACAAGCTTAAGCAGAACACGGGCCAGTACTTCAAAGTAATTTCTGAGAGATGGAATCAAGCAGCAAATAGCTTCCAGACACAAGAAGCTTAATGGAGAATCACTGCAGGCACAGCATGGCTCAGCAAATTCAAACTGCTTTGTCAGAGGAGACAAACAAAAGAGTTCACCTGGACTATATGCAAAAAATCATTAGAACAATTCAGGAACAACTCTGAAGCCTAAACAGAGGTGTTTAGCACTATTTTAGATGGTTTAGGTTATCTCGTCTGCCTTCTAATGCCTCTCCAGAAAGGCAGAGCTTTCCCATATGCCTTATCTGCCAGTCCTGTACAGGATGAAGGAAGCCTACAGTGGCCAAGATGCCCATGCTGAGGTCACTGAACTGTTCCTCAGAAAGCAAATACTTACAACCCAAATATTCTGAGTATAGCAATTGCTTCTGTTCTTGATGGTCTCTCTCCAATGTCATTAATTACCCAGTAACACATGCACAACCAAGGAAAGGGGTGCCATCCCAACCCACCCTATCTGTCCCTGCCCACCACAGACAATCACCTTCAGCAACTGAAGGAGCTGCCCACCCAGGCAGCCAGTCCATTCACCCCTTCATTAGGAATTCCCTTTCACCTCCCATGGGCCCCATTTGCCTCTCTTCATACAAATCCTGCCTGAGGTGGAACCAAAGGCTTTGGCTGCCTTTGCTCTTCCTTCCAAGAGACCTTTTTGACTCTGGGAGATCTAAAGAGTTAGGTTTATGGCCCATCAGGAAGGCGTAGACAACCTAGGAGTTTACCAGCTCATATTAGCAGAATTTCCAGGCTGCCTTCCCTGAATTTTATCTGTCCAGTTTTGTGGGACTCTCTACATTTATTTACTGGGTCATTCACTAAGGCAGATCCAATATCTGGCTGTGCTGATGTCCACTGGAACGGTTGTTACATACAAATAGGATAGGATATTATTTGAAATCATTTTACAATCTATACTCAGGTGAGCAAAATAATTTATTTCCTCCTTTATGAGAATACTGGCAATAAAAGCTTCTCTCCAGGAAATAAATCGTGAAAAGGCGAGGCCTCTATTTAAAGTGCAAGGAAATTCATGTGGTATATGCCAACACCACTGTCCTCATGCCTGGCCAAAACACAGCCTCCTTCCTCATCAGTGGCTATATTCCACCCTTTTCATCCCACACCCCACCAATAGCACTCTCCGACCCACCCCCTCAATACAGTGAGGGGCCGTTACCAACTTGCTCAGCTTATCTGCACATCTGATTGTAGACCTGGACCCCAGGGTAACATGAGCAATAAAAAGTAGCATATTGTTATGTGTATAGATGTGTACAGGACCAGTGCCATGGATTTACAGCAGAGGCAAAGCCTGCTTGATAAAAATCTTTGGCATGCAAAGCTCAGTAGCAGAAAATTTATTTCCCTAAAGCCATTGTAAAGCATCTACAACTTCTGAGGGTGTAAGTAAAACACGAATCTTAAGACTAAACAGGCATGTAGCAGGTTTTAGTAAAATAAGCTTAAAGCAAGGATTAGAGAAACACATTGAAATATTTGAACTCTTGAAGCAGCAACCAAAGTCAACATTTCAGCAGCTCATCAGATTAAAATAAATTAATAAATAAAATTATCACCCCGCTTCAAAGAATTCACTGTTGAGAGAAGTGAAAATGGCTAACCAGCAAAGTCCTCTGTATAGGTGTGGTAAAGCAATAAAGCATCCATTTGTCAAAAGAGCTGCTACTGGATATTTGGTGTTATCATAAACCTTATCTTAAAATAAATGAGTGTGTAATGAGTTTGGAGAGGAAGTTTAGGTGTTAACTTGGACAAAATAATTCATTTCTCAATCTTACTTTGAAGCCTGTCCATCATCAGTTTTCTTCTCATTTGAGGAACCAGGAGCCATGTATGTTTTATATCTAGAATTACATTAAAAAAGAAAGAAATAAGTGTATCAGAATAGTCCCATCTGTAAAGCTGGAAGCATTGAGAGAGAAATCTTCTGTATTGATGATAACTATCATGAATATCCAATTCCCCAAATAATCCAGCCACACTAGAGCTTTTATAACTGGAGCAAAAGGAGCAAAATGAGCATCTACAATTTTTATGGCTGAGCATCACCACTTTCAAAGCCCTCAAGGCTAAATTAATCCCTTGCAACCCCCACCTCACCACCACCTCTGTTCATGAACAGCAGCATGTCCATGCACCACAGTTAGTCTCATTGCTAACTAACTCATCCTCTTTCTTCCATACCACCCACACCAACAGTGACTGCTGAACCAGCTTCAGCCCCCTTCTGCCTTTGGCTCTAGAAGGCCTCCAAAGCTCAGTTCTAGCTGTCAGACTCCGGAAACCCGAGTCCAGGAAGCATCTTACTTGTAATATCCTCCTCATTAAACTCCTCCTACTGACCTTAAGAGCACTTCTTTCTCCAGCATAAAGCAAGGAACACGAAACTAAAACATTACTTCAAAAAGCCACAGCTCTCCAGTTTATCATCTGTTGAGGAATTTTTGCAGGAGAATGGACACTGGGAATGCACAACCCAGCTTTCCCAGCATTGAATCAAGCCGAGTAAAGGATACGCTATCTTTGATAACACCACGGAGGAAAGAAAAGAAACAAGCCAAGGATATGAAATAAGGATGTATTGACCACAGCACAAAAGAAATATAGTTTAGGAATCGCTGAAACAGTAAGTTAGTTCAGCAATATGAAAGAACTATAGTTTAGGAACTGCTGAAACAATAATTTAGTTCAAACAAGATTGATACATTATGCTGAACAAAAAGGACGTGAGAAATTGAAATACGGTGAATAGCTGTCACAGCAAGTGTCCAATCAGAAGTTTAGATGCAACATGCTAACAGTAGCAAGCATCCAGTCATTATACTGCTTTTGACCGCACGATGTTCAAATCATCACATATTCAGAACTAAAAATGCTATATAAGTGTATATTCTTCAAATAATAAATGGCTTCACATGATCATATTGATCATTGTGTGATGTCCTGTTCTTTCACCTCCGCAATCATCTATCCTGAATACCTTTTTTTCTGATCCATTACCCTAACCTATATGCAAAACCTTCTCCTTTCTGCATTCTTCTTTACATCTAAATAGGCAAATGTATCACTGAGGCTTTCATGCTGGTCCAAGGACAGAATTATAATTATAGAATGATTAATTTGTTATTATTTTCAGAAGTGAGTACGGCTACGTGCCAAAGTTGGTACTTCCTGGGAACGCCCTTATGGGAAGTACTGAATCACAAAGTTTTGCTCTACTCCCCATTAAGAAAGGCCTGACAGCACAGAGATTGTAACAGAGACAGGACTGTAATCCTTAAAAATCCCAGGATTACACTACAAGGAAACAGAAAGGAATCAGTCTTGCAACAGAATTACATCATATGTGAATTTCTAATGAAGTGAAGAACCAAACAAAATAAACAAGAGGTCTGCCTGTTAAAAGCCATTGAATAATGGAAATACATTAAAATTTATAAGGACAATTAGTTTTCTTCATTTAAAACATTAACCTTTATTAAATAGACCCAAACTTCACATGTACTAGATATACTAAATGTATGCAACCATCTATGCTCAAGGAGATGATGTATAAAAGTTGCATTTATAATCAACTACACTTCCTTATGGTGGTACGAAGTACAGTCAGCTACTATTGGGTATCGCCATCATATCACATACATCACAGGAAAAATGCATTTCTTCCTACAGTGCCACGAGTCCTGATAAAGAGGAGTTGGAAGTTAAGGAGAAACAGCAAAGTGATTTTTATATGGCAAGAAGAAAAATGGCTGCAAATAAACCAAGGATATTCATTCAGCTCTTGTTCACAGTATTAAGCACCCACGTGATTTTTAAGTGGTTTTGGTTCTGTGATCCCCTAATCACAGATGATATACTTCAAAAACCTGAGAACAAAGTTCTGACAGTCTAAAGGTCCAGCATACCCCCTCCAAGAGCACCTAGCTGGAGGTGTCTTGGCAGGAATTGAAGGAAGGAGAAAGCAGAAAGCAGTTTTCCCATGGCAGACCCTGACAGCAATCAGGTAGTAGCTGACAAGCAACCAGTTAATGTAAAACCACAAAACTCTCACGCTGTCTGACTAAATGGAAATTTTTACAGACACGTCAAAGGTTTCTGCAGTCTTCCTCAGCCAAAGTTAAAACTGATGCTCAACAATAATGCGCGCCCGGCAGGACTCAGATCAAGAAAGGGTGCAGCCTGTTTTAATGTGTGCACACATAAAATGGCTTGGGTTTGAAGGGACATGAAAGATCATCTAGTTCCAACCACTCTGCCATGGGCAGAGATACCTTCCATTAGACTAGGTTGCTCAAAGCTCCATCCAGCCTGTCCTTTAACACTGCCAGGGATGGGGCACCCGCAACTTTTCTGGGCAACCTGTTTCAGTGTCTCACCATCCTCACAGTGAAGTGAAGAATTTCTTCCTAGTATCTCATCTAAACATCTAAATCCTCAGACTGGTGCTTTGAAACCATGCAGAATCCACTATAATTGCCATCTCTCATTTCCCCCAGCCGTCCGTCATTTTTGAAGAAAGCTCACAGTCAATGGTTTCTGCAGAGAAAAGCTCTTGTTCGGTGTTCATCCAACACCAGGAAAAGCTGAAGTCGCTGCAAAATTGATATTACCCTGCTGGTCCCCTCGCTGCTGCCGGAGCGCTCCCCCGGCCCCGCAGGCAGAGCAAGCGGCCCCGTCCGCCCGGACACCGTGGCACCGCCGAAACGAGCGCTCGACCGGAGCGATGCCTGCCCCCGCCGCCCCCCTTCCTCTACCCGCTCTCCACCGCCCGGGGTATGGGCGACCGGGGGTGGGAGACACGGCGGGCACCCCACCATCCTGCCGGGAGCGGACCGCGGGCTGCCGGGGCGACCGGCGGGGCACGGTTCTCACCGGGGGCAGCAGGATCCGCCGCTGAGAAAACAGGAAAGCCGCTCGCTGTTCCCGGGCGGGCTGCGGGGCGCTCGGCCGAGCCACCTCCCGCCAGCGGCGGCACCGCCCCGCCCCGGGCCCGGTTAACCCCCTGCGCGCCGGGGAGCCTGCGGGAAGCGCCGCGCTCCGGGGCGGGCACAGGGCGCGGCTGTGGCGGCGATGCCCGTGCCCCTGGGGAGCCGGCCTGCGGGAAGCGCGGGGCTCCGGGAGCTCGGCGGGACAGCTGCTGCCAGGGCACGGGCGTTCGGGAGGACCTTATCGTGGAGATACAGATACAGATACAGACACAGACACAGATACACACGCAGGTGCCGGCACGCCGAGAAGGGCGGAGTCGGGTCGGTGCCTGTGTGCCCGCTCTCATGGGCATTTGGGCACGGCAAACACGGTGCGAGAAAAGAGCAGAGATGGCTTCGGCTACTGGAAGAGTAAATTTAACATCTTTCATACAGTAACTGAAAACGCCAAACCCACAATCCTGCAATACTCTTTTAAAATAATTTTTCGCACCAGAACCACGCTGTAGTTTGTCATAGTAGGGAATACTTGGGAGACAAAGCAACTAAAAACTTCTTGGTAGAGAACTTTCTGTGCCTCAGGACAGTGAACATATTAGGCACAAGGCATTGCTGAGATGTATTTATTACAAAATCATGCATTGGGCATTTAGACTAAAATTTATTCATATCCTGTCTTACACCAAAGGACTTTGCATGGGAATATAAAGAGAGAAATCCCTTGCACAGATCCATTTCTAGGCGTTAACGACATGGAAGAGGAATTGCTCAACAAACTCAGAAAAATGTCATCTGTTCAGCTTGTTTAGATTTCCAGAAGGACAGCCTCCTAATCCATCTTCCATTTTTCTGTTCCTTAATATTTGTCAAGACTTCCGAGCTATAGTATTGAACAAGCACCTTAGAAGAGTGTTTAATTCTGTGGAAGAAAGTTTTCCTTTAAACAGGAATATTAACTACTCCATCTCAGAGACCACTGAAAAGTCTACTTTAGCTTTCAGGAGGTTTTCTATTCAGCTATATATTAACAGAATAATCAATGTAAATTGCTTTTTTGTAAATAATAAGGTTACTATAGTTACCTTGTCTGAAACGTTCAATAAATTATGCATTTCTATGCATCTAATAACTGGTAGTAACCTTTGCTCTCAGTTATCACTAGCAAAATTTGAATGTCCTTTTAGCTTCCCAGTTTTGTAGTGTTTGGGTTTTCATTCCATTTTGTATTTTAGTGGGAAGGATACTAATGTTGTTTAGAAGGGTGAAAAATATACAGCTACATACTGGGGTTATAACAACAATATGCAATTGGTGTCCATTTTCAGGTTTTTCTATTGCATGGATGAAAATCTGAGCTATGGAAAATAAGGCTGTCATAAGCAAACATATTCTCCCTTCCGCTTACCATAAACCATTTTTACAGTCAGTTGGTCAAATAATTCAGTGCAGCTGTTTTACCCACTGCATTTTGATTCTTCAGTTATTCTGGATATTTTGTATCATTACAACTATTAATAGAAGGACAAAAGGTGC
This sequence comes from Lycocorax pyrrhopterus obiensis, assembly GCA_014706295.1. Taxonomy (NCBI): domain Eukaryota; kingdom Metazoa; phylum Chordata; class Aves; order Passeriformes; family Paradisaeidae; genus Lycocorax; species Lycocorax pyrrhopterus. The sequence continues at coordinate 79,693,615 of JACSVZ010000002.1, forward strand.
TAAGACTGAACTTCTATCTAGCTTTTTCTCCCAGACTACAGCATAATATGTAACTACATTCTGAAAAATTATCTTCAGAGAAGAAAGCACATTTATATTTTAGTCTAGTCCAAAAAGACAGAAGTGGATAGAATTGTATATTAGACATATATTAGGTATGTATTAGACTTCACTAAAGTGAAATGCTTGTATATAAAAGGAAAATTACCCTTTGGTCATTAAACTGCCAAGTTATTGTTAAATCTTTATCCAGAATTCTCTTTTAGAAACATTCACATACTCAGTATACTTGGATGCAATTCATAAAATGTAACTGCACTTTTGTTTTATCTTTGGGCTTGCAAAGCAATCAGTGCTCAGAAAAAAAAAATCATCTCACTACTTAAAGGCATTCAGGGCAGAAATAGAGCACAAGACAATGAAACAAATGTTTCAGCATTTAAAACAATAAGGCTAGATTTTGTAATAAGCACCCAGCTTTTGACTTTGGCATTTCTCTGAAAAACAGAAATGGAAAACCAGAAGCTTCCACTGCTTTTACATGGAACTGCTGATGACTTTGAAAACTGCCAGCTGCATGACTCAGAAGTAAATAGAACAATGTGATTACTGGGATAAGGTGAATTCAAGCAGCACACTTCCATCCTTGGGTTCAGCTGGAGCTTTTTGATTTGTTACACCACTTTGACTTCATGTCCCTTGGAGAACAGGCAAGTTATGTGTCTGCTGCAGCTCTCTGTTATTCTGAATGCACAAACAGATTCCAGGATCGCCCCTCTGCTCTTGTGAAGACAAATCTCACGCTGTTAATATTCTAACTCATGGTGTTCAAACTGTGATCCATTCAGACTCAGTTGACCAACAGTGCAGATCAAACAGCTCCTTGGCTTGACTAAGGAAAGCTGACTACACATTAATGGAAATCATTTAAGTTGGAAAAGACCACCAAGATCATCAAGTCCAACCTTCAACATCACCTTGTCATCACCTGAATACCATCACCTTGTCAACTAAACCATGGTGCTGTCATGTACGGTTGTTTCTTGAACACTTCCAAGGATGGTGACTCCACCACTTCCCAGGAAAGCCAATTCCAATGCTTAACTACCCTTTCAGTGAAGAAATTCTTCCTGATGTCCAACCTGAATCTCCCTTGGCACAGCTTGAGGCTGTTTCCTCTCATTCTGTCGCTGGTTGTCTGGGAGAAGAGATCAACCCCCACCTGGCTACAGCCTCCTTTCAGGCAGTTGTAGAGAGGGATAAGGTCACCCCTGAGCCTCCTTTTCTCCAGGCTAAACAACTCCACCTCTCTCCACCACTCCTCAAACAACTTACTCTCTAGATCCTTCACCAGCTTGGTTGCCCTTCACTGGAGTCACTCCTACGAGTTGTTTTCTACCTTATTTTCTCTTCTCTGTCCTGCTGGGAAGGGGGGTGATAGACAGGCTTGGCGGGCACCTGGTGTCCAGCCAAAGTCAACTCACTACACCTGGTCAGGTTTTAATGCTATGAGCTCCAACTTTGGCATCCCCTGATACGCTAGCCTAGGAAACCAGATTTCCCCAAAAGCTCTGCCTTCACAGCAAAATTAATGGTTTCAATGTATCTGGACATAATCCACAACAGAAATTGTAAGTGAAGACAGATACAAGGTAAGTAATCTCACACACCCCTACAGTTATAGCTTGATGTAAGCTTTTGGATATTTAGAAAAATTTTCTGACTAGCCAATAACTGTACATTCAAGCATTTGCATATGTTTTAGCCTTTTTTTTTTAAAATACAACTTAGTTGAATTGTTCAAAAGAATGGACAGCAAAGATGGACTCGGGTGCTGAGTCTAACAACACCAATAGCAAAATTTCTGCAAATGTTTGCTGAAAATTGTGAGGGTTCAGATTAGCAATGGTTTACCTATTTGTAATCAAATTTTACATCAAAGTTCTAAAGAAGAGCAGTATTAAACCAAATCCTCTAAACATTCTGTTCAAAGAAATCTATATTTAGTAATAAATTTTAGAATTTTAAGGACTTGGATTCAAAGGCGTAAAATGTACTGAATGCAATCTGAAGAGGAAATTCTAAAATTACCAGTTCACTTTTCATAGTATTACCAAAAAACATGGTAATGAAATTGCATCCACTTTCTAGTGGACTTTATAATCAATATTTAATTATTAATAAGATTTCAGGGCTATATCTTAAACTAAGTAGATAAAATAGCAACTGTTAAAATATCAATGTATCTTAACTTTTTCAAAATATTAAAGTACAACTTCTATACATTGCTATTTCAAAGTACAAACTTTTGCTGCTGTGAATAAACACAGTGATCCGGCATAGAAAATTTTTCTTGCAGTCAATAATTCAGGATAGATAATTTTTTTATTTAACAGCTGAAAGTAGTTAGACAACAGATAGACATAATAGGTAGCTGAGTCCATGTAGCTGTTTAACCAACAATTCAGCTTCTATACAACAAGACTGTAACAGGAAATGCCACCAGGTGTTTAATTATGTGGTTGAACACTATGACTAATCAACTAGTTCTGGTGCAGCAGGCATAGCAGTCGAACTGTTGTAGAAAGCTGAATATCTGGTCTAAGTAAATGAGCTTCTGGGATGCAGAAGCAGTCTTTTCAGTGAAGGCTTGACTTTTTTACTGCAAGTATCCATACCAGTTCAATTCTTACTATTTACATTTCATCCCATACCACACAGTTCCCCTTCACCTTTCTTTGTGGCATAGCTCATGAGTACAGCTGCAACTAAAGAAACTTGCTGATTTGGACTCATCGATAGCTTGCCTGTGTCTAGTCAAGTCAGCAGCAATATGGTAACCCTGTTTGAGAACAGCAAAGCAGCACGAGTCTTGTGCAGGAGAAAACCTCAGCTTTGCTTTATTTTGTTTATTATATTAAGGAAAAGTTTAGGACTAGGCACTAACAGCTGTTGCCTGTTCTTTATAATTTGTTGTAATCAAGCCCAGTGAAGTTCATCCATCTCACAAACTTCTCAATCAGGGCTGAGTTAAATTACAAAAATAATCTAGCCAACATGTAAATAGTGCACTATATAAGCAATACAAGGCTTTAGTTTCCCCAACAGTCTTTCAAGTTACTTATTATATCCCTGAAAAGGTGGCTTTAACTCATTGCTTGCAGGTGGTGTTTCAGATCCTTCTGAATCTGCAATAGAAAAAAAAGATTAAAGTTAACAGAATAACTTCAACCATAAGAATAAAAAGGTCAGCTAAAATTTTTGGTTTCTCCCTCATGTCAAAATGCATATAAACTACAATACCTTTAATTTTGAATTAACAAGATAAACAGGCTACCTAAGAAATTTGCATTATGATGCAAATCTATATCCCAAAACAAAGGGATTATAGATTTATATATGGAATGGGTTGTATCTCCTGCCTGATGTGTCTAGGACTTACACTGTGCAAGTGGGAACAGATAAAGCTCCATCTCAAAAGGGAGCTGCAAGGTGCTCATGCTGCCAATTGCTTTGGATGAACAGAAAAAAAGTACACAAGTGGGAAAAAAGTAAAAGCACTACCTTCTGCAATCACCTAAAAGAATGAAAAGGACAAGGTCAAAACTGAATGAAGGTACACGTCTGAATGAAACCACGTCTGAATGAAACCACACAAACAATCTCCTTTTACACTGAGATACAGAACCCATCTCAATCAGAATAGCTATGATTGCAAACAAAGGCAATAGAAGCAAAGCAGCTGTCATGTTATGGAAAAATTGGAAAAAGAAAAGCAACTCAAAATTTAGATGTATCTATATATCAACCTGTGCAGCACAGCAGTCTGTGTCTGCACAGACTGTGTCAGACAACTATGTCTGACTTTTCAGCAGTCTTTACAGTGTACCCATAATTTTTTTCTCTATTGCCTAAGTGGTATAATCAAACCAATTTCATGATTACTCCGAAAAATCTTCAGGTTTTCTTTATATCTCAAATGTCTCATTAGAGGCACACACATTAAAGAAATCAACTATCAACAAATTAATGAAACTGGGATTTTGAAATCCCAAATCCTTTAATTTTACTCAAAGTAATGGGAAAGAAAAATGTCAGCACACAAGAAAGTTAAATAGAATCTGAAAACAAACAAGAATATTCAAGGTTTTCTTTCATGCTGAGGAGGAGCACTTTTAGACTCCACGGTTGAATTGTTGGGTGACTGAGTATCTCAAAGCAGCATCCTCTGCATGATCAGAGTTTGGATACTTAAGTTAACTTCAAGAGTGGCCTGGACCAAGATCTGGCTTCATCCCCCAGTTTTATGGCATTTTTTCTTCTGAATAAAACCCCACAACCTCTAGTTCTCTGTTTTCTTCTGATACTCACCTGGAGGAAGAGGTTTTGCACACCAAAAAAAAAAAAAAACAACCTGTAGATACATTAATGGAAGACACAAAGATGAATTCAGACAGAGGTGAAGTGTCAGAGAAATTAAAATATCTGGCCTCTAAGACTTTCATACTTAAATATATCAAGGTCAAGGGAATCATGACAATTCCCAGTGTATGCAAAAGGATTCCTTGATACAAACAAAAAAAAATCTGGTGCATGCAATGGGAGGTCCAACAGCATTTCCAAACATTGCTATAGAAAACTGATATAGCCAGCATGGTTACCAAAGCAAAAGGTCTTTGACAGAAGTAAGGGGATTTTTCCCACCCTTTAACCTTTATATTTAAGTGTTTTCAAGTGATGTCTTTCATAGCTATTACTATTGTGCATGACAAAGTAAGGTTTGAAAGCATAGGTGAACATTGGATAACTTTTTTCTCTTAAACTGTTGCAATTCCACTGTCTTCAACAATGTGCATATATTTATTTTGACAAATTTCTATGAATAGTGATCTATTTCTTAAAGACAAGTATCAATGACACTTGTGACAGAAGTTTTCAGAAAAATATTAAGGGCAAAACAAAATTCAAAATAAAAAGGCAACAAATATTTTACAGGCTGCTTAAATTTAGGCAGGATGGCTATGTCTCTGCAGCATTTTACAGAAACACATCACAGAGAAGCCCCTGGATCAGAACACAGAAGCCCCTGGATTGGAACAGAGCCTACTGCAATTGTAGAGATGAAAAAAGTCCATGAAAGCACCTGCCTTCGCTGACTACAAACAGGAGCACTCCTTTCTTTAGCTGGTCATAGGGTATTGTAAACGAAGCACAATAATTCAGTGTGTCTCACCATATTCCGAGAGCCAACCAAATATTGAGGCTGCCCTCTGCTGTTACCTTGAGAGCTCAGCTCATGTAAAAAAAGAAAAAAAAAATCTTTCAATAACATTACCTTCGGAGTCCTCACTATTTTCTGATGCGTCTTCAATCTTTTTTTCCCATCCAGTACACTGCTGAAACCAGTCAGTCCCATAGCCATTGCATATTAATTTGCTAAAATTTACTGCTTCACTTTTTCTCTGAGCAGGCCTGTAAATACAAATATATTAAAGGAAAACAAAAGCAAAAGTAAACAAAAATGGGGAGTGGGGGCAAAATTTTATTTTTAGTAAAAAATCATATTATTTCATAATATAATTTATTTCTAATTACAACATTAATTTAAAAATATAACCATTTATAGCCTTATAATTTATTTATAAATAACAAAACATATATTCTACATGTAATCATCTAAGAAGAAAAACCAAAACCAACCAAACAAACAAAAGCAGACAACTATGCCTGATTTACTACTGTGTAAATTTACATGAGAAGACCTGTCTTTTTCACTGGAATTTTACATGTATAATACTTACACAGTTTTGGTCTTAAAGAAAAAAAGTGCAAAAGGGAAATCCCACAAAGAATATGCAAGTGAAAAAGGCTGACAGTACTTATTCTGTGGTGCACAAAAGTGAAATTTTGTCACAAATTTTCTCTTAAATTCATTTGACAGTGTACTTACTTATTGGCAGCATTAACATAGTTCTAAAACATACTGGGATTACTGATGACTGAGCAATAAATTTCTAAGTGTGCAGAAACAATTCAGCTGTGCACACAGCTGATGATGTGATTACATCACATCACACGTAACATAAAAATTTGCTTCAAAGACCTCTTCCAGGTGTTCATTACAGTATTTTTCCTGTGTCTGACCTTATACATGCTACAGTTTATGTCTTTCCTTAAGGTGTCAGTCCTACTTGTGTCTCTGTAACCTACACCTACAGAACTAACAATGTCGATTATCATTTTCACCTGTTCACTGGTATTAAGAAAAAACCCAGACAATTTAGAGTACCATAAAAGTCTGCTACATGAAGACATGCAACTCTATGCTTAGTTTTCCTAAGGCAAAGTTAAATAACTTTCTTATATGAATTAAAGTACTGTTATTTTAGTTGCTTTAGATGCTTTTAAAACTATTTTAGCATCACACATGATAGCAAGTTTAGCAGCAATAAAGATCTACAAGGTCCATACACATATCCACTAATTCCTGCAATTTCACAAGGAGCAATTTTACATGTATGCACGAATAGTTGCAGGCTTAGGTGTTTAATGGTTTTCCTAAGTGTACTACTTACATGGGTGGGAAGGAAAGCTTATTTTCTCCACTAAATTCCTTGTTTGTAGGAACAGTTGGCATTCTGCTTGGATATTTAGGGCTTATAGGTGGCAGCTTTACCTGCGTTAGAGAAAGCTTAAAAAAAAAGGAGTTACAAAAAAAATAAGCAAGAAGATTATATGATAGCATAGCCTTCAAAAGTGAGGATGATATTAAAGGCCTAAATGTGTTCAAATTTCAATGTCTTATCTACATTATTTCCATAAGTAATAGTAATAGATTATAGAGGAATAACAAAAGAATAACAGCCCCCTTAGTTATTCTACACGAGATTAGCTGTTTTCTCTCTCCACAATGTGCTCTACACAAGCCTTTCCCTCACAGAACACTTCTACCCAAAACCAAGCTTCAAACTGAAACTTGTCTGTTACAGCCTCTCACCTCGGTCCATTTCTCTGTATGCAGAATATGAAAACAGACCAGTCTTACTAAAGTCAGGAGGACTTGAAATTTAACTTATGGTTTAATTGCGACTTCTATTTTAGTTTGCTTGGGTTTTGCTTTTTTAATAAAAAGCATAAAACATCCTGTATTATAAGAAAACCATTGTGTGTAAATTAATTAGAGGTTTAAAATTCAAACAAATACATATATATTGGGGGAAGCTTCCATCAGAAAAATATATTTTACTTTTACCATCTTTCCTTCCCTATGGCAGGCAAAGAAACTCAGTGTTGACTAAAGGACTGAAAGATGACACCTAGAAAACCAGGGATATGATATCACACACTCCAGAACTGAAAGTGGGAAAACCAAAAAGTAGTGCAAAAACATGAGCAACACATATAAAAGCTCTTTATTTTAACTTTGATCAAAATCAACAGCTGCTAAAGGGTCAACTTGCTTCCATCTCAAATAAAAGCATGAAATTAAATATCCTCAGCAACTCTCAGATATTTTTCACTAAGAGTTGCTAAGAAATTATGAGTTAAAAAAACAAAACATCTTTAAAGAGTGCTTACAGCTTCCTTCATTGCATGAAGAAAAGGGGACAAGGGGGAAGTCCTGAAGATAGCACAAAATTTTCAAGGCTTATTGACAAAGTTTTTGTGTTGTACTAATATACCCTTTTAATTAGAACCTACATATTATTTGACCATGTTCTTTTTTTAAACATGCAACACAGGAGAGCACCCCATGGAATAAGAGATATTAGTTACAGGTTATTTAGAAAAAAAATCAGGACAGGGTAACTAAAAGTAAAATGTATTGCTCTGTAAAAGTACATTAAGGATAAAAATATTTTCCACCTATGTGGACATAGTTACTGCAATACAATTAACAGAGCAAAAAATTGTGAAGTGCAAAAATTAGACGCATCAACAGCAGTCACACTTGGATTTCAGACACTACAAAATTCCCTTGACAACCTCTATAAGGAGAAGATTCCAAAATGTAAATACACCAAGGACTTCTCAAGGAGCCTGTGCACACTGAGTACGGAAAGAGCAAACAAAGTACGATGGCCTGTGAATACATCTAATCAATGAACTAATTAAGAAGCCACTGAAAAAAAGCAGATCTGAATGTTCAGAGAATGTAAGTTCTCTTATTATCTGGAAGAAAGTGAAGCCTAGGACAGGCAGTTGTACTGATTCTGAGCCAGGATGTTTATACAAACACATGTAAAGTCAGTGCTGAAACCCCTGCAGACTTCAGTGGAGTCAGACTTGGACGTTTGCCAAAAAAGAAGAGACGATACTAGCACGAGCATGCAGAGGCAGCTGTGTGAGATGAAAGGGAGGGTCTTTGTCCAACCTGGAGGTTAAAAACCACATTAGCTGCTTAGAACTGCTTTTCAAGTTTGTTCACACTATTTGCTGAAGCAGCGCATTTGTGCTTTACGTTTCAAAAATGCCATCCTAGTGTGCAAAAATGATAGCGCTGTCTTCCGTCTATCACTAGACTGGACTACTTCAGACCTGACATGCAATGGAAGTTTCAGACCCAGGACACAATTACCTGCAGTTTCAACTGACAAAAGGTGACATTTGTGACATGCTGAAGGCAGGATGGCACAAAGGGCAACACAAAAACACAACTCAGTTTGATAGTCAGGATACATAGATTCCAGATGGAAAGAGACAAGACTTTCCTCTTGGCACTGAAAAGAAGCACCAGGAAAGGAAGTCTTGTAATTAAAGAGTTAATTAAAGGGCAAGGGGAGAGCAGAAGCTAGAGAGATTTTGACTAGAGACAGAAAAAGGGTCAAACTGTCCAAAATAAAGTCAATAAAAAGAAAAGGGAAAGGAAAGGCAAAGAGAAAAGTCTTGAAGGCTGTGAGCAAGAGCATTGTTTTAAATGCCTTTCTTGGCATTAAATGAGAGGCTAGCATAAACTGCAGGGACCAAAACATTCCCTACTGTTCAAGTAAACTAATTAATGACAAGAGTAGCAAGGGAACAGATCAGAATTTGGTTTTGGAGGGCACCTGCAATCTGTTCAGGTGCTATTTGTTCCTTTGCTGGGCAAATTCAGCATTAAAAGCAGACCCTTGTGCCACTACACTCCAATGATTACAGCTGAGGGGGCTTTTTCCCTTTGACAAGCCTCTATTTAGCAGCCATCAATTTTCCCAGATAAAACAAACTACACAGGGCATGTTCTTGGTTTAAAGTGTTTTCTCCCTTTGTGAAGAGATGGCAACAACATAGTCTAGAAACTACTACATTTATTATAAAAACACATTGATTAATCTTGTATTCAAGAAACGTGAACTAGAATACGTATTGTGCCTGGCTGGTATATGAAGAATAATGGATATCTGCAGCCAGCATGGAAAGATAAAAGCCTCCAGATGAAATCCTGGCTCCTGTGTGATTAAGGACAAGATTCTAGATTACATTTCAAATCTCTCTCTGAGGTAAAATCCTGACCTCAGATGAGCAATCCTTTTGCAACAGCACATACATACCTAAGTACATATACAGAGACACTTCAGGCAAGTGCCTGAAAAAGAGGACTTTGGAGATGAAGGAGTAATCTTACTGGTGCTGCAGGGATATTGCCAAATGCTGATGCAAATCCTGATGACACCTCCAACTGACCTTTCACCCATACAGGCCTCCCTTCTTCTTAAGGTCACAGCTTTTTCAACCCAACCCAGTTGGGCCACAAGATGCACAGGCAAAAGGATCACAGAATCACAGAATGGTTTGGGTTGAAGGGTCCTAAAATATCATCCAGTTCCAACTCCCCTGCCATGGGCAGGGACACCTTTCACTAGACCAGGTTGCTCAGAGCTCCATCCAGCCTGACCTTGAACACTTGCAGGGATGGGACATCCACAATTTCACTAGGCAACCTGTTCCAGTGCCTCACCACTCTCATAGTAAAGAATTTTTTTCCTAATATCTAATCTAAACCTACTCTCTTTCAGTTTGAATACATTCCCCCTTGTCCTGTCACTACATGCCCTTTTAAACAGTCTCTCTCCTTCTTTCTTGCAGGGTCACTTCGGGTACTGGAATGTCACAATTAGGTCACCCCAAAGCCTTCTCTTCTCCAGGCTGAACAATCCCAATTCTCTCAGCCTTTACTCAAAGGAGAGGTGCTCCATCCCTCTGATCATCTTGGGGGCCTCCTCTGGACTTCTCCAACAGGTCCCTGTCCTTTGTGTGCTGAGGACCCCAGACCTGGCTGCAGCACTGCAGGTGGGGTCTCACCAAAGCAGAGCAGAGGGGCAGAATCCCCTCCCTCCCCTGCTGCCCACGCTGCTTTGGATGCAGCCCAGGACACGTTTGGCTTTCTGGGCTGTGAGTGCCCACGGCGGGGTCATGTCCAGCCTCTCCTCCACCAGCACCTCCAAGTCCCTCTCTGGAGGGCTGCTCTTCATCTGTTCATCCCCAGCCTGTGCTGATAACAGGGGTTGTCCCAACACAGGTGCAGGACCTTGGACTTCATCTTATTAAGCCTTGTCAGATTCCCATAGGCTGCTTCTCCCTGGGCCAGAAGTCCATCACTTTGCCATCAGCACAAAGGCTAAATCCTTCATGCACTAACACTCTTTGCTGATTCGCTAATTCCCAGAAGAATAAGATAATGCTGTGATTAAGGCATTAGGGAGGAACTACAGGATCTATCCTGAGGCATGGAGAACCATGTAATGGTCCCCTGGATCTCCAATCCTCCTCTACGCAGCAATAGCCACAAGGAACGGTGGCAATTTTAATACTTCAGAACAAAGCAGCATAAAGGCTTAAACCTCCAGAGCAAGGGCCCACTTGGGAACAATGTTTTCCAAATTGAGCAGAAGAGGTACCCTTAGAGGTTAAATGGTTTTGCACCTGTTCCAAAGGGCGCACTTTGGGATTTAGCTCCACAATTGCATCATGCATCTCTCTTCTGAATAACAACTTAGCCACACTGGAAAAATATTTTCAATACATTCAGTCTCATACTACCAGAAATACTTGAAGTAGTTTGCTGCTGCAGCATCATCATGTAGTCAAATGAATAAATTGAATATTCCTTAGATATTTGCCTGTGGTGTTTTGGAATACATTATTCTTACCTTTCAATATACAAGACGTATGGCGAAAAACTAAAATTGAGACTCTTTGGTAGGGTTAGTTCTACTGTTTCACTTGGAAGACTCTTTGGGAAGGTACTCTCAGAGCATGGGACAGAAATTTCCCAAAAGAGGATCTACAAGAAGTAGCTGTGAAAGAAGCACCAAGTGACATTTCAAGACACATGCTATGCTTTTCAGTGTACAACAAAGATACTGTGAAGCACAGCCAAATGAGACATGGTGGAACGGAGGTAGAGCTAAACCTAGCAACACAGAATCTGCCTTCTCAGGCACCTAATCTTACAGAAAAAGACTCGGTAGATTTAGCACCTTAGACAAAACTTAACTTCAATTTCCAGGAGAATAGTGTAAATTATATATGAGGGCCTCGGCATATTCGCAATCTGAGCGATTTAGTGATATTTAGTATTTAGTGATAAATAAAGCACAGGGAAACTTTCAGACACGTGACTGAATGAAGCCGGGTCTCAACCAAACTCCACCAAAAGTGAAATGGACCTCAGTCTCACTTTACAAGTCAGCACATGGACTTGAATTACTGTTAACAAAGTTAAGTTTGACTCTTAGAGCACTGAACATAATTGATTCTTAAGTAAGGAAGTGAGGAACAGCACTTCCTCTATGTCCTAGTTCAATTCCTTTAAGTGGCACTGCAGCAAGTCAAGTTTTTATTTTCAGTGCCTTAAATCTATGAAAAAAAAAAACCTTCACCTACAAGCATCAGACAAATTACAGTTTAAACATCTGTTGCTTGTTTGCCTGTTGCCCCAGATTAAGTAAACATTCCCGAGCCTATTCAGTAATGAGGTGTTCCCATTTAGACAAGACATCTTTCTGAATTTGCTCTAGTTACTCATCTCAGCAAAGGCTGAGGACTTTTTTTCCTAAAATGCCCAACATCTGCCCTTCTGTTCAAGCAGGGAGGTACTAGTGTTCAAGTACATCAAACGCTTTTCCAGGTATACCCCAAAGGCCTATGGTAAATGTGGCAACTGAGATTACAGAGAATATTTTAAAAACATAAGGCTTCAGCATCTAAATTGGGCAGGGGCAGGGAGGATAAAAGACGGAGGACAGCAGAGGTTTCCAAGATGAAACACCAATGTCAGTACTGAAAAGATTGTTTTGGGCATAGCTTGAGCTATGCTTACTTTGTCTTGGATATATCTTTCAGTCAAAGACAGCTAGCACAGTGTTTTTGGGAACTCCCTTGCATTTTAAACTAAATGAAACTTCTTTTTCAGAATAGTCTTCTGTTCTTATCTTCTTTCTTCCTCACCCAAGATTACTAAACAAGATGTCTCTTCACCAAGAATGAATTGCAGGGGAAATAAAGTATAAAAAGATGGAAACTAACTACTGCTTTTTATTTATACTTAAGTATTATGTACCATATAATGTGATGGGAAACTGCATTTCTGGTTCTTATGCTACACCTGCAGCACTTAAGAAAACATGGCTTTCTTCTTGTTCTCTAACTGCAATATAAAAATTGATTCTGGAATACAGAAACTCACGTGGATTACAGCTTCCCTCCTGCAAGAAGCAACAGGCCCAGACAGAGATGTGTTCACAAGCTCTACGAACAGAGCACAGTCACAGGGTGCCTCTCCATCCTACCTTCTTTTTCTCCGCGTTTTCTTTGTCCTCAGCATCCCGCTGCCAAACGCTTTTTGTATCAAAATCAAAAGGCCCTCTTCTTGCCTCATAACTGTTACCATGATGGTCACCAGCCTTAAACTCTCTGTGAACCATATAATCTGGTAGAGAGGAAACACAGCTCCTGTAGGCAAAGATTTAATGTGTGTTTGTACAAGGTCTACAAATCCTGCACTTCAGTACAGAAGCATTCTGAAATGTTAATAGGTGAAGAGAGAGGCCAAGATGTGCTGGGCCTCAGCAGCCTTACCGTGACTCCTCAGTCGCCGTGGGATTGGCACAGTGTGAGTACCAGTCAGGTGCAGCATATGCTGCTGGAGGGGACTTCGTCACCACATGAGTGTAGTGCTTCAGTAGGTCTGGAGAGAAAAAGACAAAAGCCAATACTTTTCTCACTTCTTACCTAGTTGCAAAAACACTACCTTTGTTTTCAGATTGCTATTTTGTCACGAAGAAATGCTTGCTTTCTTCAGTAAAGAGCATTTGTCTCCCTGGATAAACCAGAGAGTAAGAACCTTGCAGCATTCTGTTCCACTTGGACCTTGCTTGTCTTGCTCTAAATGCTTTGACCTGTTTCTACCGCTCAGTTAATTCAATTTCTGGATTTGTTGCTCTGCTCTAAACATGCACACAAGCCATCTGCTCAAGTTCCTCAGGCTGCCCTCTTCAATAAAGGAAATAAGAAACTCACACATCCCCCTGGTACAAGAACAGAACATGTACAGCGCTGTAACAAGCTGAATGTCATCACAAAGTAATAGTTTATAAACATCTACCAACTTTTTGTGATGACTTTTTTTGTGAAATTATTTTCACCGGACTGCTACTTAAATAGCCCAAGCATAAACTATGGAGACCTAACTCAAATGCAGCCAGATGGTCATCAGCTACTTCGATGAAACACAGGACAAGACCACACGTTTTGCTAAAGGGTACCTACACACAATAGACTGCAAGGATGTCTTGACAAGATGACCTCTTACATCACATTCTCATCTCCTGTTTTTTTCCACGGGCTAATTTCAAAAGTCCAGAGGATTCCTGTGTAGCATCTACGAGCACTTTATACTGCACCCAAGCAAAGCCAAAGGAAACAAAGGAAAACCAAAGAAGCAAGACAGATGCTCACCAGGTTGGCCTCCTTGCTTTGCCAGCCTCACATAGGCTGAATCAGTCTCTTTGACCCACCTTCTGCGGCACCCAGACAGTGGCACTTCATGGGGAGCTTTTAAAATGTCACTGAGACCCAGAAATTGGGATGCTGGGGGAAGTGGGCTCTTCTCTGGTTGTTTCAGTGGCATGGGGTATTGCTGTCCTGAAATAATAGAAAAAAAAATATTTATGGTAAAAGTTAACTGCTAGCATCCCTTTTTCAGGCAACTTAATGTGCCGGTTTGGCCAAAATCTAGCAATATATCCTCTGAGAGGAAACCAGGTTACAACCACCCTTCCCCCCACAGGGTTCGGGGAAAAGAAAATATTTTCCTCGAAGGAAAGTGAATGAGATAAGAACTATTTATTCAACAAACACACAGGAAAAGGATAATAATGCTAAATAATGAAATGAAATCTCTCGCTATAGAGAGAAACCTGGGAAGATTTCAGAGTCCTTCTGTAGGTGTGGTCTCTCTCCTCCTCGGAGCTGGGTCGGCGAGGACCCACCCCCCGGGCCTCGGGGAAAAATTCTCCCGATGTGTTCTGATGTTGTTGAACAGTCCAGAAGAGAAGAAAGGAAAAAAACCAAAGTCCCAGGAAACAAAAGTTCAACTTTCCGTCTCACGCCGGGAAGAAAAGGGAAAAGAAAAAAAAACCGAAACCGCTGGCTGAAGGAAAGCGAGCAGGGTGCTCCCTCCTGCTCCTGCAGCCAGAGAACGCAGAGGAGTGTATCTCTGTGTCCTTGGGAAACTGTTTTGAAAAGTTTGTTTGGGTTTTTTTTTTTTCAAGCTCAGTTTAAAGGCACAGAAAAGGCACAAAATTACTTTTTGGGCATAGAGCATGATAGGGGATACACATGATAGAGTCACCCCAAGACACTTAACAAATTGAGCACACCTGGAACATGAATGAGGTGCTACATTTCATTTTGGAGACAAAAGACCAGGCTTGCTCATTCTGGGATGTAGCACAAGCAATTCCTAGAGAATCAGATGCAAAACACTTTTGTTTCAGTTTTGAGACAGCATTCAAGTTTTCCCGTAAAGTGTTCTCACACAGAGGATTGTGCCTCTTCATTCATAAAACTATGTCCAATGACACATCAAAAGCAGCGAGAGGCACACAAGACAGCAGAAAACACTTCAGCCTTTGGTTTCCTTTCCTTAGCATGCACTAACTAAAAGCAAAGACGGTAGCTGTCCATTGGCGGGTCTTTATTTGTAAAACAACCAAACCCGATCCTCAAATAAAATAAATAATAAAAAACAACACCAAACACCCTACCTCTCCATGCATTACTTTCTCGACTTCTAGTGAGCAAAAGAAAACATAAACAAATCCTTCAAAATGGGAAAATGGACGGAAGATAAATAAGAAAAAGCCACTACAGGACACTGTGCCATAGAAGATGCACAGGCACTTACCGGAGCGACTCCAGCTGCAGCTGATGCCTTTCCGTCGGTGTAAGGGCACCACTTCCAGGCAGCTGGCTGAGGAGCTCCTGGCACACACACACGCTGTCTGTGCCCAAACTCAACCCCAGGAAACAACTCTAAGCGCTGCCTGTCCCCGGGGTCAGGGGCGCGGAGGCACCAGCCGGCGCCCGCTGCCGCCTCCCAGGCTGGTCCCTCCCGGGCGGGTCCCTCCCCCGGCTCTCTCCCGCTGACGATGCCCGGGGCCCCCGCTGCCGCCGCGGCTGCAGCTCAGAAACTGAAGGGCGATTCCCCGAGGGCTGACCCGCCACCCCCGGGAAGGGGCCCGAAGACGAGCCGCGGGCGGAGCCGGACCCCGCCGGGGGCGGAGCGGGACGGGGCCGGCCCACGGTACTTCACTCCCTCCCTTACTCCCTGTCTTTCCTTTCTTCTGCGGGGCTTGGAGCTCGGCGCGGTGGTTGCCACCGTCGGCAGCAGAAGGGGCGCAGAGCGGGGTGGGAGCGGCTCCTGCTGCTCCCGGCGGGCTCGGGAAGCGGCGGGAGCCGTGCCGGGACGCCTCCCGAAGAGGGGAGGACGCCCTCCCACTGTGACCGCTCGCCCGGACCTTGCCGCTACTTGGAAACTCCATCCCAGCTGAAACCAGGACAAAATCCACCCTTTATTCCATGACATTTACCATTTCTCATCTGATTCCGCAGTGGCCCCGTATTTTCCCTAATCTTCCTTTTGCTGCAGATGCACCTGTAGAAGCCGTTCTTGTCGTCCTTGATATCCCTTGCCAGACTCAATTCCAAGTGGACTTTGGCCTTCCTCACTGCATCCCTGCATACTCTGACAATGCTTCTATAATCCTCCCATGTGACCTGTCCCTTTTTCCACATCCCATAAATTTCTTCTTCATAAATTTCAGGTTTACTAGAAGCTTGTATGGGCTCCATCCATATAACGTACCATACAATGGGGTAACCCCACCCTCCCCACACAAACCCAGCCCCACACAAACTGCTGCTGCTCAATGCTTTTTATTGGCTGACGAAGCTTGGGGGGCTAGGGGGAGTTGGGCACTTGGAGGTCTAGGTGGGACAGCTGCGAGTTCAGGTAGGATACTTGGGGATCCAGAGCTTCACTCCTCATTGAGTCCCTTCTGAAGGAGGAGAAAAAGGGAGTAGGAGCATGGGGAAGTTGTGGGGCAGCCATGAGGCACCTGTGGGGAGGGGGAAGTCCCACCTTGGCTCCAATGTCGCGGCTCTTGGCCCGCAGCTTGTTGACCTGGGACTCGGCGATGTCAGCACGCTCCTCTGCCTCATCCAGCTCATGCTGCACCTTGCGGAACTTGGCCAGGTTGGTGTTGGCCTGTTCTTCCTGAGGGGGCAGGGACATCAGTGAGGCTACCACATAGCTCTCTCTGGCCTCCTGCCACCCCATCTGCTCTCCATATATCTTTCTTATTACTCCATCTGGCCCACTGTAGAACCACGTGTCTCCTCAGGCATCCCATTTTCGAACCACCCAACCATCTACTCAACGATTCATCCATCCATCCATCCATCCATCCATCCATCCATCCATCCATTCATTCATCCGTCCATCCGGTCTTCCACCCACATAAACTCCAAGGCACCTGTCCCTCCTTCCATCCACTCAGTTATCCATCCTTCCTTCCTTCCTTCCTTCCTTCCTTCCTTCCTTCCTTCCTTCCTTCCTTCCTTCCTTCCTTCCTTCCTTCCCTCCTCCCTCCTCCCTCCTACCATCATCTCTCCATCCCACCACCCACACGCCCTCCTCACCCCCTGACACTCCACTCCTTGACCACCTCATCTCAAGGTCACCTGCTACTCCCCATGTCCTCTCCCACATCCTAAACCCACCCTGTCCCCTCTTGGGAGGTGGTCTCATGGCTGCCCCCCTAATGCTTACCGCCTCCTCTGCCTGTCTCTTGTAGGCCTTGACCTTCAGCTGGAGCTTGTCCACGAGGTCCTGGAGCCGGACCATATTTTTACGGTCCTCCTCCGTCTGTAGGGTGAGACACATGTGGGTCATGACCTGACCCTACCTGTGCTTTGAATCACCCAAGCTATGAGGGTCAGGAGACAGTTAATGATGTTCTTGGGGAGTGGAGCCTCTCTAGATCTATGGGTGGCCTCAGCTCTGGGAGCAGGAGGTGGGATGTCTTCTTGCCCTTGATAAGGTCCCACCTGAGGTTCTGGATCATGCAAAGACCCCATGGATGCTGGGACACTGAGAGGTGGCCTGGGTGGCTCATGACCACCGGGCCAACCATGTTCTGGGTCTGGCTGAAGTACTAGACACAGAGGCAGTGGGTGGTCTAGTGTCTAGTCTAGACAGCCCGTGTCTCTCTGGCCAGCAGGTCAGCCATGTTCTAAGTCATGTAGAGCATGAGATATGAGGCCTTGTGGCCAAGGGACAGTAATTGGCATGGGCCAGCCCAGGAGCCCCACCTGGTAGCTGAGCTCCTTGACGCGACGCTCAGACTTGCGGAGACCCTTAATGCTCTCAGCGTTGCGCTTCTGCTCAGCCTCCAGCTCATTCTCCAGCTCCCGCACACGAGCCTCCAGCTTCTGCAGCTGCTTCTTGCCCCCTTTGAGGGCCAACTGCTCGGCCTCATCCAGCCTCATCTGCAGGTCCTTGATGGTCTGCTCCATGTTCTTCTTCATTCGCTCCAGGTGGGCGCTGGTGTCCTGCTCCTTCTTCAGCTCCTCTGCCATCATGGCCGCCTGCCCAAGGAGAGAAGCAAGCAGAGGAAGACCAAAGCGTGCTCTCCATCACCCTCCAGTGGAAAGCGTCCTAGGTGTTGGACCCCAGCATAGCACTCACATCAGTGATGGCTTTCTTGGCCTTCTCCTCAGCATTCCTGCACTCCTGGATGGCCTCTTCCACCTCTGTCTGCAGCTGGGAGATGTCAGCCTCCATCTTCTTCTTCTGGTTGATGAGGCTGGTGTTCTGGAGTTAGAGGAGAGGATCTCAGGAGGTGTCTGTTGAACTGCTGACCAGTCCTTCAACCTCCCCAGAACTTAATGCCCCCCTACTCCCTGCCAACTCTGCAGGCTTAAAGGATCTGGAGATCTTGGTAACTCAACCTATTAGAAGCCCACACCCATGGATGGAGGTGACCTCTCTCCCTGAAGGTATGTCTCACCTGTGAGTGGAGAAGCTGGACCCTCTCACTGGCCTCAATCAGCTCCTGCTCAGCCAACTTGCGGGCCCTCTCGGTCTGTTCCACTGCCGCCTGCATCTCCTCCAGCTCTGACTGGAGGAGGTTGTTTCTTCTCTCCACGATGGCGATATTCTCCTTCAGGTCTTCATTGGCTCTCACCACGTCATCCAACTGCAACTGAGTGTCCTGTTGGGATAAATATGATGGACATCAGCCAGCAGCTCTAAAGGGCTAGGAAGACCTCCTTAGAGGTGGGTGATTCCCACCTTGAGGTGAGCCTGGGCTCCTTTCAGATGGGACTGAGCTTCGGCAGCCATGCGGTTGGCATGGCTGAGCTGAATCTCCATCTCATTGAGGTCACCCTCCATCTTCTTCTTCAGCCTCAGTGCCTCATTGCGGCTCCGGGTCTCAGCATCCAGCGAGGTCTGCAGCGAGTCCACCACCCGCAGGTGGTTGCGCTTGGCCTGCTCCATCTCCTCGTCCTTCTCGGCCAGCTTGCGCTCATAGTCTGCCTTGACCTGGTTGAACTCCAGTTGAGCCCTCAGGATCTTTCCCTCCTCGTGCTCCAGAGAGGCCTGGTGGAGACAGAAAGAAATTAGAGGGCCACAGAGAAGACTAGGACAACATGGAGACTTGTGGGGATGTGATTTGGCTCACCTCAGCCTCCTCCAGTGCAGCTTGGAGCTCCAGTTTCTCAGCATCCAGCTGCTTCCGGACCTTCTCCAGTTCATGGATGGTCTTGTGGCTGCCACCCAGCTGCTCCGTTAGGTCCGAGATCTCCTCTGCTCGGATGAGATCTCATCAGACTTGGTGGAAAGTGGTGGAGAACAACGTGGGCAGGAGGAGTACCATGGTCTCACCTTGGAGGTTCTTGTTCTCCCTTTTGAAGGTCTCCAGGTGCTCCAGCGACTCCTCATAGGCGTTCTTCAGCTTGAAGAGCTCAGTGCTGAGGGACCTGGCCTCTTTCTGCGATGCCTCCAGCTCCATCTGTGACTCTTCAAACTTCTGCTTCCACTCAGACAAGATCTGGAGCAAAGCAACTGGTCACCCTCTGTTCCCGTGTCTCCCCTCTGCTCCTGTCTCACCACCATGTCCTCCCACCTTGTCAAAATTTCTCTGTTTCTTGTCCAACGCAGCAGCTGCTGCATTTGACCTCTCCACATCTGCCATCAGGTCCTCAATCTCGTTCTGCAGTCGGTGCTTGGTCTTCTCCAGGGAGGAACATTTGGCATTGACCGCCTCCACTGCCTCCTCAGCTTCCTGCAGCCGCTGGGCCAGCTTCTTCCTACCATGGGAGAAAACCTGGCTGTGGTGACCCATGGATCGAGTGGGTCAACTCAAACCTTATTCTACCTATTGGTTGGCTGAGGCTCTGGATCTCCTGTACCATCTCCAGGTTCCTATACATTCTCCAGATCCTTGTACAGTGGAAGTCTCCACTCTTCCCTGCCTCATAGAAGCTCCCTCCCTGGGGAGATGACTCACTTGGCCTCCTCCAGCTCCTCAGTGCGCTGGATGGCATCCGTCTCATATTTGGTCCTCCACTGTGCCACCTCAGAGTTGGCCTTGGAGAGTGAGCGCTGGAGCTCAGCCTTGGCCTCTGTCTCCTCCTCATACTGCTCCCTCAGAAGGTCACAGTCATGCCGGGCCGACTGAAGGGCATGGGCCAGTGCATTCTTGGCCTGAGAGGGAGAGGCAAGGAGAAGGTGAACTTGAGCTATGTGTAGGTCCTCAAACTCAGTAAGCACTGGTATTTCTCAGCCAAACCTTCTCTAGATAATCCCAACCAAATTCAGCATGTCTAGACCCAGAGACATCTAAAGATGAGTATCTCTAGTCTTGCCCAGTTTGACTTCCCCTGGTCCAATGCCACCCAACCACCCACAGACCAACCCAGCTGCTTCAGAACTGACCTGCTCAGCCCGACCTCTCAGGTGTTAGACCAATGCAACCCAACTCAACCACTCTTGGATGCAACCACCCAACTGAACCAGCCTGAACTTGACTTCCGTTTGGTGGTACCACCATGAGGGTGAAGGACACCTTGCCTTGTGGACCTCCTGGAGACCCTCTCAGCCATGCCACAAACCTCACCTTCATCTCCTCCTCCAGCTGCCTCTTCAGATCCTCCATCTGCTGGGTGTATGACTGCTTGCCTCTAGTTAATTGAGAAACAAGGGCCTCTTTTTCCTCCAGCTGGCGGGACAGCTCTCCTGCAGAAGTAGAACAGGTTTTCAAGGGTGTGGCAGGGATTGAAGATGTGGGGCAGGGGCTGAGGATGTCCCTCATCCTCAGGGTGATGAGGTGTGGTGGTACAGGGTGAGGGGTACGGTGGGCCCAGGTTCCCACCATTTTCAGTCTGGAGCTTGGCCCGTTGGGTGCTGGTGTCATTGAGGACTCGTTGTGTCTCCTCCAACTTGGCCCGGTGTTCGGCTGCCTGGTCCTCCATGGTGCGAGAGATCTTCTCCATGCCCACCTGGAAGGAGGAAAGGATGGAGGGAAGGAATGAAGCAGGAGAATGATGCCATGGTGGAGATAAGCTGTCCGCCTTGGCCTCCTTCTACCTTGGCCTTTATCAGTTGCTCCATGTTGGAGCTGAGGTCATCCAGCTCCAGCTTGAGGTCGCTCTTCTCCTTCTCCAGCTTCTGCTTGACGCGCTGTAAGTTGTCAATCTGCTCACTGAGCTCGGCCACACTGTCGGCGTGCTTCTTGCGCAGCGCAGCTGCCGTGGCCTCGTGCTGCAGTGTGGCCTCCTCCAGATCCCGCCGCATCTTCTGGAACTCTGCCTCCCGTTTCTTGTTGAGCTCGATCTGCACTGAAGTGACACCACCTGCCTCCTCCAGCCGCTCACTGATCTCCTCCAGCTCCCGCGACAGGTCTGAGCGCAGCTTCTCCACTTTGGCTCTGCCTGTCCGCTCTGCTTCCAACTCCTCCTCCAGCTCCTCAATCCGTGCCTGTGCTCCAGGGATGGAGATGCTGTCAGCAGACTTGGCTCCACCCAGCTCCTCCACTCAACTCAACCAATTGAGCTGGAGACTTTTCAACCCAACTCACCCCAACAAGCTGAAAACTCTTCAGCTCATCACAGACAGCTGTACACTTGTCAACCAGCCAGAAATTCCCAAACTCAGCCTAACCAGATAGAGACTCTTCACCTCAATCCAACCAGCCAGAGGCTCTCCAGTCCAGCCCAAATAAACAGAGAACAGATCCCTCACCTGCAGCTCTTTCAGCTTCTTCTGGAGCTGCAGAGCCAGAGCCTGCTCATCCTCAACTTTGCTGTTCTGCTGGTTGATCTCAAACTCTTTCCTGTGGATGAAAGCAGTTAGCAGTGAGGTCCATGCCTTTGCTCTCTGACCAGTTTAGACTGGGGAAAGAGGTCCAGCCTTACTTCTTGAGCTTCTCCTCCAGCTGCTGCTTGTCATTCTCCAGGTCCATGATGTTCTCCTGGGTCAGCTTCAAGTCACCTTCCAGCTTCCTTTTGGCCCGTTCCAGGTCCATCCGGACCTTCTTCTCCTGTTCCAGGGAGCCTTCAAGCTGTGTGGAAACATGGAAATGGGGGGAAACTTCAGTTTTTCATCACCTCTGCCCCAGTAAGCTCCTCAGCTCTACCCATGGTGGGACCAGACCACACTCACGTCATCCACTTGCTGTTCCATCTTGAGTTTGGCCTTTGTCAGGGTGTTGACCTTGTCTTCCTCTGCCTGCAGGTCATCCAGTGTCTGCTGGTGAGATTCTTGCAGGGCCTTCTTCTCCTTTGTTAGCTTGGCAATGGTTTCATCCAGCCCGGCCATCTCCTCTGTGAGGTTCTTGACCTGCAGGAGGAGAAACACCAGGCCTCCAGCTTAGTACAAGAGGTGTGGCAAAGCTGGGTGATGTGGCTGTTGTCCTTGGCCAGTGAGGCCGCTTCAGTGGTAGAGAACACAAAGGATGTTGAAGCTTCGTGTAGCCCAGATCAGCTAGCCTTGGATCTCCTCAACCCAACACAACCAGGTTGTGTTGACCTAAATCCCCACAACTTAAGGTCAGGGTCTCTCTCCACCCTCACCTTGTTCTCAGTGGCATGTTTCTCCTTCTCCACCTTGGCCAGAGTCAGCTCTAGATCATCTATATCCTTTTTCAGCTCCGAACACTCATCCTCCAGCTTCCTCTTCTTAGCCGTCAGCTCTGCATTCATTTCTTCCTCATCCTCCAGTCGCTCTGTCAGCTCTTTCACCTTGGCCTCCAGCTGGATCTTGTTCTTGATCAGCTGGTCACAGCGCTCTTCAGCATCATTGAGGTTGTCCTGCTCCTATATTGGGATGGTAGGTGAAGTAGGGTGGCCCTGGAGGGGTGCTGGTCACCCCCTGACATGGTTTTGGGGGGCAGTCTCACTCACAGCCTGTACTTGGAGCTGAAGGTCATTCTTCTCCTGCAGCATGGAGACCATCTTCTCCTCCAGATCCTTGCGCCGGGTCTCCGACTTCTCCAGGGCCTCCTTCAGCCGCCCAAACTCTTCCTTCATGTTCTGCAACAGAGCTCAGGAGACCAGTAGCCACATCCAATCCCCTCCGTCCATCAACTCCACCCAACCCATTTTAGATTCCAAGCTGCCCGCCTCATCACCTCCTCCCACCTGCATCTCCTTCTCTGTCTCGGCGCTCTTCAACAAGGGCTTGATCTTGAAGTAGAGCTTCATCCAAGGCCAATTCTTCACCCCCATGAAGGCCCTGATGTTCCACTGGATCACCAGCAGTGAGTCCCTAGAATGGCAACACAGATGCCACCACACCACAAACGTGGTGACCCACCAGAGGTCCCTTCACAAGGAGAAAGACCCTTCCTCTCTCACCGGCGCTCCAGGATCTTCTTGAACTCAATGCGCATGAGCTGCCCTCGGGCCTGAGCCTGGATGCGGGTGATGATGCGGGAGAGGCGCTCATCCCGCATCTCCTCCAGAAGTCCCAGCAGCCCAGCCTTGAAAAAGACCTGATGGAGGAAGGAGGCAAGTGAGAGGGTAGATTGGTTGGGAAGGGTTGGATGGATGGGTTGATGGGTTGTTGGGGGGATGAAGCGATGGATGGTGGGATAGATAGGCAGGTGGACACATCAGTGGTGAGACCATGGGGTCCACATGACCCCATGAGTGGTAGGACCATGGAGAGACCATGTGCCCTCACCTTGGTGTGTCCAAATTTGTACTGGTTGTGGTCAATGTCAATGGATCCCAGGAGCTTCTCAGCGCCCTTGCGGCTGTCAATGAACTGCCCCTCAGGGATGGCAGCAGGGTTCAGGATGCGGTACCTGGTGACCAGAGAGGACAGGAAAACCCTGAAATCAGCCCCAGTGGGGTTGTCCAGCACTTCCCCTTATCTATGTGCCTACCGCTGGCGGAAGTCCCCGTAGAGGATGCGATTGGGGAAGCCCTTGCGGCAGATGCGGATGCCCTCCAGCACCCCGTTGCAACGGAGCTGGTGCATTACCAGTGGATTGTCCATCACACCTGGCAGTGGGTTAGAGGGGTGGTGTCAGCCACAAGCCACACCTACCACCCTTTTCCCTGCCCTCAGCCCTGCCCTTTGCTCACCTGGCTCCTTACGCTCATTGGGGATGATGCAGCGGACAAAGTGAGGGTGGGTGGTCTTGAGGTTGGCCATCAGCTTGTTGAGGTTCTCCTGGTGAGGAGGGAGGAGGGAAGAAGCTGACCAATGAGAAAGCAAGAGAGGGTCTGGGGGACTGAAGGAGTGATCCACCATTCAGGAGGTTGTCCTTCCACTGCCCCACACTGGGTCCACTATGTAGGTCCCTCACCCGATGCAAGGCTGAGACAGTCTGAAAGGAGGAACCTTTCTTCTTAGCTCCTTTCCCCTTCCCTCCATCACCACCTGGAGAGAAGAGGGGTGGGGTAACACAGGAAAAAGGGCGACTGGTAGACCATGGTCTTCTCCATCAACTCGACCATCCATTCACTCACCAGCATCAGCCCCAGCGTAGTTGGAGAAGAGGTTGGCCAAGAGCTTCAGGGCTGACTTCTGGTAGAGCCCCACCACTGTCTCATTGAGGGGGTCCTTATTCTTCTCCAGCCACCCGATGATGTTGTAGTCCACTGTGCCAGCATAGTGGATAAGGGAGAAATGGGCCTCTGGCTTCCCCTTGACATTGCGTGGCTTCCCAAAGTTGGCCGACTTGCCCAGGTGATTATCAAAGAGCTTGGCCTTGAAGGTCATGTCTGAGGCCTTAGGAAACATGCACTCCTCCTCCAGGATGGACATGATCCCCATGGGCTGGGAAGAAAAGATCTCAGTGGTGGTGGAGGACACCAAGCACAACCCAACTGGCAAACTTTGGGGTCCCTGGCAAGCTCCAACAGAAAGAGCCCTTCCCCACCAGTCCCTTCAGCTCCCATGAGGCCCTGGGGGAGGTGGTACCTTCTCAATGAGGTCGATGCAGGCCTGGAGGTCCATGCCAAAGTCAATGAACTCCCACTCGATCCCCTCCTTCTTGTATTCCTCCTGCTCCAGCACGAACATGTGGTGGTTGAAAAACTGCTGCAGCTTCTCATTGGTGAAGTTGATGCAGAGCTGCTCAAAGCTATTAAACTGGGGAAGGAGAGAGGAGATGGCCAATGGGGTTAACTGGATCAGCTTAACACCCAGCAGGGTCAACAGAATGCCCAATGAGATCAGTAGGTGAACCTGAGCCCCAGCTGGGTCAACACAATGCCCAGTACTATCAATGAGGTCAACTCAACACCCAAGAGGGTCAACACAAGACCCAAAGAGGTCAAGTTTCCACCAGAGGCCAATATGAAGCTTCAGAAGATCATCTCAACACCCAACTGGATCAACCCAGCCCCCAAGAGGACAAACACCCTGCCCCCTCAGTCCTCACATCAAAGATCTCAAATCCGGCGATGTCCAGCACACCAATGAAGTACTGCCTTGGCTGCTTGGTGTCCAGAGAGTTGTTGATCCTCACCACCATCCAGTTGAACATCTTCTCATATACAGCCTTGGCCAAGGCCCCAATGGAGTAGTACACCTGCTGGACATTCTGCCCCTTGGTGACATACTCATTGCCCACCTTCACCCGGGGGTGACACAACCCCTTGAGAAGGTCAGCTGAGTTCAGCCCCATCAAGTAAGCTGACTTGTCAGCGTCTGCAGAGTGTCAAGAAGAAGACATGCTGTCAGATTCCACCTAACCTGGTGACCCCAAGACCTATGTCATCCTGCACCCACTCACCTTCAGTACCATCTGGTTCTGCCTGCTCTTCCCGTTGCTTCTGCTTGAACTTCATGTTGCCAAAGTGCATGATGGCACCCGTCAGCTTGTAGACACCAGCCTTCTCCTCACCCGTGAAGCCCAGGACATCAAAAGCACTCTGGGTGATAGGTGGAGGGGGGTGAGAGAGGACCTTGCCACCAGCTGTGATCATGGCTCTCTGCTGGCCACCATTTTTGTGTCCCTCTGCCCTTCCAGCTCGTCAAATTCTCCATCTATCTGAGGACTCATCTATCCATGGCCTCATCCATCCATGGCCTCACTCATTATGGATTCACCCATCCATCTATCTGTCTGAGGACTGCATCCATCCATTCACCCACCCATGGACACTTCTCACCGTGGATCCATCCATCCATCCATCCATCCATCCATCCATCCATCCATCCAAAGACTCATCCATCTATGGACTCATCCATTCACCATTAACTCCATCCATGCATCCGTAGACCCATCCATCTGAGGACTTGTTCACCCATGGACTCATCTGTCCACCTAAGGACTCCCCCACATGTTTTTGTCTCCACCCACAATGTCCTCCACCCCCTGCCTCCTGTCCTACCTTATGTCCCTCACCCCACATCATCCCACTCCACCAACCCACCATCTTCCACCCTTCCTATCCTCCACCTTTCATCCCTATGTTCCTCTTCCACCCATCCATCTTCTACCATCTCAACCATCCACATGGCACTTCACCTTCGATTCATCCAGGTGATGTCCACCTGACCACCCCACCACTTACGTCGGTTGCCAACAGCTCTTCAGAGTCGTCGATGGAGGCCACAGTCACCTCTCCTTGGGAGACGTAACTGTAGTCATAGGGGTTGTTCGTGATGAGAAGCATCTCTGCTCCGTGGGCCCAAGACAGAGACAGAAACTGAGCATTTGCACTGGCTAAAGAGCTCCAAATCATCCTCAATTGCCCCAGGAAGGAGCAGAGAATTGCAGGAGAGAAAGTAGAAGACTCAAGACCAAGCATCCTACTCACCCAGCAGCTCTGGCTTCTTGTTGGAGAGGATCTGGTAAAAGATATGGTAGTTCCTCTCAGCCTTCAGCTGGAAAATGACACGTGACTTCTCCAGGAGGTCTGAGGTGGGTATGGAGAGAAGGAGGATGGAGGCTGGGGTGAGGAGATGGATTGATATATGGAGAGATGGATGGTAGGATGAGGAGGTGGAAAATGAGGGGTATCTGGATGGTGGGATGAGCAGATGGAAGGAAGAAGAGAGGAAAATGGAAGGTCAGATGGATAGTGGGATGAGACGATGGATCCATTAACCATGAAGACAGGTGAAGGGATGGACTTGGGTGGGGGGGAGGCAGGCAAGGAGAGAGAGTGGTAGACACAAGGAGATGGAGGGACAAACAATTGGAGATGGAGGGCCAAGTGGATGGTGGGATGAGGAGATTATGAGGTGACTGGATGGAGGGAGGAAGGGGAGCTATGTACGGATGAATGGAGTTCCTGAGTGGATGGAAGAAGTTCATGGGTGAATGGATGAGTCCGCAGATGGATGAGTCATAGGGTGGATGAATAAATCCATGGATAGATAAGTCCATGGATGGATGGATGACGGATTACAAGACATCCTCTCACTGGGCTCTCAACCTACTCACAGGTCTCAATGTCAGCTGACGCCAACTTCCCTGTGGCCCCGAAATGGATCCGGATGAATTTCCCCTGGGAAAGCAGTAGCAGGAGGTGGAGGTGGCTGCCATCTTGCAGCAGATCCCACACCATAGACCCTGTCCCACAAACTGCCCTGAAGACCCTTCCTCATACAACCCACCCCGATCACTCACAAATCGGGATGAGTTGTCATTGCGGAGAGTCTTGGCATTGCCGAACGCCTCCAAGGCAGGGTTGGCCTGGATAATCTGGTCCTCCAGGGTGCCCTGGTGGGGTGGGACAATGCTGGATGTGGACACCACTGGGGGACACTCTCTGCCAAGGGTATGTGGACTGAGACACTCACCTTGCTGCTATTGGTCACTTCCTTCTTGCGGTCGCCAATGGCAGCAATGCTGGCGAAGTATTGGATGACCCTCTTCGTGTTGACTGTCTTCCCCGCCCCGGATTCTCCGCTGGGGGGGCAACAGTGAGATATTGCATAACATCCTGGTGGGTCCTTCATCCCACCCCACTGCTATGGGGCAGGGTTGGACAAAGCGGGGCCTTACGTGATGAGGATGGACTGGTTCTCTCGGTCTGCCAAGAAAAGAGAGGAGTCAGGTGGGATGAAGCTGGGAAACATGCTTGGTGTCTTGGTTTTGAGGCTGAGGTTCTCCATTCTCCCAAGTGGGGACTAGGTCTAAGTCAGGAGCCATTTTTTGGAGTGGGGTCATCTAGTTTGAGGTCCTCACAGGATGTCCTTACCTGTCAGCATGTTCTGGTAGGCATTGTCAGAGATGGAGAAGATGTGTGGTGGAGCTTCACTCCGCTTCTTTCCCCGGTAGGCAGCCACCACCTCGGCATTGTAGACGGGCAACCACTTGTAGGGGTTGACAGTCACGCAGAAGAGCCCTGAGTAGGTCTGGAGAAAAGGGTGGGTGGGTCAGACTCAGGAGGTGCCACCCCACCAAGTGGGGACAGCCTATGTCTAGGTGGCCCACGGGATGTGGTAACAGGATGTCCTGATTTGGGTTGTCCAAAGAGGGGCTAGAGAAGGGACATCTTGGGTCTGGGTGGCCCACAACATCCAGAGATGGGACATCTCATGTGTCAGTGATCCAGGGGGTCTGGAATGGGACATCTTGTGTCCCATCAAGGGGGCTACTGAAGTGACGTCTTGGATCTGGGTGGCCAGAGGGGTCAGGGGATGCAACATCTCATGTCTTGGTGGCTGAGGCGGTCTAGAAATGGGATATCTTGGGTCTGGGTGGCCCAAGGGAGCTGGAGAAGAGCCACCAGGTTCTAGGTGTCCCAAACTCCATAAAAAAGCCACACCAGGTTTTAGGTGGCCCATAGACTCTCCGGAAGACCTGTCTGGTTCTAGGTGTCCCAAGAGCTTTAGGAAAGGGTCACTAGTTTCCATCCACCCTGTAGGCTGTGGGGAAGGCCCCATCTAATTCCCAGGCACCCCAGGGGCTTGTGGGAAGGCTCACATAGATCAACCAAGAGGCGTAGCGCTCCTTTAGGTTGTAGAGGACAGCAGGCTCATGGAGGAAGGTCAGCATCGCCATGTCCTCGATCTTGTCAAATTTGGGGGGGTTCTGCTGGTGAATGTCGGCTTCCTTCACCGTCACCGTCTGGGGGGAATGGGGAGACATGGGGGTGGGAGTTGGGAGGTGTCCCATGGTTTGGGGGGTGCCTTGTGGGGTATGGGTTGTTCCGTTGGTAGGATTTCTTTCATGGGTTGGGAGGGGTCTCCTATGGGTTGGGGGGCACCCTTCATTGATGGGAAGTCTTCAATGGGTCAGGGCCCCCACCACTATCATCCTGGTTTCCCCTTCCCCGGTTTGCTCACCCCCAAAACCTTCAACCCCCCTCCCTCCTTTGACCCCTCCCCCATTAATTTCATCCCATTAACCCCTCCCTCCTTGACTTTTCACCCTCCTACTTCCCACCAACCCCTCACCCATTATGCCCAACCCCCCTTCTTTCCCCCACCAGACACCTGCTATGCCCCCACCCACCATCAGCTCTTCCCCTCCTTAACCCCTCCCTCCATTACCACCATTAATCCTTTGCCCCATATGGCCCCTTTCCCCCTCCCCTCACCCACCCCAATCCCCCAGATGCCCACCTCTCCCAGCTCAGTCTGGACTGTGACCTCCCCGCCTTGGCGCCCCATCACCCGCCCCCGAACGAACTCCTCCCGGGGGTGGGGGACGAAGCACTCGCTGCGGGGGTCGAAGGGTCTGGTCTGCGCTGCCAGCCGCTCCCGCTCCCCCGGCCGCAGGAAGGGGGCTGCCGCCCCCAGCGCTGCCAGCACTGCGTCTGCCATCCTGCCCCACGCAGACAGGGACCCTGCATCACCTGGGGGGCTGTGAGGCTGTGGCCGCAGGGTCTCGCCCCTTGTTCCATGGCCCCACACAACCCCGTTGGCCAGAGCCCATTGCCGTGCATGGGCCTCTATAGCCATGCCCAGACCCCTGTGGCTGTGGCAGACACTATAGACAGACACAGAGCTTCGTAGCTGTGCACTGCCCCATGCATGGGCCCCTATAGATGTGCAGGGAGCCCTATAGCCCACTGCAGACCCATGTAGTCATGCACTGCCCCATGCACAGACTCCTGTAGTGATTCAGGGACCCCCTGCAGGGACCCCTCTAGCCATTCAAGGAACCCTAATAGTGATGTACAGGTCCTCATGGTTGTGTATGGCCCCATGCACAGAATCCTGTAGCCATTCATGACCCCATGTATTGAGCCCTATAGCAGTGCAGAAAACCCCTATAGCTGTGGGCAGACCCCTACAGTCATGCAGGGACCCCAATACCCATGCACAGCCCCATGTACAGACTCCTGTACTGATGCAGGGACCTCCACAACCAGGGACCACCAACCCCTGGAGTGGTGCCTGGACCCCTGCAGCACAAAGACCCCTATAGCCATGCACAGACCCCCACAGTGATTCAGGCATCCCTATAGTGATGCACAGAGACCCACAGCAGTGCAGGGACCTCTATAACAATGCAGGGAACCTTAGAGTCCTGCACAGCCCCACATGCAGACCCCCATAGCGAAGTATGGACCCCCTGTAGTGATGTGCAGACCCTAGAGCAACAGATACACCATATAGCAGCATAGCAGCACCCCCCCCCGAAGCACCCATCCCCATGCTGCCCCACAGCATCACCCTCACCTGGAGTCTGTGGATCTAGCAGGTAAGATGAAGGGAGCTGGAGGAACATGCGGAGGGTGAGTAGGGCTGCACCCCGTGCCCCGTACAGACACTCTTTGCCCCACAGACCCCTTTATGGCCCATAGGTCCCTTTGCCACATAGACCCCATGTGCCCCATAGACAATCAGTGTCCCCTAGATCGCTGTGCCCCCATAGATCTCTGTCCCCCACAATTCCCCTCAGTGCTTCTTAGGTCCTCTGTGCCTTGTAACCTCATGTGTACCCCACAGGTCCCCACACCCCAGAGAACCCCTATATGTCCCGTAGCCCCCCTGTGCCCCATATCCCCCACAGATTCCTGTGCCCCATAGATCCCCATGTGCCCCATAACCCTCCTGTGCACCCCATAGCCCCCCATATACTCCTGCAGTTCTTCATATCCATATCCCACATTCCCACTGTGCCCCCCACCCTGCCTCTCTCTGCCCCACGCAGACACCTATGCCAGCCCCGCAGCCCCACGGCCTTTATAGACCATCCTGGGATGGGGAGGGGAGGAGCATTCCTGGGGAGGGGGTGGCTGATAAGGGAGAAGGAGGGGGGCAGCTCTCCCCACTTCCCCAGCCACGAGGTGGCATCTCTCCAGGGACCCAGGCATCCAGGACCTGCAAATTCACCCCACAGGATGATCTATGGGGCAGAGCTATCCAGAGCCCTGGAGCAAGGGCTGTCCAAACCCCTTGTAGGAGTGGGATGTGGGGTGGTCCAGGGGGCCTGGATGCCTGGGTCTCTTGTGTAGGAGGTGTCAATGGAGTCCAGATGCCTGGATCCCTTGTGTGTGGGGGGAAACTAGGGAGCCCAGGCACCAGGGTCCCTTGTGTGTGTGGGCGATCTTTGGGGACCAGGGTGCTTCAGTGGGGTTTGTGGTGATTCTATGGGGCTCAGATGCCTGGGTTTCTTGTGTGTGTGGGATCTATGGAGCCCAGATGCCTGGATTCCTTGTGCATGGAGGGCATCTATGGGGCTAGGACTCCTGGGACCCTTGTGAATGGAATGCCTATGGGGCCTGGATGCCTGGGTCCCTGGCCAGTGTCCTGTCACCCATGGGGTGGTGACAGCTCTACCCTGCCAGGTCTATATTGGGACACAGTGGCGGAGGGGGGGGGAGATTGTTATCTTGTCCCCCCAGTGAGGCGCCATGGGGACGGCAGGGGTCTGAGGGAGGGGGGGGTCTGGCAGCAGTCCCCGAACACCGTGTCCACTTTGTCATCAAGGAGGTGACAAATGTTCCCGCGAGGTGACACATTCCCACAGGCCAGGAGGTCCCCACCTCCCCATTGTGCCCCATAGATCCCCCTCCCCTGCCCCACAGACCCTCTCCTCTGCCCCACAGAGCCCTTATAGAGCCCCATAGAGCCACAGAGAGTCTCCACAGATCCCCATAGAGTCTTTTTATAGCCCCATAGACTCCACATAGAGCCCCATAGAGACACTACCCCACCCCTCCTCGGCCCGAGTTTGGCAGGGGAGGGAGCCACCCGGACGCCGGGGTCCCCTGGGGTCCATCATGCGGCGCCGCCAGGACCGGAGAGGGATGGGGCGACAGATGGCCGGGGGAAGGGAGGGTGAGGGGGGAAGGGAGAGGGACAGAGGAGTTGGGGGGGAGGGACAGGCAGGAGAGACAGAGGGACAGTGGGACATAGAAAACATGGAGGGACCGGGGGGATATGAAGGAGGTAGAAGGACTATGGGAGATGGAGGAGACAGGGCTGGTGGGCCAAGAGGTGGTGGGGTGATGGATGGAAAGTCCAGAGCAATGGAGGGACATGGGACAGAGTGTCAGTAGGGCATGGGGGGTTGTGGGACATGGTGTGAGGTGGGACGGAGCAGCTGGTGGTTAGGGGATCACTGAGGCCAGGACAGAGGGACATCAGCACCTGCAGCAGGAGAAGGTGCAACCTCAGGAGCCAAGACATGCCTGAGGAGTCCGCTCAGGCTCTGCCCCATATGAGGGGGTCCCAGATGCTATCCCCCACCTCCTGGGGTCGCTCCCTCCCCACCCCCACATCTGCCCCCAGATTTGTCTCTCCCCCCACATGGATCTAGGTTGGTGTGGAGCAGGTTGAGGTTGCAGAACACCATGGAGCAGATAGAGATGCACTGTGGGGCAGCTCAAAGTTGAGGTGCAACCCATGGTTCACATCACATTGCATAATGGGTCTGGTTGCATCATGCTGTGGGGCACGCTGGGTTGCACACTGGTGGGTGATCTTGTGTGGGCTTGACATCTTGTGGGTGCCGTGCCATGGGGTAACCCCACCCTCCCCACACAAAGCCAGCCACACACAAACTGCTGCTGCTCAATGCTTTTTATTGGTTGACCAAGGTTAAGGGGCTGGGAGTGGGGGTGGGCCTCTTGGAGGTCCAGGGGATATTGTTGGGGGTCCAGAGCTTCATTCTTCGTTGAGTCCCTTCTGATGGAGAAGTTAAAAAAGGATGTGTGAACACGGGGAAGTTGTGGAGCAGCCATGGGGTAGCTGTAGGGGAGGGGAAAGTCCCACCTTGGCTCCAATGTCGCGGCTCTTGGCCCGCAGCTTGTTGACCTGGGACTCAGCGATGTCAGCACGCTCCTCTGCCTCATCCAGCTCGTGCTGCACCTTGCGGAACTTGGCCAGGTTGGAGTTGGCCTGTTCCTCCTGAGGGAGCAGGGACATCAGTGAGGCTCCCACACAGCTCTGTCTGGCCTCCTGCCACCCTGCCAGCTATCCCTCCCTCCAACTGTCTTACTGCTCCATTTGGCCCACCATGGACCCATCTGTCCTTCCAGACATCCCATATTCCAGCCACCCAACCATCTACTCAACTAACCATCCATCTCGCATTCCATCTATCCATCCATCCATCCATTTATCCATCTATCCATCCATCCCTCCCACCATTTCTCCATCCCACCACCTACCCACTTTCTCTTCACCTACTCTCCTCACCCCCTGACACCCCCCCCCCCTTGACCACCCCAAGGTCCCCTGCTACTCCCCACATCCTCTGCCACACCCCAATCCCACCCTGTCCTCTCCTGGGGGGTGGTCCCACAGATGTCCCTCCAGTGCTCACCGCCTCTTCTGCCTGTCTCTTGTAGGCCTTGACCTTCATTTGGAGCTTGTCCACGAGGTCCTGGAGCCGGACCAGATTCTTGCGGTCCTCTTCCGTCTGTGGAGTGAGACACATGTGGGTCAGGACGTGACCCCACCTGTGCTTTGGGTCACCACCAGAGCAATGAGAGTCAGGAGACAGTTAATGATGTTCTTGGGGAGTGGAGCCTCTCTACATCTGTGGGTGGCCTCAACTGTGAGGCAGAAAGTGGGTTGTCTCCCTGTGTGAAGGTATCTTCTTGCCCCTGATGAGGTCCCACCTGAGGTTCTGGATCATGCAAAGACCCCATGGATGCTGGGACACTGAGAGGTGGCCTGGGTGGCTCATGACCACTGGGCCAACCGTGTTCTGGGTCCCACTACAGTATGAGACATAGAGGCAATGGGTGGTCTAGATTACCCTTGCCTCTGTGTCCAGCAGGTCAGCCATGTTCTAAGTCATGTAGAGCATGAGATATGAGGCCCTGTGGCCACTGGGAGAGTGGATGACCTCCAGCGCCACCTCAGGCAACCCACCTGGTAGCTGAGCTCTTTGACACGACGCTCAGACTTGCGGAGACCCTTGACGCTCTCGGCATGGCGCTTCTGCTCAGCCTCCAGCTCATTCTCCAGCTCCCGCACACGAGCCTCCAGCTTCTGCAGCTGCTTCTTGCCCCCTTTGAGGGCCAACTGCTCAGCCTCATCCAGCCTCATCTGCAGGTCCTTGATGGTCTGCTCCATGTTCTTCTTCATTCGCTCCAGGTGGGCGCTGGTGTCCTGCTCCTTCTTCAGCTCCTCTGCCATCATGGCCGCCTGCCCAAGGAGAGAAGCAAGCAGAGGAAGACCAAAGCGTGCTCTCCATCACCCTCCAGTGGAAAGCGTCCTAGGTGTTGGACCCCAGCATAGCACTCACGTCAGTGATGGCTTTCTTGGCCTTCTCCTCAGCATTCCTGCACTCCTGGATGGCCTCTTCCACCTCTGTCTGCAGCTGGGAGATGTCAGCCTCCATCTTCTTCTTCTGGTTGATGAGGCTGGTGTTCTGGAGTTAGAGGAGAGGATCTCAGGAGGTGTCTGTTGAACTGCTGACCAATCCTTCTTCAACCCCCCAGTACTTAATGCCCCCCTACTCCCTGCCAACTCTGCAGGCTTAAAGGATCTGGAGATCTTGGTAACTCAACCTATTAGAAGCCCACACCCATGGATGGAGGTGACGTCTCTCCTTGAAGGCATGTGATGTCTCACCTGTGAGTGGAGAAGCTGGACCCTCTCACTGGCCTCAATCAGCTCCTGCTCAGCCAACTTGCGGGCCCTCTCGGTCTGTTCCACCACCGCCCGCAACTCCTCCAGCTCTGACTGGAGGAGGTTGTTTCTTCTCTCCACGATGGCGATATTCTCCTTCAGGTCCTCATTGACCCGTACCATGTCATCCAACTGCAGCTGAGTGTCCTACAAGACGGCATGGGGGAAGAGGGTGAATGGGGATGGTGGGGAAGCAGATCAAGGTCTACCTTTCTTCCTGTGTGGGGAGGTGGGACCTACTACCCCTCAACATTCTTATGGGTTAGAAGCCTGATGGGTACCTTGAGGTAGCCCTGCAATGTCTTGACTTGCTTCTGGGCCTCAGCAGCCACACGGTTGGCATGGCTGAGCTGAATCTCCATCTCATTGAGGTCACCCTCCATCTTCTTCTTCAGCCTCAGTGCCTCATTGCGGCTCCGGGTCTCAGCATCCAGCGAGGTCTGCAGCGAGTCCACCACCCGCAGGTGGTTGCGCTTGGCCTGCTCCATCTCCTCGTCCTTCTCGGCCAGCTTGCGCTCATAGTCTGCCTTGACCTGGTTGAACTCCAGTTGAGCCCTCAGGATCTTTCCCTCCTCGTGCTCCAGAGAGGCCTGGTGGAGACAGAAAGAAATTAGAGGGCCACAGAGAAGACTAGGACA
Organism: Lycocorax pyrrhopterus obiensis; assembly: GCA_014706295.1. Taxonomy (NCBI): domain Eukaryota; kingdom Metazoa; phylum Chordata; class Aves; order Passeriformes; family Paradisaeidae; genus Lycocorax; species Lycocorax pyrrhopterus. The sequence continues at coordinate 79,729,309 of JACSVZ010000002.1, forward strand.
ACATGGAGACTTGTGGGGATGTGATTTGGCTCACCTCAGCCTCCTCCAGTGCAGCTTGGAGCTCCAGTTTCTCAGCATCCAGCTGCTTCCGGACCTTCTCCAGTTCATGGATGGTCTTGTGGCTGCCACCCAGCTGCTCCGTTAGGTCCGAGATCTCCTCTGCCCAAATGAAAAGCCATCAGACTGTGTCAAAGGTAGTGGAAAACAAGGTGGCCGGGGAAGGACCACAGTCTCACCTTGGAGGTTCTTGTTCTCCCTCTTTAAGGTCTCTAAGTGATCAAGTGACTCCTCATAGGCGTTCTTCAGCTTGAAGAGCTCAGTGCTGAGGGACCTGGCCTCTTTCTGCGATGCCTCCAGCTCCACCTGTGACTCTTCAAACTTCTGCTTCCACTCAGACAAGATCTATGGGAACATCACCTGCTCAGCTGCTGCTTTGTCCATGAAGAACCCTCTTTCCACCCTCCTCCTCCTTTCCCCAATACTCTCCAGGCATGGACTTGAAGCTTTGCTAAAATCTGGCCCTTGAAAGCTGTTCACCTTTCTTCTGGACTTCTTCTCCTGCCTTTCTTTGATTCATGGGACCCACATCTCTCTACCCCCTTCCCACCTGTCTCCTTCCACCATTTCTTGGTCCTCCCACCTTGTCGAAGTTTCTCTGTTTCTTGTCCAATGCAGCAGCTGCTGCATTTGACCGCTCCAGGTCTGCCATGAGATCTTCAATCTCATTTTGCAGTCGGTGCTTGGTCTTCTCCAGGGAGGAACATTTGGCATTGACCGCCTCCACTGCTTCCTCAGCCTCCTGCAGCCGCTGGGCCAGCTTCTTCCTACCGTGGGAGAAAACCTGGCTGTGGTGACCCATGCACCAAGTGGGTCAACTCAAATCTTCTTCCACCCACTGGCTGGCTGAGGCTCTGCTCTGGATCTCCTCTACCATCTCCAGGTTCCTATACGTTCTCCAGATCCTTGTACAATGGAAGAGTCTCCACTCTCCCTTGCCTCATAGAAGCTCCCTCCCTGGGGAGATGACTCACTTGGCCTCCTCCAGCTCCTCAGTGCGCTGGATGGCATCTGTCTCATATTTGGTCCTCCACTGTGCCACCTCAGAGTTGGCCTTGGAGAGTGAGCGCTGGAGCTCAGCCTTGGCCTCCGTCTCCTCCTCATACTGCTCCCTCAGAAGGTCACAGTCATGCCGGGCCGACTGAAGAGCATGGGCCAATGCATTCTTGGCCTGGGAGGGAGAGACACATGAGGTGAGGAGAAGTTGGGTCCACATCAACTTGAATTATCTTGGCATTCTGCAACTCCAACAACCTCACTACCAACCAACCCAACTCAACCCAGCCCAGCCTCCTTGTAACACACCAACCCTACTGAACTTCTGAGGACCCTCAATTTGTTTTCTCCTACTGTGAGGGCAGACTCATGATGCACCTTTTGGTCCCAAACCAACTGCATCCTTGACACTGGAGGTGTCTTTCAGCCCCACTGACCCCCCCAACAAAGCCCTACCTTCACTTCTTCCTCTAGCTGCCTCTTGAGGTCCTCCAGCTGTTGTGTGTATGTGAGTTTCCCTCGCGTCATCTGGTTGATGAAGGCTTCTTTCTCCTCCAGCTGCCTGGAGAGCTCGCCTGTTGGGTGGAATGGTGGATAATCACTTAGTAGACACACCCCAAAGCCACCCCACTGGGCAAGACATAGGCAATTGGGTTAGGGAAGAGCAAGCCCCTCACCATTTTCCGTCTGGAGCTTGGCTCGTTGAGTGGTGAGGTCATTGACCATGCGTTGAGCCTCTTCAGACTTGGTCCGGTGCTCATTCATCTGATCTTCCATGGTGCGGCACATCTTCTCCAGGTTGGCCTACAAACAGGAAGGGCAGGAAGATGAAAGGGAACCTTGAGAGGGCAGTGGAATTGTTATCCCTTCTTGGCTGGAGACCTATTTCCTACCTTGGCCTTTATCAGCTGCTCCATGTTGGAGCCAACATCATCCAGCTCCAGCTTGAGCTCACTCTTCTCCTTCTCCAGCTTCTGCTTGACGCGCTGTAAGTTGTCAATCTGCTCACTGAGCTCAGCCACACTGTCGGCGTGCTTCTTGCGCAGCGCAGCTGCCGTGGCCTCGTGCTGCAGTGTGGCCTCCTCCAGATCCCGCCGCATCTTCTGGAACTCTGCCTCCCGTTTCTTGTTGAGCTCGATCTGCACCGATGTGGCACCACCCGCCTCCTCCAGCCGCTCACTGATCTCCTCCAGCTCCCGCGACAGGTCTGAGCGCAGCTTCTCCACTTTGGCTCTGCCTGTCCGCTCTGCTTCCAACTCCTCCTCCAGCTCCTCAATCCGTGCCTGTGCTCCAGGGATGAACATGTTTTCAGCAGACTTGGTTTCCCCCAGCTCCTCCACTCAACTCAACCAATCAAGCTGGAGAGTCATTAAGTCAATTCAAGTCAACCCAACCAACCGTAGACTCTTCAGCTCAACCCAGACAGCTGTAGACCCTTCACTTCAACCAGTCTTGTTCCCATCCAGTTCTCTTCAACCCAGTCAAGATCTGAGCTCTCCAGATCAACCTGGCCTTATTTGAAGACACTCCACCTTCTCAAATTACCTTGAGATTCTTCAACTCAACTGGTCTTGAGGACATTCAACTCAACCAATCCTAGAGCTAACTGGATCTGACAGCTCAGCACAAACTTCTTTAAAGACATTGGAATGAACATGATTCAACCCAGATGGTCTGCTCAGCTCAGATGATTCTACCCAAGATGTTCCCCCTACCTCCAGACCCTTTGGTTCGGCTCAACCCCCACAAAAGCCAACCTGCCCAGGAGCCCATGAGTCATTTCAAGGCAAAAAATGATAGAGCAGTTCTGGGACAAGGGACATGCCATGGTCTTCTGACCTCAGGTGGGTGGCACATTGGTTTAGATCCTTCTCAAAAAGATGTGAACAAGAAAATGGGGAGGACCAGTTCCTCCTTCTGGCTGATCCCCAAGCTGAAGCCCACCTCACCTGAAGCTCTTTGAGCTTCTTCTGGAGCTGGGCTGCAACTGCTTGCTCGTCCTCGATTCTGGCATTGAGGGCATTGAGCTCAAAGTCTTTCCTGGGTGTGGGGAGAAACACCAGGCAGTTATTCTCCTTAGTGCTCAGTAGAGAGAGGTGTTACAGGTTAAGGATAAGCAAGTGTGCAGGCCCCTACTTTTTCAGCCTTTCATCCAATTGTTGCTTGTCATTCTCCAGGTCCATGATATTCTCCTGAGCCAGCTTCAAATCACCTTCTAGTTTTCTTTTGGCCCGTTCCAGGTCCATCCGGATCTTCTTCTCCTGCTCCAGTGAACTCTCCAGCTGCAAGTGAGGAAGAAACACACCCATCAGCCCCCCACAAACACACACCCCCGATGGACCTCCACACCCCAAGGGACCAGCTGTGTGCATGTGGTAGTAGCCTATACTCACATCATCCACTTGCTGTTCCAGCTTGACTTTGGCCTTTGTCAGGGTGTTGACCTTGTCTTCCTCCGCCTGCAGGTCATCCAGTGCTTGCTGGTGAGATTCTTGCAGGGCCTTCTTCTCCTTTGTTAGCTTGACAATGGTCTCATCCAGCCCGGCCATCTCCTCTGTGAGGTTCTTGACCTGCAGGAGGAGAAATATCAGGCCTCCAGCTTAGTACCACAGGTACTAAGAGGACAAGAGATAGGAGGTTGTTCTTGCTCTTGGTGAAGCTGAGTCTAAGTCAGGAGATGCAGGAAAACACAACCAGCCTTGGGTCTTGGTGATGCAATCCAACCAGCCTTGGATCATCACAACCCAATCCAAGCAGTTTTGGGTCTTCATGGCCCAACTTGTCCAGCTTTGAATTTTGCAGCCCAAACAGCCATGAATCTTGGCAAGCCAATCCAACCAGCCTCGGGTCTTCACCGGAACTGTTCACTTTGGCTTGAGTCAGCTCAATTCCCCACAATTTGAGGTCAAGACCTCTCCCCTCCCTCACCTTGTTCTCAGTGGCGTGTTTCTCCTTCTCCACCTTGGCCAATGACAACTCCAGGTCATCAATGTCCTTCTTCAGCTCTGAGCATTCATCCTCCAGCTTCCTCTTCTTTGCTGTCAACTCAGCATTCATCTCCTCCTCATCCTCCATCCGCTCTGTCATCTCCTTCACCTTGGCCTCCAGCTGGATCTTGTTCTTGATCAGCTGGTCACAGCGTTCCTCAGCGTCAGCCAGGTTGTCTTGCTCCTGGAAGGGGGACAGTTGGTTTGAGGGGAATGAGAAAGGAGTGCAGGGCCAGGGCATCTAGGTCACTCACAGCCTGCACTTGGAGCTGAAGGTCATTCTTCTCCTGCAGCATGGAGACCATCTTCTCTTCCAGCTCCTTGCGCCGAGCCTCTGACTTCTCCAGGGCCTCCTTCAGCCGCCCAAACTCTTCTTTCATGTTCTGTGAGAGGCAAAAAGGTGCCATTTAAGTCTTATTTCTTCCTTTTTGTCCCCACATACCACTTCCTCTCTCCATCTTCACCTCCACCCACCTTCCCTTCCCATGGCCCTGTCCTACCTGCATCTCTTTCTCTGTCTCGGCACTCTTCAACAAGGGCTTGATCTTGAAGTAGAGCTTCATCCAAGGCCAGTTCTTCACTCCCATGAAGGCCCTGATGTTCCACTGGATCACCAGCAGCGAGTCCCTGGAGAAGGCACAGCAAGATGTGGGTCGCCAGGGGCTTCTACTCAACATGGATGCAACACCATCTCTGTCTCACCACCCACCTGCGCTCTAGGATCTTCTTGAACTCCTGACGAGAGAGGAAACCACGGACTTGGGCCTGCAAGCGGGTCATGATCCGGGCCAGGCGCTCATCCCGCATCTCCTCCAGCAGCCCCAGCAGCCCAGCCTTGAAGAAGACCTTTGAGGAGAGATGAAGATAAGTGCTGCTGGGATTTGGAGGCATGGTGGAGGGATCGGTGGTCGCATGGATGGAGGGAGCTCAGATGGGCAGGACAAGTATGTGGGTGTACCATAAGAGTCCATCTGGTCCCACCATGAAAATCTTATGGATGGTGGGACCACAGGAACAGCGACCAAGTGACCTCACCTTGGTGTGTCCAAACTTGTACTGGTTGTGGTCAATATCAAGGGATCCCAGGAGCTTTTCAGCACCCTTGCGGCTGTCAATGAACTGCCCCTCAGGGATGGCAGCAGGGTTCAGAATGCGGTACCTGGTGACCAGAGAGGACAGGAAAACCCTGAAATCAGCCCCAGTGGGGTTGTCCACCACCTCCCCGTATTTTCTCCTCTGTGCCTACCGCTGGCGGAAGTCCCCGTAGAGGATGCGATTGGGGAAGCCCTTGCGGCAGATGCGGATGCCCTCCAGCACCCCGTTGCAGCGGAGCTGGTGCATTACCAGGGGGTTGTTCATCACACCTGGTGGGTCATCAAGACTGGTGAGTCAAGGCCTGCCCCACAGCACTGCTCCCCACCACCACCTTTGGCAAGGGCCCAGCACTGTCCTCTGGAGCAACCTTCAGGGATTGGCTCACCAGGAGACTTGGTCTCATTGGGGATGATGCAGCGGACGAAATGAGGGTGGGTAGACCGCAGGTTGGTCATCAACTTGTTGAGATTCTCCTGAAAGATAGAGGAGGAGATGATGAAGGGAATGAAGACACCCCCCTAGCCTGTCCCACCAAAGGTCGTCCCTTGCCCTAGGACATGTTTTCCATGCCCGCACGTTCTGGGGTCCACCAATAACCCTTGGACTCTCACCCGATGCAGGGCAGAGACAGTCTGGAAGGAGGAACCTTTCTTCTTAGCTCCTTTCCCCTTCTCCACAGCTGTTGGAGAAGAAGAAAGGATGAGATAGGTCAGGGACAGGGTAGGGAGAACCCCAGATGCTAAGGAAGGGGATGCCCCTTACGTGCATCAGCCCCAGCGTAGTTGGCAAAGAGGTTGGCCAAGAGCTTCAGGGCTGACTTCTGGTAGAGCCCCACCACTGTCTCATTGAGGGGGTCCTTGTTTTTCTGCAGCCACCCGATGATGTTGTAGTCCACTGTGCCAGCATAGTGGATAAGGGCAAAGTGGGCCTCTGGCTTCCCTTTGATGTTTCGTGGCTTCCCAAAGTTGGCCGACTTGCCCAGGTGATTATCAAAGAGCTTGGCCTTGAAGGTCATGTCTGTGGCCTTAGGAAACATGCACTCCTCCTCCAGGATGGACATGATCCCCATGGGCTGGGAAGAAAAGACCTCGTTGGCTACAGTGAACACCAAGTACAACCCAACTGGCAAACTTTCGGGTTCCTGCGAAGCTGCAACTGAAAGGCCCTTCCCCAACCTCATGAGGCCCTGAGGGAGGTGGTACCTTCTCAATGAGGTCGATGCAGGCCTGGAGGTCCATGCCAAAGTCAATGAACTCCCACTCGATCCCCTCCTTCTTGTATTCCTCCTGCTCCAGCACGAACATGTGGTGGTTGAAAAACTGCTGCAGCTTCTCATTGGTGAAGTTGATGCAGAGCTGCTCAAAGCTGTTGAACTGGGGAAGGAGAGAGGAGATGGCCAATGGGGTCAACAGAGCACCTAATATGTTCAGTGGGGTCAACCTGAGCCCCAGCTGGGTCAACACAAATGAAAACAAGGTCATCTGACCATCCAGTAGCGTTAACTCAACACCCAATGGGGTCAACACAACACAGTCAACCAGGGCTTACATCAAAGATCTCAAAGCCAGCAATGTCCAGCACACCAATGAAGTACTGCCTTGGTTGCTTGGTCTCCAGCGAGTTGTTGATCCTGGTCACCATCCAGTTGAACATCTTCTCATACACGGCCTTGGCCAAGGCTCCAACGGCATAAATCACCTGGAAGAGGGATGTCCCAACAGTGAGAGGGGTCTCTTGGTGTCCTCCTTGCTGGAGATGGCACCATGTCACCCCAAAAGGAGGAGGTTTTGGGGATGTCCTACTCACCTGCTGGACATTCTGCCCCTTGGTGACATACTCATTGCCCACCTTGACCCGAGGGTGGCACAACCCCTTGAGAAGATCAGCCGAGTTCAGCCCCATTAGGTAAGCTGACTTGTCCGCCTCTGAGGATGAAGAAGAGAAAATATGAACCTGGAAGGATCATGGGGTTCACCCCAGTTTCTGCCTCAACCTTGGTTGGACCCAACCTTCTGTGCCATCCGGTTCTGCCTGCTCTTCCCGTTGTTTCTGCTTGAACTTCATATTGCCGAAGTGCATGATGGCACCCGTCAGTTTATAGATGGAGTTCTTCTCCTCTGGGGTGAAGCCCAGGACATCAAAAGCACTCTGTGGGGCCAAAATGTGGTCAAGATCTTCTCCAGCCCACAGAGACACATACACACTGCCTGGTGGTCTCCCATCTCACATCCGTGGCCAGGAGCTCCTCTCCATCATCAATGGATGGAACTGTGGTCTCTCCTTGGGAGATGAAGGCATAGTCATAGGGGTTGTTGGTCACCAGCATCATGTCTGAAAGGAGAAAGAGGGGTTGGGACAGGCAGGTCCCAAAAGGGGTGCAGGGTCAGGTATTTGCAGGTGGGTTGGGAGCATGGCTCACCCAGTAGCTCTGGCTTCTTATTGGAGAGGATCTGGTAGTAGATGTGGTAGTTTCTTTCAGCCTTCAGCTGGAAGATGACACGGGACTTCTCCAGGAGGTCTGGAGTGGGGATGAAGATAAGATGGGTGGAGGTTGGGATGAGATTGAGGGTCAGATGGATGAACGGAGGGAGGCTTGAGGATGTAGAAGGGTAGATGGATGGCAGCATGAGGAGAAGGATGGGCAGGTGGATGGAAAGATGGATGGAGGGAGGGATGATGGACAACTAGATGTCCTGTCTTGAAGCCCTCAACCTACTCACAGGTCTCAATGTCAGCTGATGCCAACTTCCCAGTGGCCCCGAAATGGATCCGGATGAACTTCCCCTGGAAGAGTAGTGGAAGAAGGTGGAGGTGGCCACCTTCTCCCAGAATATCCCAACCCAGAGACCCTTCCCCAAGGACTCCACCCCATAGACTCTTCCTCACAGACTCCACCCCCAACACTCACAAATCGGGATGAGTTGTCATTCCGGACAGTTTTGGCATTGCCGAAGGCTTCTAACGCAGGGTTGGCCTGGATTATCTGGTCCTCTAGGGTGCCCTGGTGGAGGGGGATAGTGTCAGGGGGGCTCTTACAGTAAGGGGCAGGGGATGTAGGGTGTGAGGTTGAGATGGATGGATGGATGGATGGATGGATGGATGGATGGATGGAAGGACACAGAGGTCCATGAAGGTTTGCATGGGTGGTTGGTTCGATGGACAGGGATGTAGGTTGATGCCATGTGTGGATGGAGGGATGGTTAGTTGGGTAGATGGGGATGGGACAGATGAAAGGAAGGCTGGATAGATGGTTGGTTGGTTGGTTGGTTGGATTATTGGTTGGATTATTGGGCGTTTGGTTGGGTAATTGTTCGGGTGGTTGATTGTGTTATTGGTTGGACAGACAGGTGGCAGAATGTTGGCCACACCCCAGGGTGTCATCCCGCACCCAGTGCCCTTACCTTGCCCGGGGCCCCCGTCTCCTTCTTGCCACGGTCACCAATGGCAGCGATGACGGCAAAGTACTGGATGACCCTCTTGGTGTTCACTGTCTTCCCCGCCCCGGATTCTCCGCTGAAGCCAAGAAGAGCAATGGTTGGGTACTGGTGCTATGGTGCTGGGGGTAGGGACTCACTGGGGAGGGATGGATAATGGACCTTCACAGACAAGTCCAGATGGTGATAAAGGGTTGGCCATGACAGTGGGCATGACTTCAAGGGGGAAGGGGAGGGGCTGTGTGCCAGGTGAGAGGGTCTTGGCTGTGAGTGGGACTAAGACAATGTTTACAGATGAGATCACTCACGTGATGAGGATGGATTGGTTCTCCCGATCTGGTGGGATGAGGAGAAGAAACATGAGGTTCTGAAGCCCACCTTGGCTCTGTGCCACATCTCCTGCTCCCCAAAAAAGGATCAGGGGATATGGGGTCCCTGCAGAAGGTCCCTACCTGTCAGCATGTTCTGGTAGGCATTGTCAGAGATGGAGAAGATGTGGGGTGGAGCTTCACTCCGCTTCTTTCCCCGGTAGGCAGCCACCACCTCTGCATTGTAGACGGGCAACCACTTGTAGGGGTTGACAGTCACGCAGAAGAGCCCTGAGTAGGTCTGGACAAAGGAGCAGGTGAGTCAGAGTCAGGAGGTGCCGCCTGACCAGGTGGTCCAAGAGGTCTGCAGAAGTGACGTCTTGTGTCTAGGTGATATACTGGGTTTAGGTGACCCCTGTGGTCTGGAGATGGGACATCTTGGGTGTGGGGGACCAAAGAGGTCTGGAGAGAGGACATCCCAGTTCTGGGTGGCCCATGCATTCTGGAGAAGGGACATCCTGGTTTTGGGTGGCCCAAGGGGTCTGGGATATCTTAGATCTGGGTGGCTCAAGAGGTGTGAAGAAGGATCATCCCAGTTATGGGTGGACCATGACATCTGGAGAAGGGACATTTTGGGTCTATGTGGCCCAAGGGGTGTACAGAAGGGGCGTCTGAGTTCTGGATGGGGTCTGAAGAACCTCATGGGTTCCCAACTCACATAGATCATCCAAGAGGCGTAGCGCTCCTTGAGGTTGTAGAGGACGGCGGGCTCATGGAGGAAAGTCAGCATGGCCATGTCCTCAATCTTGTCGAACTTGGGGGGGTTCTGCTGCATGATCTGGTCCTCCTTGACCGTCACTGTCTGCTCAAGGTAAGGAGGACCCCATGGAGAAGGAACACAGGGCAAGGAGTTGCCCCAGTTGTTGCCCCCCGTAGGGCTGGAAGCTGGGCATCTGGGTGCTCCCTTGAGAGCCAGAGGAGGTCTAGGTGTCCCTCAAGTGATAGAGAATATGTTTTGGGCTCTGGGTGTCTTTGGGATGATAGAGGAGGTTGGATGGGGTCTAGCTGTCTAATGGGTACTGGGAAAGGTGGATCAGGGTCTAGATATTTCCTAGGTTCTAGAGAAGATGCCATGGGATCTGATCATCCAGTGGGTACTGGAGAAGGCATGCTGGAGTCTAGATGTTTCTTGGGTTCTAGAGAAGGTGGGGTGGGTTCTTTGTGTCCCATGTGGAATGGAGTTGCTATTTTGGTGTCCCAGGTGTGGCTGGGGTCCCCCCACCTTGCCATGTTCGGTCTCAGCAGTGATCTTGGAGCCCTCACGGCTGACAATGGTGGCCTTGACAAATTCCTCCTTCTCATCAGGGACGAAGATGTCCTTCTTCAGGTCGAAAGGGCGGGTCTGGGCAGCCAACCGTTCCTTCTCCGACTTGCGGAGATAGGGGGCGGCCTCCCCAAATTCGGCCATCTCCACATCAGGCATGGTGGCGCTGGACGAGGCTGGGTGGGGTAGGAGGGATCAGACCCTCCAGGTGCTGCCAGTTCCTCCCAGTTGACCCCATTGCAGCTCTTTCCTTGGTGAACCCATCATTCCCTGTTCTTCTCCACATCTACCACTTCTTCCTGGTCAACCCAACTCCTTCATTCCTCCCCAGTTCTCCCAGTTCCTCTCCAATGCTCCCACTCCTCCCAGCCAGCCCATCCCAAGTCCATCCTCAGTGGTTCCATCATCTAGAGTTCCCTCCCAGTGCGCCCAGTTCCTCTCCAGTGCTCCCAGTCAGCCCCATCCAAAGTCCATCCTTGGTGATCTCATCTTCTCCCATTCTTCTCCAGTGCTCCCAGTTCCTTTCCAGTGCTCCTAAGTTCCTGCCAGTTGTCCTCCTCTCTATCCCAAGTTCCTCCTTGGAAGTCCCAGTGCCCTCTCCAATGCTCCCTGTTCCTTGCAGTGCTTCACACAGCCTGCCCTTTGCCCCACCCTAGCACCTCCCAGTATGCCCCAGTACTCCTGCATCCCTTCCAGTCCTTCCCAGTTCCCCCACAGACCCTCCCAGTATCATCCCAGACCCTCCCTGTCACCCCCAGTCTCCCCAGACACCCCTCAGTTCCTTACACTGCTCAGCCCCACCTCTCTCTGTGGTCTCCGAGTCAGGGGATGACAGTGCAGACTCAGGGTGGTTCTGGTCCTGGTCCGGGACACAACACCCCCCCCCCCCCCAGTATGTCCCAGTATATCCCAATATGTCCAGTTATATCCCAGCATCCCTGCCCAGCCCCACCAGTACCACCACACAGACACACACACCCACACACAGAGTACTGCTCAGTAAATCCCAGTATGCCCCTAGGATTTATCCAATACCCTCCCCCCTCCCCCAGTATCATTCCAGTTCCTCCCAGTTACCACATAAATCCTCCCAGCATCATCCCAGTCCCACCCTGTTCCCCCACAGATGCTCCCAGTATCATCCCAGTCTCCCACAAAGACCCTCCCAGTTCCTTCATAGATCCTCCCAGTCCCTCCCAGTCCCTCCCAGTTCCCTTATAGACCCTCCCAGTATAATCCCAGTCCCTCCCAGTTCCCCCATAGACCCTCCCAGTTCTCCTATGGACCCTCCCAGTCCCTCCCAGTTCACCCATAGACCCTCCCAGTTCCCTCCCAGTTCCTCCCTGTTCTTTCCCAGTCCCTTTTAGTTGTCCCCAGTTCCCCCATAACCCCCTCCCAGACCCTCACAGTGCTCCAAGTGCCCCCTGCCCCACCTGCCCCTGGGTCTGCAGGCACTGGCTGGGGGACCCCCCCTTATATCCCCCCTTCCCCCCCGCAGCTGCGTCACCAGGAGGGGGGGAGGAGGCATGGACAGACGGGTGACCTCAGGGCCACCTTACTGCCCTATAGGGACATGGTGACCCCTATGAATCTGCAGTACACTCCCCAGATCCATAGAGCCCTCCCTCTGCTCTGTAGTCCTATGGGACCTTCACTGCCCCATAGGGTCCAGTGACCCCTATGGACCTATAAAGATCCACCAGCCCCATAGGACCCCTATAGCTCACTCCCACAGGGACCCTACAGCTTCCCCTTACCTCATAGGACCTACTTGCAGCTCCATAGGACCCCCCCAGCCCCATAGGACACTGCTCCAGCCCTATAGGACATGCACAACCCTTCTCAGCCCCACAGGGTTTCCATTACTTCCCTTCAATAGGACCCCTGTAAGTGCCCACAGCCCCATAGAACCCACTCCCAGACACCCCTCCCCAGTTCCATGGTCCTATAGGACCCACTTCCAGCCCCATAGGACCTCTATATATTTCCCTATAGGACCCTCATAGTTTCCCCCCTTACCACAGGCCACTCCCAGCCCTATAGGCCTTCCATACAATCCACTCCTAGCCTCACAGAATCCCCACAGGGCTCCCCCAGGCCCATAGGACCCCCCAGACCCACAGGATACCCCCCCTCAGCTCCTTTAGGGGACTCCTCTAGCCCCCCTTCCCCTCCACCCCCCGGTTTATTATGGGATAGATGAGGCAAGCCAAAAGACTTGCCAGGATGCCTGGGTCCCCCTGGGGTGGGGGAGGGGACAGACAGACAAAGGACAGGTGTGACCCCCCCTTCCCCCTCCAAGGGAACTCAGGCATCTGTGCCCCTCCTCCCATCCTTTTGTTCCATCTCCCTCCCCCCACAATGGGATATTTTTGGGACACTCCCCCCCCCCACAACCCCTGACATCCGATCAGCTTGTGACGCCAGTGGGGCTGTGGGGCACCTTCACCTCATAACCATATATGGAGCTGGCCCCACAGGTCCCCCTTCCCCCCCTCAACCCCCATAGTTCACCTAAGAATAGCCAGGGGCACCCAGGCATCCAGGCCCCACCAATCCCATTAGATGCCCTATAGAGGACCTAGGTGCCTGAATTTCACCTAATTTTCCCAATTTCCCCCAAAGTTTCCTGATTTTTCCCCAAATTTCCTTGGTTTTCCCCTGCTTTCCCTATATTTCCATCAATTTGCCCTGCATTTCTTTGGTGTCCCCTAATTTTCCCTAATTTTCCTGATTTTTCCCCAAATGTCCTCATTTTTTCCTGCAATTTGCCCCAAATTTCCTTGTTTCCCCCTTGATTTCCCCAAATTACTGACAAATTTTGTCTTCCTCAGTTTCCCCCTAATTCCCTCATTTTGCTCATTTTCCCTCAATTTCCCCTAATTTCCCCTAATTTTCCTTTTTCTGTCCTTTTACACCTAAATTTCCTCTTATTCTCCCTGGATTTTCCTGAATCTCCCTCAACTTGCCTCATTTCCCCCAAGTTTTCCTTTATTTCCCTTACACTTCCCTAAATTTCCGTACACTTTCCCTGATTTCCCTAAGGTATCTCATTTCCCCCAAATTTTCTCCAAATTTTCCTCAATTCTCTCTAATTTTTCCAAAATTGCACCAACTTCTCCTGATTTTCCCTGAATATATCCCTGATTTCCCCTAATTGAAATTTATTTCCCCAATTTACCAAATTTTCCATATTTTCCTCCTCACTTTTATTACTTTCTCCAGATTTCCCGATTCCATCCTACTTTGCCCCAATCTCCCCTAATTTCCCCCATTTCCTTGAATTTCCCTTTTATTTTCTCACAACTTCCACAATTTTCTCAATTTCACCCTAATTGCCACTGATTTTCCCCAACATTTTTCACAACTTATGTTGTTTTCTCCAAATGTTACCTAATTTGCTCCAACGCTTTATTGGATTTGGGGGGAAACATAGCAACAAGGGTGAGGAAAAAGCTCAGGTTCTTAATGCCTCCTCAGCTTCAGTCTTTAATAGTAAGAGCACTTGTTCTCAGAGTACCCAGGACCCTGAAGCGGAAGGCTGGGATGGGAACAAGAACAAGGCCACCATAAACCAAGGACTGTACCACTCAGGCATTTCCCTCCCAGACATTCCCTCCCCTGGAATGCGCTCCTGGTCCTGCAGAAGCTCTTCATCCTCCCAGGGCAGGCGAGGTCGGCTACTGCCTCTCCCTTTGCTGAACAGCACTTGACTCGAACTTGGTTCTGGCTGACAGAGCTGGAGCTTTCCTTGACTTTAGTTTTGGCAATTTGGCCTTTTGTGTCTCTCCAGACAAAGCCTCTCTGGGCTTCCAACCCCCTCCCACCCCCACCCACTCTCTGATGACAGGGCTTCCTTTCCTGGTGCTTCCTCGGTGCCAAGAGCACTCTCATCTAATCCATTTGACTATTTGTGTTCCCTGACCATCACACCGAGCTGTTTCTGTGCTGCCCCATCTGCCATCCTGCCTTCCATATGTGCCAAGTGCTGCCAGCTGCCAGCAGAGCCACCTCCCACCCACCCCAGCCGTGCTGCCCTGCACATTTGCATCCCCAGCACCGTCTCCTTGCACTCAGTCTGGGGAAAATAAATGAGATCTATTGCCAGAGAAAACTGACCCAACACCTTCCCCTCTTCTTTATGGGGATCCCTGTGGGACCTGACTCAATACAGGCAGGAACTGTGGCTCAGGTCCCACGGTGGCCCAGGACCTGCAGCCCAAGTGTGCCGGTTTGGCCAAAATCCAGTAATATATCCCCTGAGAGAAAACCAGGTTACAACCACCCTTCCCCCCCACCGGGTTCGGGAAAAAAGGAAATTTTTCCTCGAAGGAAAGTGAAAGAGATAAAAACTATTTATTTTAACAAACACACAGGGAAAGGATAATGATGCTAAATAATGAAATGAAATCTCTCGCTATAGAGGGAAACCTGGGAAGATTTCAGAGTCCTTCTGTAGGTGTGGTCTCTCTCCTCGTCGGAGCTGGTCGGCGAGGGCCCACCCCCCGGGCCTCGGGGAGAAAATTCTCCTGATGTGTTCTGATGTTGTTGAAACAGTTCAGAAGAGAAGAAGGGAAAAAACCAAAGTCCCAGGAAACAAAGTTCAGCTCTCCGTCTCATGCCAAGAGGAAAAAAAACCAGCTGGCTGAAGGAAAGCGAGCAGGGTGCTCCCTCTCCACTGCCCGCAGCCCGAGAACGCAGAGGAGTGTAATCTCTGTGTCCTTGAGAAACTGCTTTGAAAAGTTCGTTTGTTTTTTTTCCTCAAGCTCAGTTTAAAGGCACAGAAAAGGCACAATATTGCCTTTTGGGCATAGAGCATGATAGGGGATACACATGATAGAGTCACCCCAAGACACCAAGGTAGTTCAAAAACCCAGAGGGCTCCTTCTGAAATGAGAAGGGGAAGTGAGTGGCCTTTTCCTCTCTGGTGTGTGACCACTGACAGAGCAGTGCCACAGAGATCAGGCCACAGCAGCACGTGTAAATACAGACTGCTGAGACGGTCCTTTCTTTACGGTATTCCCTTGAGGAGGACCCAAGACATGGATGGAGAGGAAGGTACAACTAAGGCAACTCTAATTCCTGCCGTGGCACTGTCTTCCTCTGTTAGGAAGTGTGAGACAACAGGAAAAGGAAGTGCAGCCATAAACAGGGCCTGTTCCAGCAGCAGCAGCCTTTCGCCTGGCTATGAAGGGAAACTAGAGGAGAACACATGCTGGAGGGAGGAGAGAAACCTCTGTGTCAAGACTTCTGCCGTATGCCCTTCCTCACAACTCCAGAAAAGCCTGGGACCCCAGCCTGCTTCAAGCTTGGCAACAGCCTTTGTGCTGCCATCATGGATGGAGTCCTGCACTTCACTCCCAAAAGAAGGGACAATGGATTTTATTGATACAAGAGTGAATTAACAAAGTTCAGTAGCAAGCATGACAGTGACTTAACAAGTCTTGAGGTTGGAGCTGCACTTGGCACCTCTCTTAACTTGTTTTCTGCAGGCCAAGAAAAAGGGAGCAATAGAGGCATGGGAAGGCAGTTCCTATGGAAAGCAGCCATGGAAACCACAGGCACATAGCTTTGTCTTTTAAAAGCAGTCTCGAGGCAGGCTGCTGTGAGTTCAGAGGCACCCGACAGGTGCACAGCATTCTCATCCAGTGCACGTCTGCCCGGTCTGATCTCACAGTTCCTGCTGCGCCTGTAGCTCAGGCAGAGACAGGGAAGGCTGCAAGGCACAAAGAGCAAGGGAAAGCTGCTGCTGTTGCCAAGTGTTTCCTATCAGTGAGAGTGCTCTCCTCTGCTTTCCTGCTTGTTCCCCTCCCTGAACACTGGTCCTACTGAATGCCCTGCCCCACTCTCTCCGTTTGCACCAGCCCTGAACTGCTCAGTCCTTTGGGGCACTCTCCAAAAACCCCTCCATGTCCACCTGGGCTCAAAGCAGTTTTGCCCACAGCCAAATTTCTGCAAATGGCAGCATGCAGAAGGTTGGGGCAGCAGGACTCTAGTGCTGACCAAAACCAAAAGACTCAATTCTTCATGCCAAGACAGTGCTTTGCTGAAACCTTCACAGGCCCAGTTCTGCCTCAGCACTGCTCTCTGTCAGCTGTGTGCAACACCACAGACTGTGGGGACACTGCTGTTGCCTGAATGGCCACAGTGGCCACTGGGTGACCAGAGGGTGGCCATTCACAGCCCTGACCACGGGATGTGAGTGAGATGCACTGTGTGCTCTGGCGTTACGCCAGCAGAAGCAGCCTTGACCTGAAGAAACCCTGACATCCCCTGCTGTCGAAGGGGACAAACAGAAGGCGACACAGGCCTGACACACTGCTGCATCCTCTGGAGGCATTCTCCACCAAGCTGCCCCACATGGTAAGCACCTGTCAGACACATGCCAAAGCTCTCCTTACACTTGGAACTCAGTCTAAGACAGGGTCATGCCTGCTCCCCTTTCTGTGGTCACCATGGTGCTACAGGGGCTGCCACTGATGGACTTCCCCTACCCTAGAACATGCGCTTGGTCCTCCAGAAGCTCCTCGACCTCCTGGGGCAGGTGATTTTGGCTACTTCCTCTCCCTCAGCTTCCGAGAACTGGCTTAGCCCACCTGGGGAAGTTGTCCCCACTTCCTCTGAAGCAGGGGACACTGGCACACCCCTGTCAACAGCTTTTTGCTCTTGACTGGGCTCCTCTGGTCACAGCAGAGGAAGTGGAACAGAGCCCTGGGGACCTCCTAAACACCACCCTCAGGTACGAGCTGCAGAGAGACTCGTTGAAAGAGAACAGACAGACAAACAGCACCAAGGTCACTGTCTTCAGAGCCTTTGTTTTCCTGCAGGGCAGCAAGGAGGAAAAGCACCTTGAAGCCTGCAGTACCTGTGCAGTTCAGCAGCAGACTCAAGAGCAGCAGAAGAGACTGCAGGTCTTGAACCTGGCATCCCTGGTTTGGATCAGCCTGCTCCTGCACAAGCTGGAGTCAGTTGTAGAGTTGTCACCAAGTGCACCATGTCACCTGGAAAGGCAGTGTTTGGCATCATTTTGTTAGGGAAGAAGAGGATAAGGAGCTGCAATAAAAGCTGTGGCCAGACCTCTCATCTGTGGGGATGGAGGGGAATTCTTTGGAAGTGGAAGGGAGATAATGAACACCCATTCCTCCTGTCACCATCCCATTGGTACCTGTGCTGTTGCTGTTCTTCCCTCTGTCTCAAGAGAGATTTGTGTCTTACACTTCAACAGACAGCAGAGTTTGTGTTTCTCCTCTCCAGCATTTCTTTACTCTGTTGAAGTTTGTCAATGACACCAAACTGAGTGGGGAAGTGGACCCTTTGGAAAGGAGAGACACCCTACAGGAAGACCTGGAGAGGCTGGAAGAATGGGCCAGCAAGAACTTTATGAAGTTCAACAAGGACAAATGTAAGGTCTTGCGCCTTTGTCCTTGTGATCTGGGAAAACATGATCCAGGAGTGCAGCACAGGCTGGAATCTGTCTGGATGGAGAGCAGCTATGTGGAAAGGGACGTGGGGGTTCTGGTGGACAAGCAGCTCAATATGGGTGAACAGTGCAGAGAAAGTCAACAGGATGCTGAGTTACATCAAAAACAACATCACCAGCAGAGGCAGAGGAGTCATTATCCCATTCTATACAGCACTCATCAGGCCACACTTGGAATACTGTTCAGTTTTAGTCCCAGTATGCAAAACTGATGTGGATGGGCTGGAGAGGGTCCAGAGAAGGGCCACTAAGATGACCCGATGACTGGAAAGCCTGATATATGAAGAGAGGCTGGGTTCGTTCAGTGGGAAGTAGGTTTGTTCAGCCTTGATAAAAAGAGGCTTATGGGAGACTTTATCACCATGTTCTAGTATTTGAAGGGTGGCCGCAAAGAAGATGGAGATTCTATATTTACAAGAATCCCATGGAAAGGATGAGGGGTAATGGGTAAAAGTTACTCCTGGGGGCATTCTGTTTCACCACAAGAGGAACATTTTTCACAGTGAGAACAATCAACCATGGAAATGATCTGCCCTGGGAAGCAGTGGATTCCCCAACACTGGGTACTTTTAAGATCCAGCTGAGCAAGGTGCTTGGGCCATCTTGTCTAAACAGTGCTTTTGACAAGAAAGGTTGGATTGTCCAGACTGGTATTCTCTGGTTCTATGCTTCTATGACATTTACCAGAAGTAGATAGGGAGCAATTTGCTTCTACCTGGCAGGGATTCCATTATATACATTTACTCCTTTTGTTCACATTTTAATCAGTCTGACCATTACTGTTTTGTCGAAAGAACTGGAAACATTCCCATTGCCACAGGAGGTCACTGTTGGGCAGTGTATGTGTAGACGTGGCAGTGATAAGCACTATCATTCCACTTTTGAAAAGAAGCTGTTACCAGCTTACAAAGGACTGGCAGGGACTGAACCCTTGACTCAGGGAAGGAACATAAAATTGCATAGCCAATACCTATTCTTAAACCTACGCTTTCTGGTAAACCAGTACCTTTAGGTGTAGCGTGTAAGACCCCTGTACAGTGGTTTGCCACCAGGTTTTGCTGCACAACCAATGCCACAACAGGTACAGTCAGGTAACTTTTAAAATAAATTGATACAGAAATGTGGTCTTGGGTATGGAGTTAAGTGGGCTTTGCACTAACCTTGTTGACCTCAGAGTAGTGGTGGAGGAGAAAGATGAAGCAGGTTGTTTTTAAAAATGGTGTCACTAATTGGGGAAGAAATTTATGGGAGGCCTTACAGTTCTTAATATCCTGACAGATAGCAACTGATAACCACTATACAAAAGTTTTGAACAATCTCCTGTGCTGAACCAACAGAAGCAGGACACCAACAGAAGTTTGAACACCTCTGTGTGGCATCCAGGACATCAGGCAGGAATTCACCACTGTTGCTCTGAAAACGCTGGGTTATTTGCAGTGAGTTTGAGGGAAAGGAATATAGGAAATGGAAGTGAAATTTATCATTACAGAGTGAATACAGTCCAAGTCATAGGTCTTTCCCATTCCCAAGGAGCCACTGATGTCCTGGACATATGAGTGAAAGATACCATTTGTCTTGTTTGCTGTGGAAAGTGTCCATCTAGCAAGTACAGTACTTATTCCTTGGAACTACATTAACACTCCCTGTGACAGGGTGTTATCACCAGAGAGAATGTTGACAACATCTAGAAAGTCAGTATCCTTCATGTATCAAACAACCCTGACCCTTCCATTGGGAATTCTCAGGTACTGTTAGAGAAATGTTGATGCACTATGCAATAATCAAGCACACCTATTCCATGACATGGAGTAAGAGGCCCAGTATATTCAAAACCCACTAGTGAGGTAGCAAGAATCAGATATCCACCTGACTGCCCGTGCCTTACATTTGCTTAGAGATGTCTCCGAGAATCTGGCAGCCTGGACTTGGGTGGAGAAACAAATACATTATAAAGGACCCCCCAAAACAATCACAACGCTGCTGAAGCTCCTGCTCTTCTGTGTAAGTTTTTCCTCTTGCACAGCCATACACATGTGAAATAACAGATAACACAACAAGGGATGGTGATGCCTGCTGGGAAACAACCATTGGAATTCATGGTAAGTCCGTGAGCCAACTAGCCATGAAGGTCGTGTGCCACAGGGGGCAGTACGAAGTTTGAAATTTCCCTGATTCCCATTCCCACTACTACAGCACTAATAGTTACCCAAGGATTTCCAAAACTATTTGCAGTTTTTACCTCTGAAGTTTTTGAATGTTCCATTCAGGTTTGATGGGACAACATTAGCTCAAGTATAATCCCATTGCACATAATGGATGGTACTTACATGTGAACTGTGGTGCTGTCCCATCTGCAAAGTCAGGAATCTTTCTGGAGGATTAGGAGCAGTTGGATTGGGCACAGGAGCATTGGACTCTATCAGTTCAGAAATCACTAATAATTAAGTGTCCAGTCTGTTAAGCAGACAAGCTATAATTGATAAGCTATAATTGATCAGACCCTGGATATAATAAATGGAAAGGATGCAACTACCGACACCTTGATAATTAGCTTAAACCCTTAGAGAAAACTCCAGAAGATTTTTAAGGAAATGTATGCTGGTGTTCACAAATCTGTTTCAAATTTCAGCAGTGCCATTGCTTGTGTTCTCATGCAAACCTCTATTATAAATGAATACGAACTGCAAGACCGTTGGATCCATAATGGGAATCTTGTGATGTTAGGGACCCTGTTATTTGGATTGATGCCACTATTGTAACCTCCATTTTTCCAAGCTTAGGAGTAGCAAGCAAAAGTAGTCTGTGGGGTGGATCTGTTTAGCACCACACCATAAGTAGGGAAAGTGAAAATGAACCCATTTACACAACCCATTCCCTGTTATTGTAGCCAATAGAATGTGGCTGACAGTTCTGATGCCTTAGGTTTCAATTTTCATGTTTTTTGAATCCTGCACTGCCTAGTGTGTAACTCTGAAGTTTCTTGTAGCCTGTTCACTTCTGTTCTCTCATGCTAGGCAGACACAACAAAGCATCTCCAGGCCTGCTCTCCAAGGACACTCAGACCGTCCTAGGCCCAAAATGTGTAAACCAAAGCCTCTAAATGGGGGGCAAGCTTGGGGAAACTACATCATTAACTGATGCTTTAATTGGAGAATTAACCCGGATATGAACCAAATGAACCAAACCTATAAAAGTGTGAAGAACTCGTGATCTGTCGTCCATCGTGGGGTCCATCTTGGCAGTAGCCTCTGGCTCCCCAGGGTGTACCTTTGAAGGGCCTTCAAACAAATACCTACCTTTATTCCCTTATTCTGTCTAGGCTCTGTTTTTAGGTGGTCGCTTCAGGCATCAGTTCAAGGGGCCAAATACATGGATAACAAAGGTAGCCTAATCTATACTCATGGATGTAAAATGGGGAAAGCACAAACAGTACTGCCCTGAACATTTAGAACTACAAGGCCCTTGTACAAATAATATGGCCTCAGGTAACTGCTGTTTAGGCTAAGTGTGTGATCACTGCATGGTTGTACCTAAGTAAAAATTGGGTTGTATATGCATTTGGTTTGCTTTGTTATGTAATGACAGGATGACTTCATAGAAACTAAAAATCTAATTCATATTTTTGCTGCTGGAATACTATCTTACAACTTGGACAGGACCCTTAGGAACATTATGGGACATGGTACATTCTCAAACTGAAGAACTGAAAATTTTAATCAACACTTATAAGAAAACAATTGCTTAACAAAAGTGAATGACCGTTTCAATCAGGCATGATACTGACCAGACTGTCAAGACTGTACCAGGAATTGAACAAACTGCTAAATATCATTGGTATGAGATTTTTATGGTTTATGCACCATCTGCAACTGGCATGTTGCATCTTGGGTTGAAACTCGGGATCATTGTATTGTTTTTCTGTATTTTATTTGTTTTATGCATCCAGATTTAGTGCTAACATCATGTCGAAAGCATGTTATCTGGTAATAAACTGTGATGCTAGACTTTCCCATGGAAGTGCTCAAAGCTTTCCCCTACCCTCACCCACAGTGAGGCAGGAAGAGTAACAGTACCTCACCCACGGCAGCGTGGGACTTACCAGACTTTTTGCCTATACTAAGTGGTGGAGTGTGGGTGATTACTTGACTCCTGCCCAGGTTTTGGCCTAACACACAGCTCATGCTAAAGCCTGATGTATGGCAGCAGCAGTACAACTAAGCTAAAGTGAGAGCAACACGTACACTGGCTGAGAGAGTGAATTTGTGAGTTATTGCCTTTGTCAGCTAATGAATTTGTGAATTAGTGGAAGTATGAAGTAGGGAGTTATCAACTAGACTGGTCTGCTGAGAGAGAATTGGGCCCTTGTTTGATTTTTACCTAATGAGGTAATGAAATACAGATTGGCACACAAGAGAGCATTGTCCTTTAAATTTGAGAGATCCAAATGAACTCTGGCATGCGTGTCATGCAGAATCTGCTACGTGACTTTGCTGTCAGTCCACTGACTGTTTGTTCCTTTAGCAAGAGATAGGTTTTCATTCAACTTTCTGTCCTCTAAGTATTGCTTAGCTATAATAGGACAGAAATATTTATAGGGAGCTGATACCTGTAATAGTACTGTGAAAATTGTCATTGTATGTTGACAACAAAAGAAAACTTGTTTCTAGTTTTGTCAAGCTCTGATGACAAGCTATGGTTTGTTTTCTTCTTTCTATACTCCCATAAAATTAAAGATAGCAATTTATTGGTGCAGGGAGAAAAGAGAAAAGATGAGAGGAATGGAAGAGCTTTGCATTTCTTAGCTTCATTTCCTATTTTTGTGCTGGGCGGCTCACTGAGATATCAGCTTTCACTGAACAAAAAAATTCCTTCCTCTCAGAGACTGGAGTCATGCCATCATACTGCTTCTTGCTTGACAAGTGTATATTAACTTAAATGGTTTGTTTCATCTGCTCCTTATGGTGCTTTTGTATTAACACCAAGCAACGATCAAGAAAGGTCTCTTTTCCTTTTTATTCCAACTTTAGAAGTCACGATCACAGACCCATTGTATGGTAATAAGGTATATAATTTTTACGTGTTTTTTTTCCTACCAAAATAGTTAGAGAGTTAGTCATATGCTAAACAACATACTTTATTTCAGTAGAAACACTACAGAAAAGCATAGTCAAGCTCTTCGTTTTCCATACATTAATCTTTTCTTTTCCTACAACAGCCTAAGCCATTCATAATTAATGTTTCTCATTTTTTAAAAAATGTCACTTTTTTATGGTTAGGTGTATGAAAGCATATCGGTTTTCTGTACAGCATAGTTTTCCTAAAAGAAATTATGTATCTTACCAAATTATTTGCAACAAGCCTTTTTTTCCCCCTAGAATTAGTTTTACAGTATCATTGGGGTTTATGCCAGGAAGTGATTGCTCCTGAGCCAGCTACTCACATTGGAAAAATTGTGCTCACACTTTTTTCAGATCATCCTGGACAAGTCGGAAATGCTGACAGGACAGGAGGCTGTGGCTGGTCTTTATTCAAATAAAAGTTTTTAAAAGATTATAAACACATTGCCTTCATATAGTCAAGGCCCACCCTGGCCTCTTGAAAAAGAAATTAAGGGTGGGACAGGGCAGCAGCCTGGTCAGTACAAGAAGAACAACAGCAAGCTGTGCTAAGAAGTGCACATGAAATGGAAAGCACAGGAAAAAAAGTGATCTGTTCCATTCATCACCCCAGGTAGTATTTTTCCTATATTGCAAACTGAAACTGTAGTCAAGGAGTAGGAAAAGTGGGAAAGAAGGGGTGATTCTTGCACTGGTGGAAACCATTTTCAATGGGAACCCACCATAACAAAGGTATTGGTGTTGGCAGAGACAAGGCCATGGCCACAGCAGCATGAGAGTGGCAGCCTGAGGAAGGCAAGGGGAGCTGCTGCCGGGGCAGCTGGGTGAGGGCTGGCACAGCTCTGAGAAAAGGCCACGGCCCTGCAGACAGGAGCCACAGCAATACCGCTCGCTCGGGCATTGCCCGCCTGTGGTGAAGCAGCTACAGGCTCTTTCAGAGAGCTGGGCTGATTTATAACCCCAAATCTGATTTCAAACTCCAGAGATGCAGCCTCCTCCTCCTACCATTCAGCCATCAGGCCGTTTCTCAGCTACAACTATGTCATGCTATCCACATGTTTGTTTTCTCCAAAGACACACCTGGGCAGCAGGAAGCTCACACTGAACAGTATGGGTGATCAGGGATTAGGCAATGCTCAGCTGTGATGGACCAGAGTGGGAGGATTGAACTGCTGGAAACCCTCCACAGTGACCCGTTTTTTCAAGACAACTTTGTTGAATAGTGTGGATGTTGAAATAAAACTGACTCAGAGCAGGGGCAGCTTTTGCTGGGGCAACTCCCTGGCAGCAGATGCTGGTAAGAAGGTTTTCACCCACGGCTTTTTATCTGTAAAGGAATTGCAGATGGCACCTGCAACAAGATGATGCTTGTCAGTATTCAGATTGTACCTCAACTACACTTTTTGTGATGCAAGATTAGTCATTTCTGCTTAAATTTTTCCCTTTTAAATGAAGATTCTAAATCACTCCTGTGTTTCAGCTACTGCAGATTTTAACTGGTACCACATGAAATAATCTGGGAGAGGTCTACTGTTCTTTTGCTTAAAAGATTCAGGCAGAAAAACTTGAGTCATAGCAATATTATCAGGTATAAGGATATGTTTATTTTTGGTTTGCACAAGAGCAAGAACTCAAATTTCTCTTCAGCTTTAAAATCTGTGCCTTCTGCTCAATACACAAAGTTCCTGTATATTATCATTTTACTATTTCTTCTGTCTGTGCAAGTTAGTCCGATAAAAAATAAACTATCTTCTCCTAGTTGTCAAGAAGTTTTCATTTTTTTGACTAGCACCCAACTACCAAATTCCCCAGGAATTCATTTTGGGTTGCATCTACAAAACACATACAGTCTTTACTTGCCACTCCTAAAAGCCTGGGGAAAATGGATGTAAATTCAAAGTTTCTCAAGATTATCTCAAAGTAAACTAGGATTTTGGAAGATTTATAGGATTTGCTTGAAGCTGCTGTTGCCCACCTTTGTTTTGGGTGAAACTGAGCCTGCCCACACTGAAAGATCTGGACCGTGGGATTCTCTCCAGGAAACACATTTATAAAAACTTTAATGATAAGTGCTGTCAGAGTTCTGAAATATTTGTAATGAATCATTCAGTGATACATATCAGCCTCCTCTTCTCCCACTGAGTCATAATTTTCAGTAGGAGTAAGCATGGGCAAAATGAAATTTTATGATCCCCTTTTGCCTTTCTCTGACGACTGGTCTCCTGAACATCAGAGTTAATTAAAAGGCTGCTAGCAGGAATTGAATTTGGTAATATAAAAAGGGCACCTATCATCAGCTTCAGTGGTAATTGTAATAAGGAGAACTTACAGGAAAGGCCCTCAGTGCCAGATACAATATTTAGATAAATCTCAAGGTGTCAAGGTTCAAAATTACAGATGAGAAAACCTCTGCTCAGTTGCTAGCTGAACTTGAAAACACTTGAAATTCACTAGTCATCTTCCAGAGAAGTTTCGAGGTCCTATATATCCTACAACTGAAGTTCCTCATCTGCTAAAACATCCCTTGGGTGAGTTGGGATGCTGAAACTGAAAAGAACAGCAGTGAAGTCCCAACCTATGCCCAGTTTTCCCGTGGACAGTGGTGTCAATGTCCATCTTTCTGCCGTGAATCTGTGGCTGTACTCGTTAGGGGTGCAGAGGGTTCAGTTGCCCACAAAAGTAGCCAAGTCTTAGAGCTGCAGGGAGAAGGTGGATTCCATAGGTGCATATGTATTACCAGATGATAATGCCAAACTTGTGGAGCCAAGAGGACAAGAAGTAAGAATAGCCCCGAGTCTGTGGATCTCTAAGATAATTGTATTTCTGCTTTAACAGAGATCTGAATCCATAAGTCCCACTACTGGGCAAATGAGTTAGGGCAGGAAGTTTCAGGCCTTCAGGCTTGCTTGTTTCAGAACCATTGAATCGATGCTCTATCTGCAGCTACAGAAGATGTGTTTAGGAGCAGTGCTGGCACTTTCAGCAAACCCTGTGGAAAAGAAAAAAAATGCATTGCTCTTCTGCAACCACTCTGGTGTCTTATGCTATTCATGGAGAAAGACAGGTTGATCATTCTGCTATTAACATTAGTTTCCTGGTAAACATACTGGATTTGAGGCTATTTTGTGAAGTGTCTGATCATCCTCATGCAATGCACAGGAATCACAAGTATGTAGCTCAGATAGCTTATTTCTAGCGTAGGCATTTAAATCCCAGCTTCTAAAGCCATTTTGTAAACTTCAAAGTATGGAATACATCATTTAGTGGCATTAAAGATCTGACTACACAGCATCCCTGTATTATCTCCAAAATGTTTGTGTACTCTCAGGCAAACAAGAAGTTTTACCAAAAAAACTGCAGGGAAAAAACCCCACACTGCAAAATGTCCAACTGCTTTTGAAATGGCATCCTGTAAGAGCTGGTATAAAAGCTAGAGAATAAAAAGATGCCAGCAAATTCTCTGTGCTGACTCACAATGAGGAAGGTTTTTAGAAATTCTTCAGATCCTGTTTTACTTTCATCATGTTCAAGTACAATCCTTTCAACAACATGGTTTCACTGACTCCAAAAAAATGAAAATCTGTACTTTACCTTCTCCATGCAGTCCTGAAGCCTTGATTAAGAATAGTCTCTGATATATCAGCATGATTTAGATTCATGGACAGGAGCTAAGGAAATGGCTGTGTGGAGATGTTGAGTAAACATGTACTTTCTGTTGCTCTTATTTAGACAGTGCTGTTCCTGCCTTGGCTTGAAGGAATAAGCATGATGTGTATGACAAAGTGTGAAAGATTGGGCCTCTGATTTATGAAACTGGCATTCATCTCTAGCACTGTGCAAGTGTTTTACAACAAAGTAGAATTTTGTTTGTTGTAAGCAAACAAAGGACCACCTTCTGTGCAAAGTTCTGATGGGGGTACCTCAGCTGCATCTGTCAAACACAGATACACAACTGGAACGGGTTGCTCAAAGGTGATGTGGAGTTTCCATTTTTAAAAATATTCAAAACATAGCTGGAGAAGATCCTGGACAATGTGATCTAAACTGACCTAACTCGGGGAGGCTTGTAGTGGGGGAATAGATGACCTACAGACATCCCTTCCAACACATATAATTTTATGAATTTCCAAGTTAGTGTAATCATCTGGTGGAGCAGGAGAGCAATAAGAAAGAGATTTTGTACCAGTGAGCGCAAGGTGGTGGTTCTGAGCTCTTTTTAGATTATTTTAAGCTATATTAAGATACCACTCCTGGATGGGAACTAGTTTCTTTCAAGGCAGCTGTGTGGGCAGGAACAAGATCTGAGGCCTGTCTGCTGCTGCTGGTGTTGATGCATTTTATCAGCGTAGCCTTGAGCATCACATCAGAGGGATTCCACTCATATAAACAGTGAAGGCAGACATTTGGAGGGCACCTCTGAAAATTGTCCTGTTCCAAGCCCGTCTGTGAGCAGAAGAAATTCAAAGTTAAGTTTCATGTAACTTCGACATGTTTTATATGAAGGAGATCCTCGAGTTAAAAGAAAATCAGAAGTGGTATTCACCTCTTATCTTTCAATGTTAAAAGGAAATTTAGAATGGCTTCACATATTTCTTTACTTAGGACACTGAAATGAAAAAATACAAATAAATATTGAGTAACAGACTAGAAATCACTTGCTGTGACTAAAGAGATAACAGATCATATCTAAGTTATTGCTGACATTTGATAGGTCTCATTGTTAGTTTGATTAATGGAATGTGCTCTTATCAGGAATGATCAACTCTGACAGAAATATGGAAAGAAGATGAAATATTTTCGTAAGTCCAAGTATTAGAGACATTTATGAATTAAGAATATTTAATATTAACTATCAAGAACTGCAGAAAAAAAGTCAAACTAAAAATGAAATGCTAATGAAGAAACTGCTGGGATTATAAGATATAAATCTAAGATTGATATATTATTTGGATAATTTTGTATCTGAAATAATTTCAACAATATTCTTTCTTCTTTTGGAAAAAAAAATCTGCAGTTGGTAACAAACCAGACTCCAGTTCCGGGCAAGTTAAAATCTCTGTGAGTCCTAATGTTTCTATTTGACAGCTGTTGAATAATTTATAGAATGACATCTTCTTTGTTTACATCTAAAAATAGTACTAGTAATTTAATAGCAAGTATAACTATTTTCATTCAAAATATCAGTGATGCCCTTTCTGCAAAGGAACCTTATCTGTACTTGAACAATACAAAAGCTATTTAGATGGTCTCTTTGGGTGTAGAAGTCAGGGAAAGGGTCTTACAGAGGGCCTTTGGGGAGCCAAGAGACTAAAATGTACACAGAGTCCTGTGTTTGATCTCCCTCCATTAGCAAAAGAAACTGATGGCAGAATCATTTCTTTCATGCACTTATCTTTTTCAGTAAAGACAGTTCAAAAGATAAACTTTTCCCAAATATACTGGGAACTAACTGCTAAGAGTTTCCTTGTTTATGACACAAAATCTTCTTGGTGAGTGCTGCTGAGAGGGCTCTTTCCCCTCAGTTCTAGCAGTGTGTTGGCTGCTGTTTCAGCTTTGTCTTTGGTGTACAGCTGATAACAAGTGTTTGTGGCTGGCTGGTGCTGCAGGAGGCAGGGGGACACTTCTGAGGATTCTCTCTGCTGGCCTTGCTGATGGAAAGGATGGTTAGATTGCTCTGCACACTGCTAGGTCATTGCAGGACACATGAAACCATAACTAAAGGGGGTTCCAAGTACCTGGAGAACGGAAATTATAACTTTAGGTACTACAATGCTTCAAGAAACTTATTTACTTCTCTCATTGATTTTTTGCATCTTTTGCTAGTATGATTCCTGTTTTTACTTTTATGTTCTTGATGAATACCCTTTCCCCTCATAACAGATAAAGTTGGGGAATTTAATATAGAAAAATTTCATGAAATTTCTACAAAGCAAATTTTCATTGGTCTAGAATGATATTGGTACAGTACAATTTTCTCTTCTGTGATTCAGAAGCTCATGTGAGTCATCCATTATTTCAAAGGCAGTCCCAAGGGCTCAGTCAAGGAAATATTTGGGCACCATTTAGTGCCGCTCTGTCCTTTGAGTCCTAGATGAGACAAAACCAGTAAAAAGGAACACAGCAAATGAGTGCCCTTGGAATGAATAAAATGGCATGCATTTATGTATTTTCTTTATTATCTTGTATTTTAATGATACTACTGAGTATGAGATTCCCTTTACATTTGTAATTATAAAGGAGAGCAGATGGTGAAGGCTTATCTTAAAGTGTTAATTAAAATAGCTTACCCAGCCAAGCCTCTACTTGAATAAAGTACATCAGGAAGATACAAGACGTGAGTGAGTGTCCTATTCTAGTGAGTTATTCTTAAATAATGCTACCTTGGAGCAAATCCATCAGAGATACTTAACATCATGTCAATGAAATCTTTCTCTCAAGTTCATGAAACAAGCACTAGATGACATGTTCTAAGTGTATGTTTCTGGAAGTGAAGGGAAGTATGGGTTCACTAGGTGGATTTGTATTCCTGCCTGCCTTAGTAGGTATTCAAATAAAACAATTGAATCCTCCTCACTCTCTCTATAGGTTTGTTGGCAGGCATGTGCAGGATCACTTCTGTGTGGGCTGTGTGGAACTGGAGGAATGCCAATACCCCTCTGGCATTCATCTCGTTAATTCATACAGGTGACTCAACACAAGACAATCGGTTCAGAGGTAGTGCCTAAGCCTCCCACCTTCGTGAAAACCAGTCTGAGGGTGGTAGCTGTCAGTCTGCAATACTCTGCTGTTGAGAGAACTCAGCTTGGTTACTGAAGGCATAGTTTCAGATGCTTTTATTTTTATTTTTTTTTAAATTTGGGACAGAGCTCTGTAAGTCCTCAGCAACAGCACATCATAACCACCTAGAGATTTTGTAATGAAATATGAAGTTGTCCACTGGAGCAAGGACTAGAAGCCAGTTGCCCATATATGTTCTGAAATGATCACTGGGCTAGTCATACATACAAACTTTTTTCTCATTTTATTATCTGAGCCACTACATTTTTATTTCAACTGTTAAAAAAAATGAAAGGCCAGGAGACGAATAACATTCCCTCTTCTTCCTCTTTTCTCTACTGGCATTCTGAACTGCCGAACTGCTGACATTGGAAGCTATGAAGATTGTGACTGGACTGCCCTCTTCAGTTCACTTTTGTACTGTTAACAACTTTGAGCTCCGGGTTAAGGGTATGGAAAAATACAAAGCAACATTGATGTGTGCCAACTTCAGCGCCTTCATCTTAAGGAAAAATTTTTCCCCAACCAGATACTGTAAACCTATGTATAGAGCTTTGTTTTGAAATAATAACAGGTGGGGGAAAACAGTATTTCTGTCAATTCTTTACATCACTTATATTTGGTAGGTTTTGACAGTAAAACAAAAAATGTTAAAGATCATCTGGGAGGATAAACAAGATGTCAAATGCTTTGACTGCCTTTCCTTAAGGGCGCAAGCTCTCAGACTGTTTTCTTTTCCGAAAGGTTACAGAAATAGCTCATGGTTTGTCCTTCTAGTTACAAAATCGTTCTTTAACCTTGGCTTGCTTAAAAAGTACAGTTGAGTACAGTCTGGAAACATAACCAGTTAAATAGCTTCACAAATGTAGGTGTTTGCTGATCAATATGTGAAGTAAATACCTGTTTCTTTGTATGTTTCTTCCTATCCTTTGCTCTTTGTTTGCACAAAAGATTGCTCTTATTCTTATTGAATCTCCAATAGAGATTCATATGTCAAAGAGATGCCTCCTTTCTGGGCAGGGTTCTCCTGTCATCTGCCCTTTTTACTTGATGTCATAAAATGTTCATTTGTCCTGAAGTACTGAAAAATTCTGGATGATTGAGAGCTGAACCATGCTAAATGCTTCCTGAGCACAATAAGACCAAGAAGTCAACAAGTTCCAGGCTGGAATCTTCAGTGACTTATGGCATTATGGCAGAACCCAAATGCATCTCAGCCTGACGGGAACTGGAAGGTGGAAGAGGTGGCTGTTGCTCACAGTGGAGGATGAGTGGGAGAAGCACAGGAGAGGATGCATTCTTTCTGACTAAGCACTTCAAAGCAATTCTATTGTTTGCAAATAGCCTACCTGATTTTTCCTGTGAAAAATTACTACTCAGGTCACATGCAAGACGGAGAACTGCATTTTCCCTTCAGGCTCTTTTTTTCTTGCCCTACATGTTTTGACCCAGAGCTGTTCTCATAGAGTTCACTCTCATGTAACAAGCTGCAGTTAGGAGTAGCTTATGCTGGATTTTGTCTCAGCTCTGCGAATGCCTTTTAGATGCTGCACATATTGTCAGAAAGTAGTCTAGATTTCAGACTTTTATAGGGTTTTATAATGAATGAGTGGAAATTGGAAGCCCATTCCGTTTAAAAAAAAAATCTCTCTGCTAGACCGAAAATTTAAACAATATATTTTTGCAATAAAGTCAACTATCCACCAGGAACAGAATATTCTGCCCTCAGCATTTTAGAAATTGGAATGAGGCTATTTATCCTCTCTCAGTTCCTACTGCATCCTCTCATTCCCGAAAGACAGTCCCTACTGTCTCTTTCAGATTGTAAGCAGGAATTTAACTGCTACGGTTTCAGTAGCGTCTAAGTTCTAAGCAAATCTCTCCTACCCAGTGTTCTGAGCATTCAAGGCTGCTCAGAGAAACTAAAATACTGCAAGGAAAAAGTCTGAGATATTGTCAGATAACCTGATATGAAGACTTTTTGTACAGTACACTGTGTGATTTTTTTCCTCTCTGTTCTAAAGAATAAAATAAGCTAACAAAAAGTCACTTCAGACCAGTATTACATTGAAAAATTAATGTATGAACCAGCTGTTAAGCAGATTCTTTCTATATCTCACCTGACATTTCTGTTTCAATTTATAATGGGGAATATACGATATTAAAAATTGCTTTATAAATTACAGGTTTATTGCAGAGTTTATTCAGTCGTTACTTCATGCCATTACTTATCGCCCAGTGATAGCACTGTTCATGCAGACTTATCATGGAAAGGCTGTTCTTCCTCCTCCTTTGTTTGGTGAGAACCAAAATCTGCACAATAGTCTGACTTCTCTATCTGATCTCTGCAATGTCATGTGCAAGTCTAGGATGACATAAAGAAACAAAAGTCCCTCCACAGCCCTTGTCTCCTCACTCTGTCTAAAGCAGACATCAGAATCAAGCAATCTTGTTATGGTGATGCAACTATGAATGAATGAAAGTAGAAATTAAAATCTAGTTGTAAAATGTGGCTTCCATCACACACAGCCTGTCTTTATGTCTATCCCACTGAGACCTTCCTCATGCTCAGCCAGAGAAGGGGGAAGGATGAGGCTGTTGGTGCCATTTGTGTTTGTGTGTGTGCTGGGTGTGTCTGTCTGTGCTGATTTGTGTGCCCAGCCTGGTATGTAGGTACATGAGTACGCTCCGTGTGTAAGTATGTGTGCACAGACATGCTCGGAATACATGCTGCATTCAGCCACTCCAAATTTTGAATTCCCAGTGGAACTGGGAAAAGTTTATCTACCAAATTTCATGATAAAACACCAAAGTGATATGGCCGCCCATCACGTCCCACAAAACAGAGAACAGGTAGCAGCTGCTCAGAGGATCGGGGGTTCATTTGTTTAGATTGGTAACTGGGTACAGAGGCTCTTCCAAAACATGTCAGAAGAACAGGCTGTTACATAGGAGGAAATGGGAAGGAACAAAAGAGAAAAGCATAATGATGTCAAAAGAATAAATTAGTCTGAACAGGTCACAAGTCATTTGGGACCAAACCTACAACCTAAGCCCCACCTAAGTTTAGTTTTTGTGTAGCTTAAAGAGATTGTCTGTTGGGCACATTGGTTATGGTCAGGTGTTGGGAAACATCTGAAGGAGAGGAGAACATATACATCATGAGAGAATCCATTGGAAGACATGCTATAAGCAACTATAATATTCTTCTCTCATGTGTATGAAAACCACTCTGCCTTTTAATGATCTCTGTATTATTATTAGCATGGATTGTCATCACTTCATAGTCTTCGACTGGCCGGTAGCTGAACTGATGCCTACATCAATGCTTTGCAATAAAATTAGGCAGTGCTGTGCAGAATTTCATTACATTTTCTGATTAACATTTATTAGAGCAATTTTGCCAGACCAACATAAGGTGTTTCACAGTTTGATAGGTCTCCTTTCCTTTCAATGTTAATTGTACCAGAGAACATTTTGAGGACTTACATGATCACACTTCTCAAGGGATTTTAAAGATTGATTGTTTTGCTTCCTCTGATCTCAGAAAACCCTTGCCAAAAGGAGTGATTGTGCATATAACTAGCATTTCTTTCTTCTCATCTACAGCACTAATTTAATACCATTCCAGAAAATTTATGTTTTGAAATTTGTATCTTCAGTCATTAGGAAGTTTTTGTATTCCATGTGTTAATTACTTTCAGTAAGCCACAAAATGCTTGTTTACTGAGATACTTTGATGCCTGCCAATAGCTTGAACATGAACACAAGCAGTTTTTATGGGTGACCATTTGGGGTTCTAAATTTGCCCACAGTGTTTCTGTCGATATATTTCAGTGCAACACTTCAACAGAGTATGTTGACTGTAGCACGTACATTCAAACACCCTGACTTCTGCAGTGAAGACTTCCTAATCCTTCAAATTAGTCATAAAACAACTGATGTCTGTGTTCTCCGGGGTGCAGTTAGAACCTCTTAATCTTTAATATTTGAATGGGATATTCCTTCGCCAAAGAACAGTCTATAGAGGTTGTAGACAGAAAATTGAACTCAGATTCAGATATCCCTCTATCTTCTGGTGGAATCATTAATCTGAACCTTACATTCAAAATATGATGGATATATTCTTTCTCTAATTCACGTTCTTTGTTTTTTCTTTCTTTTTTTTTCTTTTTCTAAGATCTACACGCCTATGGAGAAGGTGTGGAAATTGCTATCCTTACTGGAAGTTTTCTCTCTGTCTGGGACTTCTCTGGTTCAAATTTTTTTTCATTTCATGATAATTTCCATTTCTTGTTTGCAGAATCAAGTCAGATAGGCATTAACTTCAGATTTTCAGTCTGTGTTGACATGTTTTGAGATCTGTTTTATGCTTTCCATTGCCAGTCATTAGTATTTATACCCTAGACTGAGTCTGTAGAATTATGGTTGGGGAAGTTTCTGTTTGATTAGTAAACCTAAGATCAAAAAGGGCTCTTACTGGAACCTGTGTGACATGAATGTGATGAATTCAAGACATCCTTTATCTTAAGAAGGGAGAATATCCATTGGAATGTGTCAGCTTTTTCAGGGGTCCTTGCTAGGCCATGGGTGCGGTGAAGTGGTGTGTGGAAGAATGTATGGGAGAATGTGCAGGACTGTGATGTGATTGATATTTTGCCCTTCAAATGAATAAACTGGGATTATCTGACTGCCTGTGACTACACTTTCAATCGGTTCAGTAATCTGTACCATTTCTCCTGAAGTATGTGCAAATGCCAGGGCCCTGGTCTGAGCAGAAAGTAGCTGAATTGAATATGTACAACTGCTGAACGTGACATGAAAAATTCATGGACTTAATAAGTATCTGAGTGAGGAGTGGTTGAAAGTTGCAGATAACACTGTGAGGGACAGGGCACGTGAGGGGAGTTATGTGAAAGGTTTGGGGTCTGTGGGGTCTGTCTGTACTGAGAACTTGCACCCAACCTTGCTGTGAGCTCCACATAAAGATTGAATCACCCCCATTGCACACCACCACTTGAGGCTGGAGAAATACCCAGGGTCCCAGCCCTCACAAGGCAGGTAGGAGGATTGCCCTGCATCCCCTATCATGGAATCACAGAATGGTTTGGGTTGGAAAGAACCTTGAAGATCATCTAGTCCCAGCCTCCTTGCCATGGACAGGGATACCTTCCACTAGACCAGGTTGCTCAAAGCCCATCCAGCTTGGCTCGAAACACTTCCAGGGACGGGGCATCTACAGCCTCTGTGGACAACCTGTTCCTGTGCCTCACCACCCTCACAGTGAATAATTTCTTCCTAATATCTAATTTAAACCTACCCTCTTTCAGTTTAAAGCCAGTTACCCTTGGCCTGTCAATACATGGCCTTTAAAACCTCCTTCCCCACCTTTCTTGTCTCCAAAATTTATTTTATTCTTCTCTGGCTCCTATAGCAAACACACAGATACAGTGAGCATGCAGTTGAAGTACACGGACTGTGGGCATGCAGAGTTATAATTTTAGGGATGCTCGATGTAAGCAGTAACTGTTCTGCAGCTGACTTCGTACTCACTGGAGACAGCACAGATACAAAACTACCAGCAGGGCCAAAACCCAAGGTATGAGATGGTCTGACCAAATGGTTTTCTAAAAGCTTTTGCCGGTTGTTACTAAGGGGCTTCCAGGCAATGAACAAAACTCTGGGATGTGTTCAAAACGGATGACACTCCAATGTATTCCAACGTATTTTGCCGTGTTAGAGGTTGGTGTTGCCATGGTGTTCTGCATGTGAATAACTTGCCAGAGAGAGAAATTTCTGGCTAGACATCAGGTGGTGATAGCCCTCCTTGCTGGCCCCAGTGTTGTTTGTTTGAGTGCAATATGTGCAGATGACTTCGGTGAGTGGCCTTTGAATTGGCCTAATTGCAGTATATTTGTTCAGAAAAGCACTTAAACACACAGGCAGCTGTGTGCCAGCAAGAGCTGTGCTGAGGGCCAATTTAAAACGCGGTGTGTGTGCTAGTGCCACTCTGGTATGGGCAGCAATCACAAAGGCAAAATAAAGCAGTGCAATGGCTGTTATTTTCTGCTTTTTGTCACAAAAGGTCTTTTGCGTGTCAGTCTCCAAATTACAGACCTGGAAGACTGAAGAAAATAACTTTTGCAATAATTCTGAGCACATTTGAGACAGGAAGGCATATAACCAAATGCAGTTCTGGGATGAGCCTGCAGCTGGAGAAATCTTAAGAACTTAAAAGTAAAGAAAAGTCTGTTAGGAGACCTACGGGCACAAAACGTGGGGATGCAGAAAACTATTTCACAGGTTGAAAGGGCTATTTTATAAGAACTAGCTGCTGAAGGAGAAGGTAAATCTGATCACTCAGGATCTGATGTGTGTAAAAGTGAAGCTTCTGCATTAACCATTTCATTGCATTTTTGTTTACTATAAGATTTAACAAACTGCACCACGCTATGGGGTTTAAAGTCTCTAAAGAGTTTTTTCTTTTTTTTCACTGTTTTAAATTTTTTTTCTTTTTTTTTATATTGTGCTTAAAAATACACATTTGGTTGATCATTCCAGAAGACAATGATGAAATGTAGTCCAGGAACAAGCTGGAGTTTTAAATAAAAAACATTGGAACACAACTGAGATTTTTACCCTTCAGAAGAAATGTTTATAATTATTGCTGTGAGATGCTAAAATTTTTAGGTCAACCTGAACTCTCCATGGGAAAGAGATGGCAGAGCAGGCCGCTTTCACAAAGAGGGAATAGAAGGGAGAAAGAAAAACAGTGCACAGGTCTTTCCAAGCAACCTGCCAGCTGCTTTGCTGTATAGAGGTTTGTGTAATTAAGGCACAAGGCACAGGATTTCCACCTCCAGGCAGCTGTTACAGTCAGGGAGATATCCAGTCTTATTGACACAGTGGTGGACAGATATCTTGCAAAAGAAACCTTGAGATTTGTTATAGATTATGGGAGTGGAATTAAAAGAAGGGTCTTACTCTTTTGAAGTTATACGGTTGTTGACAGAACATCTTTGAATAAAAAGACTTTTTCCAAGATTTTTGCTATTGTGAAACACAAGGGAGTGCCTAATAAGAAAAAAAGCTATTTTCTTTATTACCGGATATAAAACAAGATTGAATATCTTAATTAGACACAAGTTCACTGAATGATCTGTTGGGAATACGACAGAAAGGCTCTGCTGGAGCTGG